>OZ024743.1:96683474-96715974 GCA_964016885.1 Eledone cirrhosa | reverse complement strand
TGGACCTGTTTCTCCTGATAGTGTCATGGGAGTGTCATGATATTTAAACTGCATAGAGAGTGTGTGTGTGTGTGTGTGAGAGACAAGGAAGGGATGTAAGAAAGATATACAGAAGAAGAAGCAACTTCAGTACAGAAGTGGCAAATATTTCATTGACCCTGAAAATTGAAAGCTAAAGTTGACTTTGCTGGGATTTGAACATGGTGTGCAAGGAGGCAAGATGAATACAGCAAAGCATTTCATCTGACAATATTCTGTCAATTTACTGCAGTTGGTACATTAATGCACAACCTCCTTTATATTACCTTCACAACAGTTGTTAGTTTATAATAGAATCTTTATCAGAATGCTATATGATTTTAATTTTCATCACAATCATATGTTCCACCATTGTTGTTTCACCTTTTCATTAAAGCTTTCTGATGTTTCATGATACTAATCTTTAGGGATTACCCTCATTCTCCTTTGTAAGTCCACTACACCTACCATTTTCATTAGTGGCAAATATATTAAACTGAACTTGGCATGAGGTTTATTGATTAGGTTTTCAGTTAGTGCTATTTTACATCACTTCTTTTATATCTGTAATCTTCACAGTGGTTCTTTGTTCATAGAAATTCTGTCACTTGTTATTTCTGATTTTTATTTTCATCAACATCCCATGTTCTGCCATTTTTGACTTTATTGTTTCACCACTGTTGAAAGTCTTTGATTGCAAATGTCATCCTGGTCCTAGTAGAAGTACACATACTGGACACTTGATGATAAACATAGATTAAACTATTTGAAGCATTGTGTTTAGCATAACAAGTATGAGTGGCTGTTTGTGAAAGCACATGGTTATTCCAGAGCCTTGGCTTCACTACCACCCACAGTAATGCTGTGAGGGTTGCTTCAAAAACATTTTAGAAAGCAATACTAACATTCCAAATTTTTATTGATTTATTCCTTCTTCAAATCATAAACATTATATAATATACTAGCAGTAAAGCCCGGCGTTGCTCGGGGTCGCTCAGTAGCTGTGTTAAAGTTACAATGTTAAGTTACTTTCTTGGCTTAAAAACTGTAGTGTCTACTGTGCAGACTTGCATGTGGTGTTTTTGATTAATATTCCCTCAACCAACAATATGCCTTATGAAGTTAAGAAAACATAACGATAACCCGAATGTTATAACAAAAGAGGATGCTGGGGATAGAAATTGCACTGGTTATTTATTAACAAAGATCGAAAATGTAAACACTGCAACGCAGAGAAAAACATTAGCGTAACCAAATTATCAGTTATGTCTGTCTGCACGCCTATATCACCTCTCTGCACGACTATCTGTCTGCACGCCTATATCACCTCTCTGCACGACTGTCTGTCTGCACGCCTAACGAAATTTACAGATACATATATTTTAAATAAACTTATATAATTTTTGCTTTTTTTTTACGAAATATTTGCTTGTTTTACGTAGTCTTTAAATAGACTTGTTTTCAAGTAAAAATATTGTTTTAAAAGGCTTTTAAATGGAAATGAAGCAAAACGGAAGCTTAGTGTTCGAACGTATTGTGTTAATGTCATTTTAAACGCTGAGAAAGCCAGCGTAATTTTTTACGTAAGACGCTCAATGTAAACAGAACAAAGGGAAATAACTGATAACTTACGCTCAAAAATCGATACATTATATTCGATTTCGTCACATAGGGTGGGTCAATTTGAAATTTTTTTTTTTCCGATGTCTTCGCTCGGGCTCAATGTACAAGTATAGCAATTTCGGTGCAATTCCGTGAGAGATTCTAAGAGGAGATGTGTGCCAAAAATCGATAGACAGACAACCACAGTTTTATATATATAGATTACATGCTGTTGGCTTGTTGACTAAAATCTTAATTATAAATAACAATAAATATATCTACTAGTTTTGATATTAATATTTTATCCCCACTATGTGGGTCCACCTGTGATATATTAATATTTTATCACCACTGTGTGGCTCCACCTGTGATATATTAATATTTTATCACCACTGTGTGATATATTAATAGTTTATCACCACTGTGTGGCGCCACCTGTGATATATTAATATTTTATCACCACTGTGTGGCACCAACTATGATATATTAATATTTTATCACCACTGCGTGGTGCCACTTGTGATATATTGATATTTTATCACCACTGTGTGTTATATTAATATTCTATCACCACTGTGTGGATCCACCTGTGATATATTAATAGTATATCACCACTGTGTGGCGCCACTTGTGATATATTAATATTTTATCACCACTGTGTGGATCCACCTGTGATATATTAATATTTTATCACCACTGTGTGGCGCCACTTGTGATATATTAATATTTTATCACCACTGTGTGGCTCCACCTGTGATATATTTGGTGCTAATCCTCTCAAGTTGTTGACAATAGATGTCAGAGCTGGTGTCCAGTGAGAGCAGCTCGTAGTGGATGACACATTTCCAGTTCCATCAGACACTCAGTAGAACTTTGATTGTCTTTGGGTGCACTCTCTTTATCAACCCATAGTTGCTAACACCTGACATTAATTTAGAGACACCTACAGGGGCGATGGATTGGCAGCATCGGTAGAGGGTTGGATGCCATGCTTTGACGTATAGAGTTACGGCCCTTGCCATTCTGAATTCAAATCCCACCGAGGTTAACATTGCCTTTCATCCTTACGGGGTCGATAAAATAAAGTACCAGTAATGTACTGGGTAATTGCTGGCCTTGTGCCAAAAAGTAGAAACAATTAATGTAGAGACACCTTTTTTCATTAGTAGTGACAACAGAATGTAACTAGTTAGTTGAGCGATTATAGGTGATAAGAGAAGTCATAGCTACCACCCAACATTCAGGATCACGGTCTGTCATATTGTGGGGCACCCATTTGTCTAACTTGGACACCTTCTTTATTGCATGCAACTGATTGAGGATGGTTGTTTGTTATGCCTCAAGCACTTTGGAGAAATGTTGTGATGTCTGGCAGGAGTCAGCTTGTGCCAGCTCATGCAGTTGCTCATCATTGAAGTTGGATGGACATCCTGCATGAAGTCGATCTTCAAGGCTATAATCACCGCAACAGAAGCATGTGAACCAGTCTCTGACACTTTTGTTCAGACATCGGTGTGTCACCCAAATACATTGTTAATGCAACAACTCGATGTTGCTGTACTGAGGCCAAATTTAAAGCCATAAAATAAACAGCCACGAATAAATGGTGTGGATCCATGCTGCTTCCTCTTTGACAGTGTAAAAGAAAATGAGAAATGCATATAGTGCATACCAACGTCACTTTTTATTTGCAATTTTCAACATTTCCAGGAAACTCTACCAAAATACCTCCTTTTAAAAAATGAGAGGAACTTTCTGTCCAACCCAATACATTCCTTGATATTTGGGGTTCAAATGTTGACTCAGAATTGACTTTACTTTTTAACCTTTCAATGCTAATAAGATAAGCACTGTACCCGAGATACTTTGACAATCTGGCTTTATACCAAAGTTAAAAATCATTGTTGAATGATATCATTTTAGTGATTGTATTTCTTCAAACATGAATGATACTGTATTAACCCTTTTCTTAGCATATTTTTAATGAAATACTTTGCCTATAATTTTCAAATAATTTTGAAACTAATCAAGAATTTGCAGAAATTTGGTAAAGTAACTAAACTTCTCATTATTAAGCTGGTGTTTGGAACATAGATTAACAAGGATCTTACATAGAGCTCAGGTGGTTTGATATCAAAAGGGTTAAGTATTTTTCAAATTGTTTTAAACCACAAACTAAACAAGAACTAATCAATAAAGATCATCATAAAAATGAATGATAGATTAATCCAAAAAATTATAATTCATATAATTGTTATTATTGTTATTTAGCTGAAGGTCAGCCTTGATAGAGCTGATCTATAATCACTGTGATGAGCCCTTTTTAAAATATATTTAGGATGATAGTGTCTAATGTGTATTTATCATTTTTAACACCTTTGACACCAAGCCACATAAAAGAACCCCTGTTTCTATGATACAACACTGTTTATCTTAAAATGTTTATATTTATCTAAACATTATCTATCATAATCCTACATAAGGACCTTTGTTAAGTTATGTTCCAAACACCAGCTTAATAATATATGTCACAAAATCTTTACAAATTCTTGATTTGAAAATCATTTGAAATCACACACAGTACCTTTTATTTCTTTTGGAAAAGTGCTAAGAAAAGGTCTACTTACTAGGTTGGATCTGATTTCAGGAATAATACATTGTTATTTCTCCTGGTTTGAGATATTGATAGGCAATAAAGGTTCCCCCATTTGAAGGCACATGGCTTAGTGGTTAGAGCATTGGGCTTGCAATTAAAAGGTTATGAGTTCAATTCTCAGACCAGGTGGTGTGTTATTTCCTTCAGCAAGACACTTTATTTCACGTTGCTCCAGTTTACTCAGCTGTAGAAATGAGATGATAGGACTGGGGTCCCTATCATTAAATCACCCAAGACACCTCCAACGAGATATACCTTGGAGGAGGCCATCTAAACCTGCATAGGTGTGAGCTGTCACACACACATTTGATTGCTATTTATTTAGAGATAAAATCTATCTATCTATTGCTCTTCCTTGATAGGCCTGAGAGTCATCCTGGTCAGTGTCCCAGAGGTATCATAGAGCATAGAGCTGACCAGGTCTACCAGTACCCTCCATTGCTGGTAGTCATGTGCCATCCCCTCTGCATCCTCCAAGGTGACATTGAACCACTGGAGAGCTTCCTTATGTCCAGCCATCTGGTGCAGGGCCTGCCATGAGGCCTTGTCCAGCTGTCCACTGCCAAGTCTAATGAGAGTGTGACCATGGTAGGATGATCTGGCAGGAGGCTGAGGACGTGTCTGTACCAGTCAATGTAGTGGATGGCTATGAGGCATGAAGCTGTGAACTGATGTGTGCGTGCACATAGCTCTTCAGTGGAGATGTGATGGTCCCATCTGATGTTCTCAACAGTCCTCAGGACTATGTTATTGAAGCTATTGAGAAGAATGGAGAGGACCAATTCATTGTAGATGTGGAGCTTCATCTTCCGGTAGATAGTGCAATGGTGCCAAAGGGGCTTCCATAGAAGGTGCAAGGCTCCAGCAACCAGAGCACATCTGCAATTTATCTATGGGATCAGGTCTCCATTGTTGGTAAATGTAGAGTTCAGGTAGATGTAGGAACTGACAAACTCCACAATATCGGGGCCAATATGGAGCAGGGGAGGATCTGGGCCATCGCCAACATGCATCAGCTTGGTCTTTGCTCAACTACCCTGAAGGCCAAGCTTTTCTGATTTCTCCTGGTATATGGTCAGTACATCCCTCAGCTGGCTCATCAAGTTGCTGAAAATAGGGTTGATAATTAAAGTCCCTACTAAAAAGGTTCTCCTAATGAATTGTCTTATCATACCTTCTTCTTCGCCCACTTATTCCTGAGAGGGTCATGGGGGCAGAGTCCTCAAACACTCCTTCCAGCAGGTCCTGTTAGAAGCAACCATTTCCAACTGATCCAGCTGGATCCCCAAGTGAGACCAGCCAAGCTCATGGATGTTATCCAACCATCTTGCTCAGGATCTACCCCTGGGTCTTCTACCGGTTGGTTTTGCCCCCAAAATCTATACAGCAATTGAGACATTCCAACCACATGCCCATATTATCGTAGCTGTGATCTCTCAATCCGGAGAAGTAGCAGTTCTACCTGAAGTGACTCTCTTATCTCTGAGCTATACACTCTATTGAGTAACATTACTCTAAACACCCTTCGGAGGAAGCCCATTTCAGCCGCTTGTATTTGCGATCATATTCTTTTGATCATTACCCAAGATTCATGACCATAGGTAAGGGTTGGCACGAATACCAAATTGAAGATAGTAAGTTTGGCTTTTACACCTTCTTCTGATTACTAAATGCTGAGGCTGGTGCTGTCCCAGCTCCTGTAATTATTGCACTTATTGCAGCCTCCTACCTTCCATCACTTGTGAACACAACCTCGAAATAATTAAAATCCCCACCAGAAAGGCTCTCCTAATGCTTTGACTTACCATACCATTCAGTATGGAATTGAGGTCAAATTCAGTATGGAATGTCTAAAGAAAAAAATTATGAATGAATCAATGCAATACTTTGGAGATTGATTAAGAATTTCCCATAGGCACCATTCATGTAATATATGAAAGAAAATTTCTTATTCAGATTTTTTGTCTAAAAGTTGACTACACTTAAAAACGAAAGTATTAGTTAAGTTTAATGTTTACAGCTTACAAATATTTGCTTAAGCAGTATACTATATCATGTTGCTGTATATGTACTTTTGTTTCCTATGTGGCATAGATATATGCATCATAATTACATATATATCATCATCATCACTGTTTAGCGTTCATTCTTCCATGCTTACATGTGTTAGATGGGCCATCCATGTTGAGAGCAATGTCCCACCTTGCTCCAGCAAGAAAGATATGGGAGAGGGAGACCAAGGAAAACATGAGAAGATGTTCAGAAGACTGACCTTAAAATACTAAAACACAACAGAAATGACTAAAGACTGCGATGGCTGGCGCTATGTGGTGCTGAAGAAAAGCTGACCTACCCTCATTCCCCCTTCCACTAACACTCTTTAAAAGTTATTCTCAACATCACTACTTCAACCCAACCATACATACCCTTAGTAGCTGCTCCACACTGTGAGGTGGTTGGTGATGGGAAGGTAATTCAACTATAAAGGAGGGCTTGCCAAACAAAAGTTTGGAAGGATCTTCAGTTGTGTCAAAGACATGACAACCACTCCTGTGCACTCAATCAAATGTGAGACTGTTCATACTGACTTGGGCTCTGTAGACTCATCCAACACTTGCTAGCAGGGAAAGTGAAAGTTAAAATCACAATTATCATGGTGATGATGATATATATCTATATATATAATACATACAAGTATATTCATATATATGTATGTGTACATATCCTTTTATATCCCTATCCCTAATGTATCTGAACATTGATATATATACTCATATACTTCAGCAGACAAGTACATATATTGGAAGTTTAAGATATTTAAGTGATAGAGATTTAGGTTATAGTGAGAGAAATCATATCATTCTTAAGGTATTTTTAAGAGATAGAGATAGTTTTATTCATATACTTGACAGCCCAGACTAAAAGACTCGGTAGAAAAAGTTTTAAATGTTTCTCTATAAAATCTTTACTTCTACAAGTTTATTATATTCGTTTAGCCTATGAGGTACATAATTAAGTCAACCTATCATTCAAGACTTTCCAGACATGGTGTATCTATGACTCTTTTATTTTATGATAGCAAGGTGTGTGTATATTTTTGTTTTTCTTTTAGAATAGAGACTCTTTAGTTTACCTGAAAATATTAAAAGCTGTTTAGTGCTGTTGCCATGATAAAAATTACCCAGCACACTCTATCAAAAAGATAGTGTTGGTGCCATGATAAATGCACTTGGAACACTCTGTAAGGGTGATTGGCATTAGGAAAGGCATCCAGCTGTAGAAACCATGCCAAAATATGGAATGTAGGAGAAAGACACAACTCCCTGACCAGTTTAGTCTTATAGTGTGATAGCCCATCCAATCCTTGTCAGCATAGAAACCACAGTAAAATGATAATTGTTTCTACTTTAGGCACAAGGCCAGCAATTACCCAGTGCATTACTGGTACTTTATTTTATCGACCCCGTAAGGATGAAAGGCAAAGTCAACCTCGGCGGGATTTGAACTCAGATCGTAAAGGGACGTAACTATGCTGGAAAGCATGCCGTCTGACCCTCTACCGATACTGCCAATCCACCGCCCCAGTAAAATGATAATGATAATGATAATAATTTAGATAATGCTTCCAGTAGGTTCATCAATTGTAGGGTGTGTTCCTTGTTGACTCACATTACTACAAGTTTGGTGTATAAGTCTTTTGTCTTTTAAGATGTAGATAACAGGAATTAGAATTATTATTTAGAAACATTGGCTACATACATCAAGGATGACCTGTGAGAAGCTGCTGGAGCTAGGTTGGGAGGTTCTGCTCCATCCATTATATTTGCCCAACCTCACACCTACAGACTATCACCTTTTTCTCTAAATGAGCAATGAAATAAGGTCAAAGACCTTTGCCAATGAAGATCAGTTAAATCAGTGACTAATGGAATTCTTTGCATTGAAGCCAGAAGAATTCTACAGGGATGGGATCATGTGCCTTCCTAAACACTTCTCCAGGGATGGAATCATATGCCTTCCTTAA
The DNA here is from genome assembly GCA_964016885.1 of Eledone cirrhosa. Taxonomy (NCBI): domain Eukaryota; kingdom Metazoa; phylum Mollusca; class Cephalopoda; order Octopoda; family Eledonidae; genus Eledone; species Eledone cirrhosa. The sequence goes on along the minus strand of OZ024743.1, from coordinate 96,707,674 downwards.
CAATGGCAGATGGTAATTGCAAATGATGGTGATTATTTTGACTTGTAAAATATTCCTAATGGCAGTCAATAACAATTTGAAAAAGTGTGAGAACGTTATAATAATTAAATAGGCAGAAATATGGCTGTGGTGAAAGAGATCACTTTGCAGCCATGTAATTTTAGGCTTACTCCCACTGATTGGCACCTCGGGTAAGTGTCTGCTACTGGGTTGACCAATACCTTGACATGTAAAATTTGAGAGACAGAAATTGCAGAAGGCTGTCCTGCACACGTGTTGCATGCATGTGTATGTGTGTGAATGTGTGTGTGAAGGGGGGGGGGGGTCTTTGTTTATGCCCTCTAACTTAGCAGCTCAACAAAAATAAAAGATTGATGAAATAAATACCAGATTTTAAAAGATTAATACATGTGTTAATAAGTTTGACTAAATTCCTTGAAGGTGGCACCTTAGCATGGCCACTGTCTAATGAGGGAAACAAAAATTCAAGAAAAAATACAGCAAGTCTTTTGTCTGGTGCTCTACTGTTTCAGTCATCTATTGCTGGATGCCATCCATCATTCTATAGATTCCTATTAATAACACAAATGGAGTTTTGCTTTTTAAGTTAGATCTTTTGACATGGCTGTAGAAATATTATCTTAAGAGAGACAACCCAACTTCCTATTTAATAATAATTAGCCATAAATTCTAATGGAATACAAACTGTTAACATACAGGATACTGATCAGATACTGAAGACATCAGTTAACAGATGTTGGCTGCAAGCAAGCTGCAATGATGGAGGTTTGTACATAGAATTCTCTGGTGTATTTTGAGAATAATAACTGATATTCAGCTTGAAATGTTGAAATTTGAGAAAAAAAAATGAAAGGGAAATACAATGCAAATAGAATGACATGGAAAAACTTGAGTGGAGCTGGATATTTTATATGAAGTTGAGTTGGAGCCAGCAATCTGAGTATATGCAGATATAAATATATATTCACTTACGCACAGAAATTAATTATCCACTAATCTTATTTATCTGAAAGAAATTTATTGTGTTCACAATTCATATGAATCCCTCTTAGATGTAAGAATTGTTTACATTACATTACACATAGTATCACTAAGCAGTAAGCTTCTATATTCTCAACTAAACTAGAACTTTATCAAGGAAAGGAGACATGCATATCCTTTGAATGGAGCAAACTGATACTTTTATAAATTCAAAAGCTTACTTTCAGGAAACTGCTTTTATATCTAGAAATGCAAAGCTCTCTTGATAACTAGAAATCTAGATTGTACACAGACGAAAATTATTTGAATGATGAAACTTTGTTTGAAGATTCCAGATCTTTACTTTTTCATTACCTTTTTTATTTGTTTCTACAATTTTGTTTTTCTTAATTACACATTTTAAAGATATTTTTTCAGATATACACAACAAAATTAAAACCTAAAACCAGCAATCTCCCCGTAATAATTAAAGAGCGAATCTCGACTATGCCCCACAGACAAAATGGCAAGAACAGTGCCACAAAGAACAGCCAGCAGTATCTAATACATCAGCCATTCCATCTGACAGAGCTCCTTCCCCAGATACAATGTCCTTATCCTGCTGTGATGTAGGAGAATGGCAATGTGGAATCTGAGGGCATAAGAGGTTTCCATAGCTGTTGCTTCTTTAGCAATTTGTTTGTTTAACCATTTAGAATTTGAACCGGCCATATCCGGCCAGAATTCTCTCACCTCTTCCTGTTCAAACAGGCTGTAACTGGCTGCTCATACTGATCTTAAAGTATTGTAATCAAAATAAATAACATCAAAATCTCATAGATTCGATATTATGTGAGATAATTATGTAAGGTAAAGCTTTTACCGTGAAAATATAATAGTAAATATAGAGTAATGTAAATGGTAAAGGGTTAAACTTGTTCTTGCTTTACGATTGTAAATACACAGAATGGCAGTATAGTGTTTCTTCATTCCTCACCATCAATACACTAAAGAATTTTTGTTAATATATATCATGAATGACAGCCATGTTATGAAAGAAACAAGATACATACCTTGATCATCCACATCTAAATTTCTCATCATCCAACTAATTAGATCTTGACCTGCAAAATAACAGAAAAAAATACTGTTTAGCATCATAGTATTTCACAAATTCTAAATATAAGAAGAAATCTAGGTAATGTCAATTTACAAATATTTGGAAATATTACAAAAATAATATTACTCTTAAATATATTATATCCCGTACTACAAAATAGGATGAGAAATTTGGTCGATGAACTGAACACTATGGGTAGTATTTTGCATTTGTCTGCAATACTGCATGATTGCAAGATCTTGGCTGTGGATGAAGATATTCAGTGACTAAAAAGAAATGAAGTATACATGTTTTGCTGGATGTGTAGTAATGTTAGAGTAATGAACAACAGAGCCTACGTTAACTGAGAGATGATTGTGCTGGTATCGTCATACATAAGCCTACGTTAACTGAGAGATGATTGTGTTGGTATGGTCATACATAAGCCTACGTTAACTGAGAGGTGACTGTGCTGGTATGGTCATACATAAGCCTACGTTAACTGAGAGATGATTGTGTTGGTATGGTCATACATAAGCCTACGTTAACTGAGAGGTGACTGTGCTGGTATGGTCATACATAAGCCTACGTTAACTGAGAGATGATTGTGCTGGTATGGTCATACATAAGCCTATGTTAACTGAGAGATGATTGTGCTGGTATGGTCATACATAAGCCTACGTTAACTGAGAGGTGACTGTGCTGGTATGGTCATACATAAGCCTACGTTAACTGAGAGGTGACTGTGCTGGTATGGTCATACATAAGCCTACGTTAACTGAGAGGTGACTGTGCTGGTATGGTCATACATAAGCCTACGTTAACTGAGAGGTGATTGTGCTGGTATGGTCATACATAAGCCTACGTTAACTGAGAGGTGATTGTGCTGGTATGGTCATATATAAGCCTATGTTAACTGAGAGATGACTGTGCTGGTATGGTCATACATAAGCCTACGTTAACTGAGAGATGACTGTGCTGGTATGGTCATACATAAGCCTACGTTAACTGAGAGGTGATTGTGCTGGTATGGTCATACATAAGCCTACGTTAACTGAGAGGTGATTGTGCTGGTATGGTCATACATAAGCCTACGTTAACTGAGAGATGACTGTGCTGGTATGGTCATACATAAGCCTACGTTAACTGAGAGGTGACTGTGCTAGTATGGTCATACATAAGCCTACGTTAACTGAGAGGTGACTGTGCTAGTATGGTCATACATAAGCCTACGTTAACTGAGAGGTGATTGTGCTGGTATGGTCATACATAAGCCTACGTTAACTGAGAGGTGACTGTGCTGGTATGGTCATACATAAGCCTACGTTAACTGAGAGGTGATTGTGGTTGTATGGTCATACATAAGCCTACGTTAACTGAGAGATGATTGTGTTGGTATGGTCATACATAAGCCTACGTTAACTGAGAGATGATTGTGGTGGTATGGTCATACATAAGCTTACGTTAACTGAGAGGTGATTGTGCTGGTATGGTCATACATAAGCCTACGTTAACTGAGAGGTGACTGTGCTGGTATGGTCATACATAAGCCTACGTTAACTGAGAGGTGATTGTGTTGGTATGGTCATACATAAGCCTACGTTAACTGAGAGGTGACTGTGTTGGTATGGTCATACATAAGCCTACGTTAACTGAGAGGTGACTGTGCTGGTATGGTCATACATAAGCCTACGTTAACTGAGAGGTGACTGTGCTAGTATGGTCATACATAAGCCTACGTTAACTGAGAGATGATTGTGCTGGTATGGTCATACATAAGCCTACGTTAACTGAGAGATGATTGTGCTGGTATGGTCATACATAAGCCTACGTTAACTGAGAGGTGACTGTGCTAGTATGGTCATACATAAGCCTACGTTAACTGAGAGATGATTGTGTTGGTATGGTCATACATAAGCCAACGTTAACTGAGAGGTGATTGTGGTGGTATGGTCATACATAAGCCTATGTTAACTGAGAGGTGCTGGTATGGTCATACATAAGCCTATGTTAACTGAGAGATGACTGTGCTGGTATGGTCATACATAAGCCTACATTAACTGAGAGGTGACTGTGCTGGTATGGTCATAAATAAGCCTACGTTAACTGAGAGATGATTGTGCTGGTATGGTCATACATAAGCCTATGTTAACTGAGAGGTGACTGTGCTGGTATGGTCATACATAAGCCTACGTTAACTGAGAGGTGACTGTGCTGGTATGCTCATACATAAGCCTACGTTAACTGAGAGATGATTGTGCTGGTATGGTCATACATAAGACTACGTTAACTGAGAGGTGACTGTGCTGGTATGGTCATACATAAGCCTACGTTAACTGAGAGATGATTGTGCTGGTATGGTCATACATAAGCCTATGTTAACTGAGAGGTGACTGTGCTGGTATGGTCATACATAAGCCTATGTTAACTGAGAGGTGACTGTGCTGGTATGGTCATACATAAGCCTATGTTAACTGAGAGGTGACTGTGCTGGTATCGTCATACATAAGCCTACGTTAACTGAGACGTGACTGTGTTGGTATGGTCATACATAAGCCTACGTTAACTGAGAGGTGACTGTGCTGGTATGGTCATACATAAGCCTACGTTAACTGAGAGATGACTGTGCTGGTATGGTCATACATAAGCCTACGTTAACTGAGAGGTGATTGTGCTGGTATGGTCATACATAAGCCTACGTTAACTGAGAGATGATTGTGCTGGTATGGTCATACATAAGCCTACGTTAACTGAGAGATGACTGTGCTGGTATGGTCATACATAAGCCTACGTTAACTGAGAGGTGACTGTGCTGGTATGGTCATACATAAGCCTACATTAACTGAGAGGTGACTGTGCTGGTGTGGTCATACATAAGCCTATGTTAACTGAATTTGCCTTTTTTTCTTCTCAACCTAGTTTTTTATTTCATATTTGTGTATGCAACATGTAAGCTAGTAATGTTGCATACCCTTATATATATATATATAATATATATATATATATATAATTAGAAAGTGAACAACACAAAATATAACTACTCCATTACCAAAGGTTTCTGGATCACAGACAATAATAATATACGTCTGGATCGGTCATCAGGCAGAGATGTTATATTGAGAGTAGTTATATTTTGTGTTGTTCAATTTCTTATTAAATATCTCTGTTCTATACATTGAGCACTCTTTTCTCCTTTGCTTTTCCTTCGGAATTACCTAACATATATAAATATATATATATATATGCATGTGTGTATGTGTCATCATCATCAACGTTTAACATCTGTTTTACCTGCTGCCAAAGGTTGGACATACATGTGTGTGTGTGTGTGTGCATGCATGTATGTGTGTGCATGCATGTGTGTGTGCATGTATGTGTGTGTGCATGTGGGTGTGCAAGCATGTGGGTGTGCGGCATGCATATGTGTGTGTGTGTGTACATGTATGCACGTGTGTGTGTACATGCTTATCTGTGTGTGCGCCTGCATAAGAGTATATTAGAGTATCTGGTGTTGCACAAGAAATAAAGCACGCAACTGATGGCCAATTTGTTGAATGAGATTTAAGATAATTCTATGTAAATTTATTTAAAACTCAACATCTCCATAATTTCCTAAACAATAACAGAAACCAAGCTGCTTAAAACTGCTCTTTTTTTCTATACTTATATTATAACTTTGCAGTGTAACATCACAAAACTCTGGGAGTGTTGACAGCACCAGTGTGGTACTGTTGACAGCACCAGTGTGGTAGTGTTGACAGCACCAGTGTGGTAGTGTTCACAGCACCAGTGTGGTAGTGTTGACAGCACCAGTGTGGTAGTGTTGACAGCACCAGTGTGGTAGTGTTGACAGCACCAGTGTGGTAGTGTTGACAACACCAGTGTGGTACTGTTGACAGCACCAGTGTGGTAGTGTTGACAGCACCAGTGTGGTAGTGTTGACAGCACCAGTGTGGTAGTGTTGACAGCACCAGTGTGGTACTGTTGACAGCACCAGTGTGGTAGTGTTGGCAGCACCAGTGTGGTAGTGTTGACAGCACCAGTGTGGTAGTGTTGACAGCACCAGTGTGGTAGTGTTGACAGCACCAGTGTGGTAGTGTTGACAGCACCAGTGTGGTAGTGTTGACAGCACCAGTGTGGTAGTGTTGACAGCACCAGTGTGGTAGTGTTGACAGCACCAGTGTGGTAGTGTTGACAGCACCATTGTGGTAGTGTTCACAGCACCAGTGTGGTAGTGTTGACAGCACCAGTGTGGTAGTGTTGACAGCACCATTGTGGTAGTGTTGACAGCACCAGTGTGGTAGTGTTGACAGCACCAGTGTGGTAGTGTTGACAGCACCATTGTGGTAGTGTTCACAGCACCAGTGTGGTAGTGTTGACAGCACCAGTGTGGTAGTGTTGACAGCACCATTGTGGTAGTGTTCACAGCACCAGTGTGGTAGTGTTGACAGCACCAGTGTGGTAGTGTTGACAGCACCATTGTGGTAGTGTTGACAGCACCAGTGTGGTAGTGTTGACAGCACCAGTGTGGTAGTGTTGACAGCACCTGTGTGGTAGTGTAGACAGCACCTGTGTGGTAGTGTAGACAGCACCAGTGTGGTAGTGTAGACAGCACCATTGTGGTAGTGTTGACAGCACCAGGGTGGTAGTGTTGACAGCACCAGTGTGGTAGTGTTGACAGCACCAGTGTGGTAGTGTTAACAGCACCAGTGTGGTAGTGTTGACAGCACCAGTGTGGTAGTGTAGACAGCAACAGTGTGGTAGTGTTGACAGCACCAGTGCGGTAGTGTTGACAGCACCAGTGTGGTAGTGTTGACAGCACCAGTGTGGTAGTGTTGACAGCACCAGTGTGGTAGTGTTGACAGCACCAGTGTGGTAGTGTTGACAGCACCAGTGTGGTAGTGTTGACAGCACCAGTGTGGTAGTGTTGACAGCACCAGTGTGGTAGTGTTGACAGCACCAGTGCGGTAGTGTAGACAGCAACAGTGTGGTAGTGTTGACAGCACCAGTGTGGTAGTGTTGACAGCACCAGTGTGGTAGTGTTGACAGCACCAGTGTGGTAGTGTTGACAGCACCAGTGTGGTAGTGTTGACAGCACCAGTGCGGTAGTGTAGACAGCAACAGTGTGGTAGTGTTGACAGCACCAGTGTGGTAGTGTTGACAGCACCAGTGTGGTAGTGTTGACAGCACCAGTGTGGTAGTGTTCACAGCACCAGTGTGGTAGTGTTGACAGCACCAGTGTGGTAGTGTTCACAGCACCAGTGTGGTAGTGTTTATAGCACCAGTGTGGTAGTGTTGACAGCACCAGTGTGGTAGTGTTGACAGCACCAGTGTGGTAGTGTTCACAGCACCAGTGTGGTAGTGTTGACATCACCAGTGTGGTAGTGTAGACAGCACCAGTGTGGTATTGTAGACAGCAACAGTGTGGTAGTGTTGACAGCACCAGTGTGGTAGTGTTGACAGCACCAGTGTGGTACTGTTGACATCACCAGTGTGGTAGTGTAGACAGCACCAGTGTGGTAGTGTTCACAGCACCAGTGTGGTACTGTTGACATCACCAGTGTGGTAGTGTAGACAGCACCAGTGTGGTAGTGTAGACAGCAACAGTGTGGTAGTGTTGACAGCACCAGTGTGGTAGTGTTGACAGCAACGGTGTGGTACTGTTGTCAGCACCAGTGTGGTAGTGTAGACAGCACCAGTGTGGTACTGTTGACAGCACCAGTATGGTAGTGTAGACAGCACCAGTGTGGTACTGTTGACAGCACCAGTGTGGTAGTGTAGACAGCACCAGTGTGGTAGTGTTGACAGCACCAGTGTGGTAGTGTTGACAGCACCAGTGTGGTAGTGTAGACAGCACCAGTGTGGTAGTGTAGACAGCACCAGTGTGGTAGTGTTGACATCACCAGTGTGGTAGTGTTGACAGCACCAGTGTGGTAGTGTAGACAGCACCAGTGTGGTAGTGTTGACAGCACCAGTGTGGTAGTGTAGACAGCACCAGTGTGGTAGTGTTGACAACACCTGTGTGGTAGTGTTGACAGCACCAGTGTGGTAGTGTTGACAGCACCAGTGTGGTAGTGTAGACAGCACCAGTGTGGTACTGTTGACAGCACCAGTATGGTAGTGTTGACAGCACCAGTGTGGTAGTGTTGACAGCACCAGTGTGGTAGTGTTGACAGCACCAGTGTGGTAGTGTAGACAGCAACAGTGTGGTAGTGTTGACAGCACCAGTGCAGTAGTGTTGACAGCACCAGTGTGGTAGTGTTGACAGCACCAGTGTGGTAGTGTTGACAGCACCAGTGTGGTAGTGTTGACAGCACCAGTGTGGTAGTGTTGACAGCACCAGTGTGGTAGTGTTGACAGCACCAGTGTGGTAGTGTAGACAGCACCAGTGTGGTAGTGTTGACAGCACCAGTGTGGTAGTGTTGACAGCACCAGTGTGGTAGTGTAGACAGCACCAGTGTGGTAGTGTTGACAGCACCAGTGTGGTAGTGTTGACAGCACCAGTGTGGTAGTGTTGACAGCACCAGTGTGGTAGTGTTGACAGCACCAGTGTGGTAGTGTTGACAGCACCAGTGTGGTGGTGTTCACAGCACCAGTGTGGTAGTGTTCACAGCACCAGTGTGGTAGTGTTTATAGCACCAGTGTGGTAGTGTTGACAGCACCAGTGTGGTAGTGTTGACAGCACCAGTGTGGTAGTGTTCACAGCACCAGTGTGGTAGTGTTGACATCACCAGTGTGGTAGTGTAGACAGCACCAGTGTGGTAGTGTAGACAGCAACAGTGTGGTAGTGTTGACAGCACCAGTGTGGTAGTGTTGACAGCACCAGTGTGGTACTGTTGACATCACCAGTGTGGTAGTGTAGACAGCACCAGTGTGGTAGTGTAGACAGCACCAGTGTGGTACTGTTGACATCACCAGTGTGGTAGTGTAGACAGCACCAGTGTGGTAGTGTAGACAGCAACAGTGTGGTAGTGTTGACAGCACCAGTGTGGTAGTGTTGACAGCAACGGTGTGGTACTGTTGACAGCACCAGTGTGGTAGTGTAGACAGCACCAGTGTGGTACTGTTGACAGCACCAGTATGGTAGTGTAGACAGCACCAGTGTGGTACTGTTGACAGCACCAGTGTGGTAGTGTAGACAGCACCAGTGTGGTAGTGTTGACAGCACCAGTGTGGTAGTGTTGACAGCACCAGTGTGGTAGTGTAGACAGCACCAGTGTGGTAGTGTTGACAGCACCAGTGTGGTAGTGTTGACAGCACCAGTGTGGTAGTGTAGACAGCACCAGTGTGGTAGTGTTGACAGCACCAGTGTGGTAGTGTAGACAGCACCAGTGTGGTAGTGTTGACAACACCTGTGTGGTAGTGTTGACAGCACCAGTGTGGTAGTGTTGACAGCACCAGTGTGGTAGTGTAGACAGCACCAGTGTGGTACTGTTGACAGCACCAGTATGGTAGTGTAGACAGCACCAGTGTGGTACTGTTGACAGCACCAGTGTGGTAGTGTAGACAGCACCAGTGTGGTAGTGTTGACAGCACCAGTGTGGTAGTGTTGACAGCACCAGTGTGGTAGTGTAGACAGCACCAGTGTGGTAGTGTAGACAGCACCAGTGTGGTAGTGTTGACAGCACCAGTGTGGTAGTGTTGACAGCACCAGTGTGGTAGTGTAGACAGCACCAGTGTGGTAGTGTAGACAGCACCAGTGTGGTAGTGTAGACAGCACCAGTGTGGTAGTGTAGACAGCACCAGTGTGGTAGTGTTGACAGCACCAGTGTGGTAGTGTTGACAGCACCAGTGTGGTAGTGTTGACAGCACCAGTGTGGTAGTGTTGACAGCACCAGTGTGGTAGTGTAGACAGCACCAGTGTGGTAGTGTTGACAGCATCAGTGTGGTAGTGTAGACAGCACCAGTGTGGTAGTGTTGACAGCACCAGTGTGGTAGTGTAGACAGCACCAGTGTGGTAGTGTTGACAGCACCAGTGTGGTAGTGTAGACAGCACCAGTGTGGTAGTGTTGACAGCACCAGTGTGGTAGTGTTGACAGCACCAGTGTGGTAGTGATGACAGCACCAGTGTGGTAGTGTTGACAGCACCAGTGTGGTAGTGTAGACAGCACCAGTGTGGTAGTGTTGACAGCATCAGTGTGGTAGTGTTCACAGCACCAGTGTGGTAGTGTTGACAGCACCAGTGTGGTAGTGATGACAGCACCATTGTGGTAGTGTTGACAGCACCAGTGCGGTAGTGTTGACAGCACCAGTGTGGTAGTGTTGACAGCACCAGTGTGGTAGTGTAGACAGCACCAGTGTGGTAGTGTTGACAGCATCAGTGTGGTAGTGTTCACAGCACCAGTGTGGTAGTGTTGACAGCACCAGTGTGGTAGTGTTGACAGCACCAGTGTGGTAGTGTTCACAGCACCAGTGTGGTAGTGTTGACAGCACCAGTGTGGTAGTGTTGACAACACCAGTGTGGTACTGTTGACAGCACCAGTGTGGTAGTGTTGACAGCACCAGTGTGGTAGTGTTGACAGCACCAGTGTGGTAGTGTTGACAGCACCAGTGTGGTACTGTTGACAGCACCAGTGTGGTAGTGTTGGCAGCACCAGTGTGGTAGTGTTGACAGCACCAGTGTGGTAGTGTTGACAGCACCAGTGTGGTAGTGTTGACAGCACCAGTGTGGTAGTGTTGACAGCACCAGTGTGGTAGTGTTGACAGCACCAGTGTGGTAGTGTTGACAGCACCAGTGTGGTAGTGTTGACAGCACCAGTGTGGTAGTGTTGACAGCACCATTGTGGTAGTGTTCACAGCACCAGTGTGGTAGTGTTGACAGCACCAGTGTGGTAGTGTTGACAGCACCATTGTGGTAGTGTTGACAGCACCAGTGTGGTAGTGTTGACAGCACCAGTGTGGTAGTGTTGACAGCACCATTGTGGTAGTGTTCACAGCACCAGTGTGGTAGTGTTGACAGCACCAGTGTGGTAGTGTTGACAGCACCATTGTGGTAGTGTTCACAGCACCAGTGTGGTAGTGTTGACAGCACCAGTGTGGTAGTGTTGACAGCACCATTGTGGTAGTGTTGACAGCACCAGTGTGGTAGTGTTGACAGCACCAGTGTGGTAGTGTTGACAGCACCTGTGTGGTAGTGTAGACAGCACCTGTGTGGTAGTGTAGACAGCACCAGTGTGGTAGTGTAGACAGCACCATTGTGGTAGTGTTGACAGCACCAGGGTGGTAGTGTTGACAGCACCAGTGTGGTAGTGTTCACAGCACCAGTGTGGTAGTGTTAACAGCACCAGTGTGGTAGTGTTGACAGCACCAGTGTGGTAGTGTAGACAGCAACAGTGTGGTAGTGTTGACAGCACCAGTGCGGTAGTGTTGACAGCACCAGTGTGGTAGTGTTGACAGCACCAGTGTGGTAGTGTTGACAGCACCAGTGTGGTAGTGTTGACAGCACCAGTGTGGTAGTGTTGACAGCACCAGTGTGGTAGTGTTGACAGCACCAGTGTGGTAGTGTTGACAGCACCAGTGTGGTAGTGTTGACAGCACCAGTGCGGTAGTGTAGACAGCAACAGTGTGGTAGTGTTGACAGCACCAGTGTGGTAGTGTTGACAGCACCAGTGTGGTAGTGTTGACAGCACCAGTGTGGTAGTGTTGACAGCACCAGTGTGGTAGTGTTGACAGCACCAGTGCGGTAGTGTAGACAGCAACAGTGTGGTAGTGTTGACAGCACCAGTGTGGTAGTGTTGACAGCACCAGTGTGGTAGTGTTGACAGCACCAGTGTGGTAGTGTTCACAGCACCAGTGTGGTAGTGTTGACAGCACCAGTGTGGTAGTGTTCACAGCACCAGTGTGGTAGTGTTTATAGCACCAGTGTGGTAGTGTTGACAGCACCAGTGTGGTAGTGTTGACAGCACCAGTGTGGTAGTGTTCACAGCACCAGTGTGGTAGTGTTGACATCACCAGTGTGGTAGTGTAGACAGCACCAGTGTGGTATTGTAGACAGCAACAGTGTGGTAGTGTTGACAGCACCAGTGTGGTAGTGTTGACAGCACCAGTGTGGTACTGTTGACATCACCAGTGTGGTAGTGTAGACAGCACCAGTGTGGTAGTGTTCACAGCACCAGTGTGGTACTGTTGACATCACCAGTGTGGTAGTGTAGACAGCACCAGTGTGGTAGTGTAGACAGCAACAGTGTGGTAGTGTTGACAGCACCAGTGTGGTAGTGTTGACAGCAACGGTGTGGTACTGTTGTCAGCACCAGTGTGGTAGTGTAGACAGCACCAGTGTGGTACTGTTGACAGCACCAGTATGGTAGTGTAGACAGCACCAGTGTGGTACTGTTGACAGCACCAGTGTGGTAGTGTAGACAGCACCAGTGTGGTAGTGTTGACAGCACCATTGTGGTAGTGTTCACAGCACCAGTGTGGTAGTGTTGACAGCACCAGTGTGGTAGTGTTGACAGCACCATTGTGGTAGTGTTCACAGCACCAGTGTGGTAGTGTTGACAGCACCAGTGTGGTAGTGTTGACAGCACCATTGTGGTAGTGTTGACAGCACCAGTGTGGTAGTGTTGACAGCACCAGTGTGGTAGTGTTGACAGCACCTGTGTGGTAGTGTAGACAGCACCTGTGTGGTAGTGTAGACAGCACCAGTGTGGTAGTGTAGACAGCACCATTGTGGTAGTGTTGACAGCACCAGGGTGGTAGTGTTGACAGCACCAGTGTGGTAGTGTTCACAGCACCAGTGTGGTAGTGTTAACAGCACCAGTGTGGTAGTGTTGACAGCACCAGTGTGGTAGTGTAGACAGCAACAGTGTGGTAGTGTTGACAGCACCAGTGCGGTAGTGTTGACAGCACCAGTGTGGTAGTGTTGACAGCACCAGTGTGGTAGTGTTGACAGCACCAGTGTGGTAGTGTTGACAGCACCAGTGTGGTAGTGTTGACAGCACCAGTGTGGTAGTGTTGACAGCACCAGTGTGGTAGTGTTGACAGCACCAGTGTGGTAGTGTTGACAGCACCAGTGCGGTAGTGTAGACAGCAACAGTGTGGTAGTGTTGACAGCACCAGTGTGGTAGTGTTGACAGCACCAGTGTGGTAGTGTTGACAGCACCAGTGTGGTAGTGTTGACAGCACCAGTGTGGTAGTGTTGACAGCACCAGTGTGGTGGTGTTCACAGCACCAGTGTGGTAGTGTTCACAGCACCAGTGTGGTAGTGTTTATAGCACCAGTGTGGTAGTGTTGACAGCACCAGTGTGGTAGTGTTGACAGCACCAGTGTGGTAGTGTTCACAGCACCAGTGTGGTAGTGTTGACATCACCAGTGTGGTAGTGTAGACAGCACCAGTGTGGTAGTGTAGACAGCAACAGTGTGGTAGTGTTGACAGCACCAGTGTGGTAGTGTTGACAGCACCAGTGTGGTACTGTTGACATCACCAGTGTGGTAGTGTAGACAGCACCAGTGTGGTACTGTTGACATCACCAGTGTGGTAGTGTAGACAGCACCAGTGTGGTAGTGTAGACAGCAACAGTGTGGTAGTGTTGACAGCACCAGTGTGGTAGTGTTGACAGCAACGGTGTGGTACTGTTGACAGCACCAGTGTGGTAGTGTAGACAGCACCAGTGTGGTACTGTTGACAGCACCAGTATGGTAGTGTAGACAGCACCAGTGTGGTACTGTTGACAGCACCAGTGTGGTAGTGTAGACAGCACCAGTGTGGTAGTGTTGACAGCACCAGTGTGGTAGTGTTGACAGCACCAGTGTGGTAGTGTAGACAGCACCAGTGTGGTAGTGTTGACAGCACCAGTGTGGTAGTGTTGACAGCACCAGTGTGGTAGTGTAGACAGCACCAGTGTGGTAGTGTTGACAGCACCAGTGTGGTAGTGTAGACAGCACCAGTGTGGTAGTGTTGACAACACCTGTGTGGTAGTGTTGACAGCACCAGTGTGGTAGTGTTGACAGCACCAGTGTGGTAGTGTAGACAGCACCAGTGTGGTACTGTTGACAGCACCAGTATGGTAGTGTAGACAGCACCAGTGTGGTACTGTTGACAGCACCAGTGTGGTAGTGTAGACAGCACCAGTGTGGTAGTGTTGACAGCACCAGTGTGGTAGTGTTGACAGCACCAGTGTGGTAGTGTAGACAGCACCAGTGTGGTAGTGTAGACAGCACCAGTGTGGTAGTGTTGACAGCACCAGTGTGGTAGTGTTGACAGCACCAGTGTGGTAGTGTAGACAGCACCAGTGTGGTAGTGTAGACAGCACCAGTGTGGTAGTGTAGACAGCACCAGTGTGGTAGTGTAGACAGCACCAGTGTGGTAGTGTTGACAGCACCAGTGTGGTAGTGTTGACAGCACCAGTGTGGTAGTGTTGACAGCACCAGTGTGGTAGTGTTGACAGCACCAGTGTGGTAGTGTAGACAGCACCAGTGTGGTAGTGTTGACAGCATCAGTGTGGTAGTGTAGACAGCACCAGTGTGGTAGTGTTGACAGCACCAGTGTGGTAGTGTAGACAGCACCAGTGTGGTAGTGTTGACAGCACCAGTGTGGTAGTGTAGAAAGCACCAGTGTGGTAGTGTTGACAGCACCAGTGTGGTAGTGTTGACAGCACCAGTGTGGTAGTGATGACAGCACCAGTGTGGTAGTGTTGACAGCACCAGTGTGGTAGTGTAGACAGCACCAGTGTGGTAGTGTTGACAGCATCAGTGTGGTAGTGTTCACAGCACCAGTGTGGTAGTGTTGACAGCACCAGTGTGGTAGTGATGACAGCACCATTGTGGTAGTGTTGACAGCACCAGTGCGGTAGTGTTGACAGCACCAGTGTGGTAGTGTTGACAGCACCAGTGTGGTAGTGTAGACAGCACCAGTGTGGTAGTGTTGACAGCATCAGTGTGGTAGTGTTCACAGCACCAGTGTGGTAGTGTTGACAGCACCAGTGTGGTAGTGTTGACAGCACCAGTGCGGTAGTTTTGACAGCATCAGTCTGGTAGTGTTGACAGCACCAGTGTGGTAGTGTAGACAGCACCAGTGTGGTAGTGTTGACAGCACCAGTGTGGTAGTGTAGACAGCACCAGTGTGGTAGTGTTGACAGCACCAGTGTGGTAGTGTTGACAGCACCAGTGTGGTAGTGATGACAGCACCATTGTGGTAGTGTTGACAGCACCAGTGTGGTAGTGTAGACAGCACCAGTGTGGTAGTGTTGACAGCATCAGTGTGGTAGTGTTCACAGCACCAGTGTGGTAGTGTTGACAGCACCAGTGTGGTAGTGATGACAGCACCATTGTGGTAGTGTTGACAGCACCAGTGCGGTAGTGTTGACAGCACCAATGTGGTAGTGTTGACAGCACCAGTGTGGTAGTGTAGACTGCACCAGTGTGGTAGTGTTGACAGCATCAGTGTGGTAGTGTTCACAGCACCAGTGTGGTAGTGTTGACAGCACCAGTGTGGTAGTGTTGACAGCACCAGTGCGGTAGTGTTGACAGCATCAGTGTGGTAGTGTAGACAGCACCAGTGTGGTAGTGTTGACAGCACCAGTGTGGTAGTGTAGACAGCACCTGTGTGGTAGTGTTGACAGCACCAGTGTGGTAGTGTTGACAGCATCAGTGTGGTAGTGTAGACAGCACCAGTGTGGTAGTGTTGACAGCACCAGTGTGGTAGTGTAGACAGCACCTGTGTGGTAGTGTTGACAGCACCAGTGTGGTAGTGTTGACAGCACCAGTGTGGTAGTGTTGACAGCACCAGTGTGGTAGTGTTGACAGCATCAGTGTGGTAGTGTAGACAGCACCAGTGTGGTAGTGTTGACAGCACCAGTGTGGTAGTGTAGACAGCGCCTGTGTGGTAGTGTTGACAGCACCAGTGTGGTAGTGTTGACAGCACCAGTGTGGTAGTGTTGACAGCACCAGTGTGGTAGTGTAGACAGCACCAGTGTGGTAGTGTTGACAGCACCAGTGTGGTAGTGTAGACAGCACCAGTGTGGTAGTGTAGACAGCACCAGTGTGGTAGTGTTGACAGCACCAGTGTGGTAGTGTTGACAGCACCAGTGTGGTAGTGTTGACAGCACCAGTGCGGTAGTGTAGACAGCACCAGTGTGGTACTGTTGACATCACCAGTGTGGTAGTGTAGACAGCACCAGTGTGGTAGTGTAGACAGCACCAGTGTGGTAGTGTTGACAGCACCAGTGTGGTAGTGTTGATAGCACCAGTGTGGTAGTGTAGACAGCACCAGTGTGGTAGTGTTGACAGCACCAGTGTGGTAGTGTAGACAGCACCAGTGTGGTAGTGTTGACATCACCAGTGTGGTAGTGTTGACAGCACCAGTGTGGTAGTGTAGACAGCACCAGTGTGGTAGTGTTGATAGCACCAGTGTGGTAGTGTAGACAGCACCAGTGTGGTAGTGTAGACAGCACCAGTGCGGTAGTGTTGACAGCACCAGGGTGGTAGTGTTGACAGCACCAGTGTGGTAGTGTTGACAGCACCATTGTGGTAGTGTTCACAGCACCAGTGTGGTAGTGTTGACAGCACCAGTGCGGTAGTGTTGACAGCACCAGGGTGGTAGTGTTGACAGCACCAGTGTGGTAGTGTTCACAGCACCATTGTGGTAGTGTTCACAGCACCAGTGTGGTAGTGTAGACAGCACCAGTGTGGTAGTGTTGACAGCACCAGTGTGGTAGTGTTGACAGCACCAGTGTGGTAGTGTTGACAGCACCAGTGTGGTAGTGTTGACAGCACCAGTGTGGTAGTGTTGACAGCACCAGGGTGGTAGTGTTGACAGCACCAGTGTGGTAGTGTTCACAGCACCATTGTGGTAGTGTTGACAGCACCAGTGTGGTAGTGTAGACAGCACCAGTGTGGTAGTGTTGACAGCACCAGTGTGGTAGTGTTGACAGCACCATTGTGGTAGTGTTCACAGCACCAGTGTGGTAGTGTTGACAGCACCAGTGCGGTAGTGTTGACAGCACCAGGGTGGTAGTGTTGACAGCACCAGTGTGGTAGTGTTGACAGCACCATTGTGGTAGTGTTCACAGCACCAGTGTGGTAGTGTTGACAGCACCAGTGCGGTAGTGTTGACAGCACCAGTGTGGTAGTGTTGACAGCACCAGTGTGGTAGTGTAGACAGCACCAGGGTGGTAGTGTTGACAGCACCATTGTGGTAGTGTTCACAGCACCAGTGTGGTAGTGTTGACAGCACCAGTGTGGTAGTGTTGACAGCACCAGTGTGGTAGTGTTGACAGCACCATTGTGGTAGTGTTCACAGCACCAGTGTGGTAGTGTTGACAGCACCAGTGCGGTAGTGTTGACAGCACCAGTGTGGTAGTGTAGACAGCACCAGTGTGGTAGAGTAGACAGCACCAGGGTGGTAGTGTTGACAGCACCAGTGTGGTAGTGTTGACAGCACCAGGGTGGTAGTGTTGACAGCACCAGTGTGGTAGTGTTGACAGCACCAGTGTGGTAGTGTTGACAGCACCAGTGTGGTAGTGTTGACAGCACCAGGGTGGTAGTGTTGACAGCACCAGTGTGGTAGTGTTGACAGCACCAGTGTGGTAGTGTTGACAGCACCAGTGTGGTAGTGTTGACAGCACCAGTGTGGTAGTGTTGACAGCACCATTGTGGTAGTGTTCACAGCACCAGTGTGGTAGTGTTGACAGCACCAGTGCGGTAGTGTTGACAGCACCAGTGTGGTAGTGTAGACAGCACCAGTGTGGTAGTGTAGACAGCACCAGGGTGGTAGTGTTGACAGCACCAGTGTGGTAGTGTTGACAGCACCAGGGTGGTAGTGTTGACAGCACCAGTGTGGTACTGTTGACAGCACCAGTGTGGTAGTGTTGACAGCACCAGTGTGGTAGTGTAGACAGCACCAGTGTGGTAGTGTAGACAGCACCAGGGTGGTAGTGTTGACAGCACCAGTGTGGTAGTGTTGACAGCACCAGGGTGGTAGTGTTGACAGCACCAGTGTGGTAGTGTTGACAGCACCAGTGCACACATCAATAATTAGTTATTTTACTAAATCACTTGAATTCTTGAATTATCTTATTAAGAAATATGGTAAGAAAGGGGGTAAGATAGGGTAAGGAAGGGCTAAGATATGGTTAGAAAGGGGGTAAGAAAGGGGTAAGAAAGGGGTAAGATAGGGTAAGAAAGGGGTAAGATAGGGTAAGAAAGGGGTAAGTTAGGGTAAGGAATATGGTAATATAGGGTAAGAAAGGGGTGAGATAGGGTAAGAAAGGGGGTAAGATAGGGTAAGAAAACGGTATGATAGGGTAAGAAATATGGTAAGATTTGGTAAGACAGGGGTAAGATAGAGTAAGAAATATGGTAATATAGGGTAAGAAAGGGGTAAGATAGGGTAAGAAAGGGGTAAGATATGGTATGAAAGGGGTGAGATAGGGTAAGAAAGGGGTAAGATAGGGTAAGAAGGGGAGTAGATAGGGTAAGAAAGGGGTAAGATATGGTATGAAAGGGGTGAAATAGGGTAAGAAATGGGTAAGATATGGTATGAAAGGGGTGAGATAGGGTAAGAAAGGGGTAAGATATGGTATGAAAGGGGTGAGATAGTGTAAGAAAGGGGTAAAATATGGTATGAAAGGGGTGAGATAGGGTAAGAAATGGGTAAGATATGGTAAGAAAGGGTGAGATAGGGTAAGAAAGGGTGTAAGATGGGGTAAGATAGGGTAAGAAATAGGGTAAGATAGGGTAAGAAAGGGGTAAGATAGGGTAAGAAATATGGTAAGATTTTGTTAGAAAGGGGTAAGATAGGGTAAGAAATGGGTAAGATGTGGTAAGAAAAGGGTAAGATATGGTAAGAAAAGGGTGAGATAGGGTAAGAAAGGGGTAAGATATGGTAAGAAAGGGGTAAGATAGGGTAAGGAAGGGGTAAGATATGTTAAGAAATATGGTAAGATATGGTAAGAAAGGGTTAATATAGGGTAAGATAGGGTAAGAAAGGGGTTAAGATAGGGTAAGAAAGGGGTTAAGATAGGGTAAGAAAGGGGGTAAGATAGGGTAAGAAAGCGGTAAGATAGGGTAAGAAATGGGTAAGATATGGTAAAAAAGGGGTAAGATAGGGTAAGCAGGGGTAAGATATGGTATGAAAGGGGTGAGTTAGGGTAGAAGGGGGGTAAGATAGGGTAAGAAAGGGGTAAGATATGGTATGAAATGGGTGAGATAGGGTAAGAAAGGGGTAAGATATGGTATGAAAGGGGTGATTTAGGGCAAGAAATGGGTAAGATATGGTAAGAAAGGGTGAGATAGGGTAAGAAAGGGTGTAAGATGGGGTAAGATAGGGTAAGAAATAGGGTAAGATAGGGTAAGAAAGGGGTAAGATAGGGTAAGAAATATGGTAAGATATGGTAAGAAAGGGTTAATATAGGGTAAGAAGGGGTAAGATAGAGTAAGAAAGGGGTAAGAAAGGGAGTAAGAGAGGAGTAAGATATGGTAAGAAAGAGTAAGAAAGAGGTACGATGGGGTAAGAAAGGGGTAAGATATGGTAAGAATGGGTAAGAAAGGGAGTAAGAACGGGGTACGATAGGTTAAGAAATGGCTAAGATAGTGTAAGAAAGGGGTAAGAAAGGGAGTAAGAGAGGAATAAGATAGGGTAAGAAAGGGGTAAGATAGGGCAAGATAAGGTAAGAAAGGGGTAAGAAAGAGGTAAGAAAGGGGTTAAATCTTTAAGCTACACCTACATCACTTAGTGTGATGAAAATGTGAATGAAATGTCAAAAGCAAAATAGAAAAGAAATAAAAGTAAGGAGTGCCGTGCTGGTAATGGATGCACTGATGATATTCACTTCAGTTTTTATAATTAATCAGATATTGAATCTATCCACAAGCTGGTTAAATCACCAATCAGTTATTTACTTAGTTGTCAAAACTCTATCATACTCCATTTTTTAAAAGCTGGAATAAGCTGGAAGTCAGGCTGAGATGGAGAGGAGAAACTGAGTGGATAAATCATTGATAAGATCACAGGGAGTGTTAAGTAAATTAGGTAAATAATCAATTGGTGATTTAACCAACTAATGTAATATGGTTGTACCGGTGCCATCATGAAAAGCACCGAATCCACCCTGTAAGGTGGTAATACTGGTGCTATGAAAAATGCTTCCAGTACACAATGTAAGGTGGTTGACATTAGGAAGGGCAGCCAGCCATAGAAAACCAAGCCCAAAACAGATCATATGAGCAAAACATTGTCACCTGACCTGTCTAGCCACATAGCATGACAGCCTGTCTAATCCATGAAAGCATGGGAAATAGACGTTAACCTGTAATGATGGCGATGATGATGATGATGAATGTATTAGTTACCCAATTAATAATGGTTTCTGATTTCGGCACAAGGCCAACAATTTTGGGGTGGGAAAGTAGATTAAATCAACCCCAGTGCGTTACTGGTACTTTATTTTATCAATCCTGTAAAGATGAATGACAAAGCTAACCTCAGGAGGATTTGAACTCAGATCATATTGTCTGATGCTCTACCGATACTGCCAATCTACTGCTCTGATTAATAATAAAATGATCTGATACTAGAGTGATTAGACCATATCAGTCCTTGGTGCCTCTGGGGAATTCAGGAAGTCTAGGAGGATGGTCAGTTGAAACTATCTTCAACTAATAGTTAGATGTCATTTACCCTTTGTGATGATGTTGTGAGGTTGTTTATACCAACTCAAATGCCAGCAGGGCTTTCAGGGAGCAACATCAATAACCTGTACACTTGTGATATATCACCAAATGGAAATAGCATGAGAATATTCATCTTTATTTTTGATTGTTCATGTAATAGCTGTCTGGTGAAGTTGTAGCTGTTACAAAGCACTTACCATTGAAATACACAAAACAGTGATTGTGTAACAAATAAACTAGGTATATTCTAACCTATTGACATCTACTTCCTTATTTATATATATAGAGAGATAGATAGATATGTATATATATATACTAGCAGAGCAGCCTGTTGTTGCTGAGCAATTTTCACCATAGAATACCTTTCTTTCAATTTTCTTTATTCCATGGCAGACCATATCTTCCCTGAGCCACATGTCTCATTGCTTATTCCCCATGAATCGTCAATTGTCCCCAATGTGATTTCTATGGAAATTTACTCAGTGGAGCTGTATGTTAAAGTAGTATCAGTGACTTGTTGTGTACTTTAGTGTGAGAATCTTCATGTGAACATCAGTTGATCTCTGTGAAGATAACTCTCTGCCCCATAGCAAAACCAATGACTATTGCTGGTGGCATGAATGGCATAATAAGGTTGCATTGAAGGAATGCATGGGACAATCAATAAAAGCCAGACTACTTAAATTGTCACAGTAACAGTGATTGATTCTATTACTATTTTCTATTTTTTCTTTACCTTTTTCTTTTATTCTTATCTGAATGAAGAATCTTCTCCTTAGGATGCAGCTTTCCAAAATCAAATCCCTTTTTTTATTCTAGGACACATCATGTCGGAGCCTTTTGATGTCAAACACACATACAAACAAATAACATAAACACACATACACTCTCAAATATATAGTAGATTGGTGAGTGTATGTATTTTCATATGTAAGTACCTCTGTTTATTTGTGCCCACACATGTTAGTTTCTGTTGTCTTTTTTACATAAATAGCTAGAAATGACTTTTCTACATTAATAAAATAGGGAAAAACATTTTTTAGATTTTAGGCTTCCAAGCCCAGAAATGTATTAACAGTTATTTTAGGCAAAAACGCCTGTGTCTAAGAACTCATTAGTCAAAAAACCTTTTCAATATAACGAGCTCCACCTCACTAATTAAGCAAATGAGGTCTGGGACGTTGATCAACTATTATAATATAATGGAATGTTTTTTGTTAAAGTCTTGGTGCATATAAACAGAAATACAAACCCATAACTTTAATAGCATATAGATACACACACACACACACAAAGGATCAAGCTCATATGCACACACACATATATATATACATGCACAAGTATATATTATTACACATCTTATACAAACAGATATAATATACAAACTCATAAATATGCATAGACACACATGAACATATATGGTGCATCCTGTAAAACTATTGCTTTGTAAGAGTATCCCTGAATAATTTGTGTTAATTGAGTGTGTTTAGGATAAGTGAGCTTGGGAAAGCCCATCCTTCTGCAAGTAACACAAACAATTATCAATATACTATTGCTCCTGCTAGATGGGAACAATATTCACGCCTCAGCTTATAACATCTAGATCTAGGTTCTACTTCTCTTCTTCTATACAATCATCCATCATAGCTGATAATGAAATGAATACTTTCACCCAGAAGCTGAAGGCACATGTAAACCAATTCAAAACCCACATTCCTTTGCACACATGAAGCACATATGCATGGTGGTTTTGTGAGTTGATAGTTGTTAGTTTTGGCAGTACAGACCAGTTGTCATCTGTTCTTTTCATGTTGTTTGCATGATTGTATGGTTTGTACACCACTGACTACAGTTGGGCAGATGTAAATGGGAATGTTTTCCATTTTTTCCTGTTGGATCTGAGGTGCCTTGTACTATTTTAGTATTTCGTTGAGCTGGTTACTGTACCTTTTCTTTTGTCTGCCCAATCATCAGGCTTCTAGTTGCACCTCTGAATAAAGGACTGCCTTAATACATTTAGCACAGAGATTGCATACAAGGTGTCCTACCTATCTCATTTGTACTTTGGTTACCCTATTTATAATACAAGTGCTCTATACAATAGGAACTATTTAGTATCAATCTGCCCTACCACTTGTTCTTTAATATGTCCTAGTTTTCTTTGGTGGAAGATTTCAAATGGTGTTCTTTGTCACGTATATAGTATCCCAGTTTCATAGCAGTAGGTGAGATCAGGCATAATTATTCCCATACAGCCAATATGATGTTGACAGAGAGATCATATTATTGGAGAACAGCTTTCATAGAAAACTGTAAGTTAGTTTCCACAGTCTGTTCTTTATCAGTTGATTTATTGTCTAAGATGTAATTTCCTCAGTAATTCAAATGTTCAGAGGATTGTAGTATGCTGCTGGTGATGATGTTAATGATGGCAGTTGATGTAGCAACAAGCTGATTCCAGACTTTCTGCAACATAACATCTGCTTTACAGGTGCTGGTCAAAATTCCATAGTTGATTGTTCAATTGCAAGTGTTTCAAAGTCTTCCCCCAAAAGAAATTTGTATGTTTTGATCATTTTCTTTGTTTTTTTTATCTTGGCTTTCAGTCTTCTAATATTGAACAGTTTACTGACCATGTAGGAAATGAAATTTTTTCATTTCCTACATGGACAGTAAACTGTTTATGGCTTTTGGGTACTCCTGAAAGTTTTTTCAAGTATGGCATTGAGATAAAGTTTAGCCCTTTTCTTTACCATATTTCTAATGATAGATACTATCTGAATTTGTAATAGTTTTGAAAATAATAGAGAATTTGGGTGAATTTAGTAATGGAACTAAGTTTTTTTATATTTAGTTGATGACTGGAGCATAACGTAACAAAAGTACTAGCAAAAAATTATAATGGAGGGTTTTTAGATAATTATATACCCTTTGATATATACAATTCTATATCATTAGGCTAAAGCAGTTTCAGGCACAGTAGTGTAGTTAGAGAGAGGCGGGGGGGGGGGGGGGGGGGGGGGGGGGGGGGCAGTATTCCCCAGGCAACAATTCTATGGGGGCGCCAATTTTCGGTCTGCTATAGGCTGTAAGCGCTTTTTTAATGCTACAGCATATATATATATATATATATATATATATATATATATATATATATATATATATATATATATATATATATATATATATATATATATATATATATATATATATATATATATATATATATATATATATATATATATATATATATATATATATATATATATATATATATATATATATATATATATATATATATATATATATATATATATATATATATATATATATATATATATATATATATATATATATATAGAGAGAGAGGCACATGGCTTAGTGGTTAGAGCATTGGCCTTGCAATCGAAAGGTTGTGAGTTCAATTCTCAGACCGGGTGATGTGTTGTTTCCTTGAGCAAGACACTTTATTTCACATTGCTCCAATTTACTCAGCTGTAGAAATGAGATG
>OZ024743.1:96615974-96670974 GCA_964016885.1 Eledone cirrhosa | reverse complement strand
CACCTCACGTTTTTGGTCCCCGCGTTATAGAACATGTTTGAACTTTCTTTCCTCTGCTTCCCTTCTTGCGAAGTACACTTGTCTCCTAGCTTTCCTCCTGGCCATTTGATAGTCTTCTCTACTTCCCCCATCCCGCCATACTTTCCAAGCCTGCTTTTTGGCCTTAATTGACTCCTCCACCTTACTGTTCCACCACCATGTTACTCTCCTCCTGCCTATAGGCCTGCTCCAGCCACAGACTTCGTCTGCAGCCATCAGCAGGTTTGCTTTCAGGAATTCCCACTGTTCCTCTATATTGTACGACTCTAAATGCTCTTCCTTACTGTCAAAAGCATCAAGTAATATGCTTTTAAATTTATTTCTGGCTGTGGGGTCCTTTAGCTTCCATATTTTTCTCCTGAGGATAGTCCTCTTCTGCTGTCGAGTACGTCTCGTCCTGACTATGAGGTTGCTAATTATCAGTCTATGTTGGGAGGTGCATTCTTCATGGGGGAGGGATTTAGTGTTTACAACAGACACTCTGTCACGTCTTCTGGTAAGGATATAATCTACCTGGCTGGTATGTTCCTCTGATCTGTAGGTGATCAAGTGATTGTCTCGTTTTTTGAAGTTAGTGTTACAGATAGTTAGGTTATTTGCGTCACAGAATTCCAGGATTCTGGAGCCTTCCTCATTTCTAGTACCAAACCCATAGCCGTCACAATGTTGTCCAACGTGACCGTTTAGGTCACCAGCAATAATTATATAGTCACTGTCGGTTATTTGGGAGGTAGTGAGCATCAGTGTCTCATAGAAACTGTCTTTTATAGCGCCAGGCAGTCCGGATTGGGGCACGTACGCAGATATTACCGTCACAGTAGTTCTATTTAGAACAAGTCTTATTTTAATTGTTCTGTCATTCACTCTATTTACGTCTATTATCTTATCCACCCATTTTTCTGCTAACATGATTCCTACCCCACCCAGCCCATTGTCATTTATATGTATATATATATATACTGTATATGTATACAGCAAACACAGGATATATATGTATATATATATGTATACAGCAAAAGCAGGATATATATCATCATCATCATCAGGTTTAGCGTCCATGTTCCACGCTTGCATGGGTTTGGACTATATATATAGAACGCACAGCATATATATGTATATATAGCAAACTAAGAGACAGGAAAAAACAAAAATGAAAACAACGCAAAGTACAGTAAAATTTGAAGATATTTGTTTAACGTTCAGAAATTAAAGTCAGTCCAAAATATTTCAAGCTACACCTTTTATTAGATGGTAGAAGGAGTAAACAATAAAAGCAGGAGAAACGCTGACAAAAAATATGTATATCATTACTAAGTCAGTGTAGCTTAGACATCATTTGGTAAGACATGCCTGATGTAACAGGAGAGCTAGAGTAAGGGGAGATAAGTTAACAAGTGGCATGTTAAGAAAATGCTGTTAAATATGTGTGCACACACTGTGTATATGTGGATAGTAGGAAGCTTAGAAGAACTGTGGTGGTGAGTTAAATCTAGGTGGGTAGGAGGTGTGGAGTCAGAAAAGGAACTGTTGTTCATGGTATATTCTAGATTGGTTTGACCCATGGGGGAAACAGAATCTGAACAGGTTTAATCCTTTAGCATTTAAACTGGTCATATCCGGCCAGAATTCTCTCACCTCTTTCTGTTCAAACTTGCCATAACTGGCCACTTTTACTGATGTTAAGGTATTGTTCTCAAAATAAATAACATCAAAATCTCATAGATTCGATATTATGGGAGATAATATGTAAGGTAAAGTCGTTACTATGAAAATACAATAGTATCATCATCATCATCATCATTTTACATCCGCTTTTCCCTGCTTGCAAGGGTGGGACGGGAACTGATTCTGGCTTGATTTCTACAGCTGGATGCCCTTCCTAACACCAACCTCATTTACAGTGAGTGCTGGGTGCTTTTTTGCAGTGGAATGATATGGACCCCAGTCCCTATCATCTCATTTCTACAGCTGAGTAAACTGGAGTAATGTGAAATAAAGTGTCTTGCTCAAGGAAACAACACATCACCCGGTCTGAGAATTGAGTATATATATAGAGTAATGTAAATGCTAAAGGGTTAAGTTGTTGATGGGTGAATGTCTGGGAGACTGAAAGTGGGAGTAGATGCTCAGCAAAGTAATCTGCCAATCGGTTCCATACCTGGCCAATATAAAGGGTGGGGAGAATGGGTGGAGTCAGGGTCAGGTGGGGGATGAGAAGTCTCCCTGAGAAGTCTCCCTTGCCGTCCTCCGGGGAAACGCCTTCTCTATTCTGTCCGCTGGGGGTGTGGGGAGGCCGCCAATATGATTGACTGACTTGTCATTTTATCTGTCAGATTCAGTATATATCTTACTGGTGACTATTGGCATTCCCTCATATATGGTAAATGACCTCCAGTCATCCCAATCACCACCCTCTCCTACCACCAGAAAAGATATAAATACCACCATATTACTAGGAGGGTTTGGGTGGACTGGAGAAGACAAAAAGGATGATTGAGGTAGCTGAGAGGAAAGGGGAGGTAATTTGGTTTGGGGGAGAGAGACATGAGAAAGGGTCAGTAGCACAGTCAACAAATGAATATGGGTGAGTGGGATTTGGACAATGATATGGGGGATGTCACTAGAAGTGCTGGACACAACACAAGAAAAGTTTGTGAAAGCAGAAAATCTCGGTTTTTTTTTGTGTTCATTGCTCATCATTTGAAAAGAAAGACCTTATCTGAAATATCATGAAATATATTGGCTAAAAACTTTATTTTATCTTGATTTAATCCACCATCTTTATATTTCTATCTGCACTGTACCTGCTTTCCAAGCAACTATTATTTAACCTTTTAACATTTACATTACTCTATATTTACTATTATATTTTCACATCAAATCTATGAGATTTTGATATTATTTATTTTGAGAACAATACGCTAACATCAGTATGAGGGGCCGATTGCTGTCTATTTGAACAGAAAGAGGTGAGAGAATTCTGACGACCAGATCTAGCCGGTGTAAATGTTAAAGGGTTAAGTTTGTTTTCTGGAAATCTTGAATTAACTCTAGCTGTGTATCATAATCCATATATATACACCCATGCATGTATACATACATATATACATACACCCATGGGTGTATACATACACCCATGCATGTATACATACACCCATGCATATATACATACACCCATACATATATACATACACCCATGGGTGTATACATACACACATGCATGTATACATACACCCATGCATATATACATACACCCATGAATGTATACATGCAGTCATGCTTTTGTACAAGTAGACATATACTCATATACATGCATATATACGTACATATATACATACGCACATGCATGCATGAGTATATAGATATGCATTACACACACACATATATGCATGTGTACACATATATGCATGAAACAAAAAGATTAAATTGTCTGACAGAATAAGAGAATATGTGTGAGGGTGGGGGATAGGAGGGGAGAGGGGAGAGGGGGAGGAAGAGGGATGGAGAGAGAGGGAGAGAGAGAGAGCGAGCAAATGATAGACTGGGGAGCCATAATAGAAAGAATAAAAAGTAAAGTAAAGGAACAAAAAAGTGAGAAAGAACAAAAAGAAAAAGGGAAAAAGAAAGAAAAAGAGAAAAGGAAACATAAAAAAATAAAGAAAAGGGGGGGAATAATATAGAAGGAATAGAATATAAGTGTTGATAGAGTGAAGATATAAAGAGGCAGGAAGGAAAGGGTGTATTACTGTAAATAAAGCAGTATTATTATATTGATGGGGATGGCGGTGGATTGGCAGTATCGGTAGAGGGTCGGACGTCATGCTTTGACGTATAGAGTTACGGCCCTTGCCATTCTGAGTTCAAATACCGCCGAGGTCAACTTTGCCTTTCATCCTTACGGGGTCGATAAAATAAAGTACCAGTAATGTACTGGGTAATTGCTGGCCTTGTGCCGAAAGTAGAAACAATTATTATGAGAAGGGCGGTGGATTGGCAGTATCCGTAGAGGGTCAGATGCTATGCTTTGCAGCATAGAGTTACGGCCCTTTACGGTCTGAGTTAAAATCCCGAGGTTAGCTTTGCTTTTCATCCTTACAGCATCAAACCTGTCAAGCGCAAGTTGGAGATCACCTTCAGTTGAGTTATGTAGAGATTGTTCAGCTCAGCAGTTTCTGCTTCAGTTGTTAAATGTTGCTGGCAAAAGAGGCTTGATGTGGCACTAGATGTCAGGAGAGCCCTTTGGTTCAATCAAGAGGTCAAAGATGCCATCCAAGCAAAGGAGGCTTACAAAGCTTGGCTTGGTAATAAGTCCTCTTCCTTGAACTTACTATCATAGCAGAGACAGTAAATATGTCAAAAGTTAAGACATGAG
Source organism: Eledone cirrhosa (assembly GCA_964016885.1). Taxonomy (NCBI): domain Eukaryota; kingdom Metazoa; phylum Mollusca; class Cephalopoda; order Octopoda; family Eledonidae; genus Eledone; species Eledone cirrhosa. The sequence continues at coordinate 96,666,563 of OZ024743.1, read as the reverse complement.
GGGACCTTGGAGCTAAGCTGGAATCCGACTTCAGATCAACAAATAAAGTGTTCTGCCAGACCATCCACCAACTTTGTAATAAGAAGCCCTCCTCCATATCTGCTATCGGGAATGCATCTGGGAAAAATGAAATTCAGCCAGAGATGTTAAAAACCTTAAATAGAGAAGGTATTCTCTGGCTGACCCGTGTGTGTTGGGTGTCCTGAATCTCTGGAAAGGCACCTAAGCAATGTCAATTGGGAGTGATAATCCCAATTTTCAAAAAGGGGGACAAGTGAGATTGCTCCAATTACAGGGGGATCTCCTTGCTAACCCTTCCTGGAAAAGTCAATGCTAAGTGTCTGGCAAAGGGATGTAGGGAGATTGTTGAGTCCAAGCTAGCTGATAAACAGTGCAGTTTTCGCCCTGTATGCAGCATAGCCGACCAGATATTCACACCGCAGTAGGTCGTCGAGAAATCGGGGGAGTATTGCCAAGAGGTATATTCTTGTTCTGTAGACCTCAAAAAGTAATATGACCACATTCCTCAGGACCTCTGTGGAAGGTTCTGCAGTAGTTTGGGACCGATAGTCAGATTTTTGTTGCCCTGATGTCTCTACATGAATGCCTGTGTATTTATGTCAGGATAAATGGTACTAAATTGAATCCATTTAATGTGGAAGTAAGACTTTGCCAAGGATGCATACTATCACCTCTCTGGTTCATTATTCTCATAAAAGTATTGACATGCGCAGTGTGGTTGGAAGTAGTATCACAACTGGCTGGTGTAAAATCAGTTGGCTGGAATTTGCAGATGACATGTTGCCTAAATTAGAAACCATTATTTCTAGGTACTGATGTGTCTGTGTGGTTGAGAAGTTTGTCTTGCAACCACATGGTTTGGGGCTCAGTTATGCTGTGTGACATCAGAGTTAACTAATATCTTGTGAGTGGAAGTTGTAGATTGAAACTGCAGGGAAGCCCATCATGTGTTTGTGTGTCTGTGTTTAAGTTTACTGTTTGTAAATGTCCCGTAACTTAGCAATTCAACAAAAAGCAATCAATAAAGTACCTGACTTGAAAAAATAACCACAGGGGTCAATATGATTAACTAAATCCGTTCAATGTGGCACCCCAGTGACTAAAATGAATAAAGAGTAAAAGAATAAAAGATTTTTTAGATTATAAGGAGAGTGGGCTTGCTGTTAGGGTATTGGGCTCAGAATAAAAATATCATGGGTTCAATTCTTGAAATATGTAACAATTTGTGTCCTTGATCTATACCAGTGGTTCACAACCTTTATTTGATCTATGGACGCCTTTTGATTCTAACTTTTCTCTGGTGGACCCCAACAACCATTCGATGTTTAAAAAATCCTCTTGTATAAAATAGGGTAAAGACTCTTAGATACAGATGGTCAGATGTTGTCAGAGGTCCCTTAGCTCAATAGCTAGAGCATTACTCAGCCAGTATCTCAGAGGTATGAGGTTCAATCCCTCATAGTAGTTACTGGCAACTTCTTTCTCTGTCTCAAAGCTATTTATAGCAACCGACTGTACTTACAATTATTTTCTGTGTCCAAGCATATTACATCTTCTATAAACTTGATATTCTCTCAATGCTTTGTAAATTGCATACAATATTTGTTTATTTAAATGTTATTTATCTAAAAACCTTACATTGATTCTGTGGTCTTCCTGCTCTGTTTGCAATACTTAAGGCTACATTGTCTAATATTTCTTTTTTTAACATGGTAGGGTGTGATTTGATGAAGATTAAGCTGCTATCTCTTGCATGTCAAATGACCATAAAGAGGCTTTCATCTGTGAGGGGAGCCATGACTACGCAGACCTGTGATCAAAGGCATTCTAACTGGGATAATTCTATCTTTTTAGGTATATGCTGGACATTATCTAATGCGTCTTTTTTTTTATTTTAAATGATAGGTATCTTATGATTTGAGAGAAATTTGACTGTTATTTTTAGCAAATTTACTGATTATGTAGAGGCAATCCCATTGGATATTTTTAGTCTGAAATGTATACAGATTTTTGTTAATAGCAGTAAAATAGGTCAGAAAAATTGACAAAATGGATTCTTTCTTTCAAGGCAAGGAACAGTAAAGCAATGTGTCACCATGATTTTTTCCCAGATAGCTACATCAGCAGGATACCAGCCTATCAAAGTGACAACAGTTCATATCTAATTGATGATATTATGCTGTGTCTGATTGATAAAAACACTTAACTCTTCCTATACACTAAGTCTATCTACTTCATGGTTGAGTACAGTTTGCTGTTGTAAACTGCAGAAGTGTTTCATAATGGATGAATGTCTGATTAATATGCAGTGTAGAATTCAAACATCTCCTTTAGCATAACTAACTGAAACGATAGAACCATCTCCAATCTGCTTGCTTTGATTGGAAGAAAGCAGATTGGAACTTATACTGCACTGAGCTACAGTGCCAAAACTGGCATTAGTTCTATAACTCTGGAGATATGAACACTATACTCCAGAGCATCCTGGACTCAATATGGATAGCGTGTGCAGCATTAGTGCCATGTAAGCAGAAAAAAACCCACCCCAAAAGTGCAATTTGGGAAACTTCAGTGGTCCGACTTGCCAGGAAAGAACATCGGAACGCTGAACGGGAATATAAACTGCATAAATCAGATGCCGACAGAAAAAAGCGGAATAAATCTTCCAACCATCTCAAGCAAGTGACAAAAAAGGCAGTGCTTGAATTTGAACAGTGCATAGCAACCAATCCTGACAGTAAGGTGTTCTGGAAATATGTACATTCAAAGCAGAGACCTCACTCTCCAGTTGGTCCTTTTCACAATCCCCACACAAGCCAGATCACTGACGAGCCCAAAGAATGCGCAGAACTTATTGCTGAGTGCTATGGAAGCATTTTTACAGTTGAAAACCAGAATGTACCATCTCCACCATCTCTAACATCAAATTCCATAACAACTATGGAATTTACACCTGCAATGCTGCGACGTCACCTTAACAATAAGCGTAGCTATGCCTCCCCTGGTCTTGATGGTGTTACATACCTGCTTCTCAAACATGGCAAGTACTTCTTTTTGCACCAGCTTTCTTTCTTCTTTCAATACTGTCTCAACAATAGTGCTACTCCGGAGCAGTGGAAAACTGCCAGTGTCATTCCCCTGTTCAAAAAGGGTGACCGCACGTCACCTGTCAACTATCGTCCAGTCAGTCTTACTAGCTGTATTGCCAAACTGATGGAATCCTGTGTCAGAGAAACACTTTGGAACTTCTGGAGCTCTCACAGCTTCATCCGGCCCTCGCAATTTGGATTTATCCCTAACTCCAGCTGCTGTGATCAGCTTATCGAGTTCCTTGAAGACATTACCCGGATCACTGACAGCAGTTCATAGGTGGATGTTGTTTACCATGACTTCGCTAAGGCTTTTAATTCTGTGCCACACAAAAGACTTATGGTGAAACTCTCTGCAATGGGTGTGAAGGGTGGTCTTTTTGACTGGTTGAAATTCTTCATTCTCAGCTGAAAAAAGTAGTCACGGTTCTAGGACAGCATTCTTCACCATATGAGATGTCATCTGGTGTACCACAGAGATCTGTTCTTGGTTCCCTTTTGTTTGTTGCATACATTAATGACATAGATGCCAACTTAAATAATGCCACAGTACTGAAATATGCAGATGACATCAAGGTGTACCTTGAAATCAAAAGGAAAGATCCTGAAATCTATAACTCTTTCCTACAATCAGACCTGGACACAATGCAGCAATGGATCACAGACTGGCAACTGAAGCTGGCTGTGGACAAGTGTACCACCATGCATTTTGGGAGGAAAACTCCAGCGTCCACATACTCCCTCCACAACACTGATATCAAGAAGTCCTCTTGTGAACGTGACCTGTGCATTACTGTCAGCAGCGATTTGCATTGAACAAAGCACATCTCTAAAATTGTCAAGAAAACCGAGGGTGTCTTGGCATCACTCAGCAAGACCTTTGTTAGCTGCTCTCCAGCCATCTATTTAAAGCTGTATATAGCTATGGTACGACCACACTTGGAATTCGCATCAACAGTCTGGAACTCCTATCTTACTCAGAACATTGACCTCCTGGAAACTGTTCAGGGACGTGCAACCAAGCGCATACCCTCCATCAGACACCTACCATACTCTGACGCCTTGCTTCCCTGGGCATGGATTCATTGAAGCTACGACATCTGGCAATGGACTTGGTAAACACCCACAAAGTTATTAACCATCTCGCCAACAACAACCCTGAGCACCTTTTTGATCTCCATGTGTCTAACACACGTGGACATGCCTACAAAGTCAGAAAACAGCACAGCTCCCATGACTTTCGGAAACATTTTTTCACGCTTAGAGTTGCTGAAGCATGGAACAAACTACCTGCGTCAGTTGTTAGCTGCAGAGACACTGCATCCTTTAAAACCCTCATGCTTCCCGAAATTCGCCAAAACTACAGCTGATGTCCCACTTCCATACACATGTGTATATCATGACTCATGCACTGTTGATTTTCCTGACGTTTGTACATTACCCTATGTACTATACACACAATTTTGATGAGTTGTAGTGCACCTGAGCACTGTACACAATATTTTCATTATTATAAGAGAAAATCAGTGAAACTCCATTAGTATGTGCTATGAGACACAATACAATAATTGTTTCTACTTTTGGCACAAGGCCAGCAATTATCCAGTGTATTACTGGTACTTTATTTTATCGACCCCGTAAGGATGAAAGGCAAAGTTAACCTCGGCGGGATTTGAACTCAGAATGGCAAGGGCCGTAACTCTATGCATCAAAGCATGGCGTCCGACCCTCTACCGATACTGCCAATCCACCATCAGAGACACAATACAATAATGATTTCTTTTATCAATACAATAATATAAAGGGACCAAATCTCCCTGGAACTACACCTATCTTAAAAAGCAAGGACACATTGGATAATATAGTTCATTATGCTGAAGAATGCGATGACATGGTCATAGTTGGAAGGTGTTTAATAATAGCCCAACTGGTTAGTCTCAATTTCAAGCCAACAAGAAATACACACACACACACACTCATATGTACTTACATATCAATGGTGGCGAGAGTTCTTAGGATACTTGGGCTTAGCCTAACTGTTGTAATATTTGCTAAGACCCAAAAGCAAGAATCAAACTGACAAATTCCCACCTGAACAGTTCATAATAAACTAATCCCAAATCACTACTCTTAAAGAAAATATAGCATTGTTTCAATCCTATATTGGAAGGTTAAAAACAAAATTGGACTCAGATTATAAAGGCTTGTAACTATATAATGATTTCTAATTTAGGCACAAGGCCACTAATTTATTTTTTTTTTTTTTGGGGGGGGGGGGGTGATTAAATCGACCCCAGTATATTACTGGTGCTTTATTTTATTGACCCCATAGGATGAAAGACAAAGTTAAACTAGACAGGATTTTTTAAACTCAGAACGTAAAGGGCCGTAACTCTATGCTGAAAAGCATGTTGTCCAACGCTCTACCGATCCACCGCCCTAACAACAACAACAATAATAATAATAACAATAATAAATCACATATCTTGATGTGGCTGACTGGCACCGACTGACCAATAAAATTACTGGGTATTCTTACACAACTAATGTCCAACAAAACTAATAATGTATAGAACCAACACTTTAGACAGCTGTGAGTCATTAACGCTACACAGGACACACACCATATACACACCCCCGAGACACAAATTACATACACACCACTGAGACACAGGACACATACACACCCCTGAGACACAGGACACTGATTATACAGCACATAGGAAACAAAACATTCACAACAAAATAACACCATTCATATTACATATAATCTACAAAACAGAACAAACATTAAAATAACACCACAAAAGGTAAGCTAACCCCGAAAATAAAACAAAACAAATACTGTACATTAACATGTGTCTAAACTACCCCATCAGACTTCTTTGCCCACTTATTCCTGAGAGAGTTGGGGGGGGGGGGCAGTTTTCAAACACTCCTTCCAGTGGGTTCTATTAGAAGTAACCGTCTCCAACTGATTTGGCTGAATCCCCAAGCGAGACTAGCCAAGCTCGTGGATGTTATCCAACCATCTTACTCAAGGTCTACCCCTGGGTCTCCTACCGGTTGATTTTGCCCATAAAATCTGTTCAGCAATTATTTCTCCACCCATGAAAAATAAAAACATAATGCTGGTACACCTCGGGAGAACAGAAGCTCATCTAATGATGCAGTAGAAACTTGCATGAAACTATCAATAAAATAATTATAACTGATTCTAACATAGGTAAAAGGACAGAAATTTGAGAGGAGGGTTCTCGCAGGTGGTGGATAGTGATACAGCTAGCAGATATGATGGTTTGTTGCGATATCAGTGGGTTGCAACCGGAATAAAAAAAAACCGATCCAACAGCAGTAAATTACTAGGGAAGAAGAAGGAACAATGGGTTCCACTGTTATATCCCAACAAACCTCTCACAACCACGTGATGTAAGGGTGACACAGTTAGATCCCAACAAACCTCTCACAACCACGTGATGTAAGGGTTAGATCCCAACAAACCTCTCACAACCATGTGATGTAACACTGTTAGATCCAAACAAACCCCTCACAACCATGTGATGTAAAGGTAATACAGTTAGATCCTAACAAACCTCTCACAACCATGTGATAAGGGTTCCACTGTTAGATCCCAACAAACCTCTCACAACCATGTAATGTAAGGGTAACACAATTAGATCCCAACAAACCTCTCACTACTATGAGGTGAGAAAAGGTTGTATCTAAAAAAGCCTAGTCTTTGCAGGTCAGAGAAAAGTACCAAATTGGTGACTGGTATGAATATGACCACCAAAAAATTGCGATATGGCTAGACACAACCAAAATAGTCATACCAGATCGTCCTTCATGTAGGATAACATGGGACCTGTTCAGGCCTTAGATAGAAGGGGCTGTTCACAAAATATATTGCAATTTCCATCCAATGCTGCAATAACTGATGATGGATCGTAACCTTCCTGGGAGGCATAGGATGGAAGTGCAAAGATTATGTATCCTGGGACCCTAAAGAAGGTCCAGAAGGGAGAAAATATTGACAATTGGTAACTGGAAATTACAACCGTTATTGGCAATGAGCAGGAATTAGTGGAGGAGGCCAAATTCTACTGGCTGGATATAGTCATGGTTTCCTCAACAAAGTTCTGTGGCTCTGATACTGTAGATTTGGATGGAAGATAGAAGCTCCACTATTCAGGTGTGGTGCCAGTAAAGACTGCACAGGCAAGAGTGGGCTTACTCACTAGTCCCCAGCTGTAAGAATGTGTTATAGACTGGATCCTATTAAGCAAGGAGATTCACCTCTTGAATCTTCGGCTGAAAGATAGGTCTCTGTGATTGGGGAAAATGTATGCACCAATCAGAACCCGAATGCAGATCCTTCCATGATGAAATCATTGCACCATGAGATGTAATGAAGAGGGAACCATAAATCTTAATGGGAGACTTCAATACACAAGTTGGCAGTGACTGTCTAACATGGAAAGGAGTGATTGGAAGGAACAGCAATCCCGATCTAAATGCGAATGGAGAGACCTTATTAGACTTCTCTTCTAGTAGTGGGTGTTTATTATGAACAACTTCCAGCACAAAGACATTGATAAATACATGTGGTATAAGAGGATCAGGAAGAGAGATCAATAATTGATTTTGTTAATGTCTCTGACCTCTTTGATCCTGTTCTGGATGTTCATGTTACAAGAAAGGCTGAGTTGTCAACTGATCACCATCTAGTTATCTGCAGCCTAAGACTACTTAAAGCCAATGAAGCCCACCAAGCCAGCATGTCCAGGTCCACCTACAGGATAAATTGGGAAGTACTGGCAGATAAAGAAGTAAGGAACAGATATGTGGATGCTATTGCATCCAAATTCTTGTCTATGGCCATGAATCTTCAGTAATGACCCCCAAAAATATGATTCTGAATACAATCAACCGAAATATGGTTGCTCTGAAGGACTTTTGGAGTAACATAACTCAACAGAGTGTGTAGTTTAAAGATGAAAGAGTCACTTAGGTAGAGCCACTGTTTCTCTGAATTGAGAGATTACAGTTCTGATATTAAAGACATGTGGCTAGAATATCTCAACAAAAAATTGCTGGACAGATTTTACAAGCACAACCAACTGGTAGGAGACCTAAGGGTAGACCCTGGGTAAGATGGTTGGATAACATCCATGAGCTCAGCTGGCCTCACTTGTGGATCCAGCTGGATCAATTGGAGACTATTGCTTCTGACAAGCAGCAGCAGCAGTAGTAGCAGCAGCAGCAGCAGCAGCAGCAGCAGCAGCAGTATCAGTAGTAGTAGTAATCTGAGGACTTGATTGGTATTATAATTTTATGTAGCCTGAAAGGCAAAGCTGACCTCAGCAGAATTTGAACTCAGAATGCAAAGATCTGGAATAGATACTGGAAGGTTCACAATGCATATAAAACATCTGGTGGACAACCATAAAGATATGACTATATATGGCCAATACTTCTGCAAACTGAATGCCCGATATAGATAAAAGTGGAACTCGAGTCTAGATAAACTAACCAGCATAAATTGGGAAGCAGAAGTAACAACTATTCAGGGAGAAACCATTAATGTGAAGTATATTGAAAGCATTATCTACAACTGTGAAATATTTTCTGAAAGAAAACATCACATTGCATCAGATGTCCAACATTAACTCCTTAGAAATATACTTGGAAGTGCAGTAACATAGTAAAGCTGCTTTTATATATAACTGATAACCAAGTTTCAGTGTTTTAAAGAACAAAAAGCTTTGTGGTATTCATGTGAACTTTCATCTACCTTTGTAAATGACAATACAAAGAGACCATTTAATAGCACATAATACATGGACATTGTTTTCCATGACAATGGTCTTATTAATAAGTGACATACCAAAATGAAATAATCATAATGTTGTGCAGAAGTGCACTGAAAAGCTAACAAATAACAATGACTTAGCTGTTGAATTAAGAAAATTATGGCAGCTGAAGAATGTATCCACCATCTCATTTATAATTGGTTGAACTGGAATTATATACAACCACTTATCTGCTAGCATTGAAAACTTGCCTATTCAGATAGACAAAATGGACATCCTAGAAAATAGCAAAGTTAGGATCTGAAAATATTGTTTGAGCATTAACACAAGATTTATTAACCTTGACCATTCCTATACATGTGTTCTGATATGTACCTAATAATTTTTCAAGAAAGGAAAGTGTATTTCTCAAAACATGAATACAACAAACAGCATTTTAAGGCTATTTTCTCTGCTATAGCAGAAGTTAACCCCATGAGTCCCATCACAAGCATTTCCATTTGGCCATTATTATCAGCATCGCCAATACCCTAGCTTTTATTTAGTCTTCCATCATCTTTAGTCATGTTTTTCTTGGTCTTCTTTCCTCAACTTCCTTCCACATTCATTTCTATCACTCCTCTCACCCAGTCACTTTCAAGCTTTTTCAACGCATGACCCAAAAATATTATTCCATTACTTTTCACAACATTTATCATTTCTTATTGATATATGGATGTTTCATGAAGGCAGACTGCTAATTACAAAATGTTTGCTGAATAGTTAAACTATCAGTAAAGATAAAATACTCAATAAGTGATTCTATTAAAATGAATTGCTATAGATATTTTGAAGGAAGAAGGTTGTTTTTTTTTTTTATTTCCTTGGACTTTTTAAAAACAAAGTATTATAGAGAGTTATGGTCCTTTATGGTCTGAGTTCAAATCCTGCAAAGGTTAGCTTTGCCTTTCATCGTTACAGGGTTGATAAAATAAAGTACCAGTAATGCATTGGGGTCAATTTAATCAATTTTCCCCTTCCTTCAAATTGCTGGCCTTGTGCCTATATAAGAAACCATTATTATCTTTGCTGTTGAGTCTATCAAGATGTGTGTGCACATCAAACTGTAAGTTTTATTAACTTTCACAGGTTTACATAAGATTTATTGTTATAATTTTGTTACAAACTGTTAGACATCATACATTGCCCTCTCACTTACAACCCCATAATACTTTTACTGTTCATGCCTGCAAACATTAAAAAGAAAATGGAGGAGACATGCGCTTCTGCTTTCAAGTAGCTGCCACGTTACAATGACTGAAAGGTCACCAATCCCACCAGTTACCACTACCTGTACTACAGAGACAACAACAGCAGCAGCAACAGAGACAACAACAACATCAGCAACAGAGACAACAACAAAAACAGCAACAACAGAGACAACAACAACAACAGCAACAACAGAGACAACAAAAACAGCAACAACAGAGACAACAACAACAACAGCAACAACAGAGACAACAACAACAGCAGCAACAACAGAGACAACAACAACAACAGCAGAGACAACAACAACAACAGCAACAACAGAGACAACAACAGCAGCAGCAGCAACAGAGACAACAACAACAGCAGCAACAGAGACAACAACAAAAACAGCAACATCAGAGACAACAACAACAGAGACAACAACATCAGCAACAACAACAGAGACAACAACAAAAACAGCAACAACAGAGACAACAACAACAACAGCAGCAACAGGGACAACAACAACAGCAGCAACAGAGACAACAACAACAGAGACAACAACAACAACAGAGACAACAACAACAGCAACAACAGAGACAACAACAACAACAGAGACAACAACAACAACAGAGACAACAACAACAGCAGCAACAGAGACAACAACAACAGCAGCAACAGAGACAACAACAAAAACAGCAACAACAGAGACAACAACAACAGAGACAACAAAAACAGCAACAACAGAGACAACAACAACAGCAGCAACAGAGACAACAACAACAGCAGCAACAGAGACAACAACAACAGCAGCAACAGAGACAACAACAACAGCAGCAACAGAGACAACAACAAAAACAGCAACAACAGAGACAACAACAACAGCAACAACAAAGACAACAACATCAGCAGCAACAGAGACAACAACAACATCAACAACAACAACAACATCAACAACAACAGTAACAACAGAGACAACAACAATAGAGACAACAACAACAGCAACAACAGAGACAACAACAACAGCAACAACAGAGACAACAACAACAGCAGCAACAGAGACAACAACAACAACAGCAACAACAGAGACAACAAAAGCAGCAGCAACAGAGACAACAACAACAGCAGCAACAGAGACAACAACAACCACACAGCAGCAACAGAGACAACAAAAACAGCAGCAACAGAGACAACAACAACAGCAGCAACAACGGAGACAACAACAACAGCAGCAACAGCAGAGACAACAACAACAACAGCAACAACAGAGACAACAACAACAGCAGCAACAGAGACAACAACAAGAACAGCAGCAACAGAGACAACAACAACAACAACAAAAACAGCAGCAACAGAGACAACAACAACAGCAGCAACAGAGACAACAACAACAGCAGCAACAGAGACAACAACAAAAACAGCAACAACATCAACAACAGCAACAGAGACAACAACAAAAACAGCAACAACATCAACAACAGCAACAGCAAAGACAACAACAAAAACAGCAACAACTTCAACAACAACAACAGCAACAACTGAGACAACAACAAAAATAGCAACAACAACAGGAGCAACAGAGACAACAACAAAAACAGCAACAACATCAACAACAACAACAGCAGCAACAGAGACAATAACAAAAACAGCAACAACAGAGACAACAACAGCAGCAACAGAGACAACAACAAAAACAGCAACAACAGAGACAACAACAGAAGCAACAGAGACAACAACATCAACAACAACAACAGCAACAACAGAGACAACAACAACAGCAGCAACAGAGACAACAACAACAGCAACAACAGAGACAACAACAAAAACAGCAACAACAGAGACAACAACAACAGCAGCAACAGAGACAACAACAAAAACAGCAACAACAACAATAGCAGCAACAGAGACAACAACAACAACAAAAATAACAATAACAACAGCAACAACAATAAAAACAGCAGCAACAGCAGAAACAATGACAACAACAATAACAACAGCAACAACAATAATAACAGCAGCAACAGCAGCAAAGAAAACAAACAACTATAACAGCAGCAGCAGCAGAAACAATGACAACAATAACAACAGCAACAACAACGGTAACAAATGCACGTTCACAGCAACAGCTGCAACAACTGTAGAATTTTTGCACATGGACATCACTAAGAGAGTGGAATGTTTGGATAAGGCAGCAAAAGTTGGTAAAACCTGGACCACCATAAATGTCCGCCTGTGGTGTTGGCAGCAACAGAGAAGAGAAACTCTGATTTATAGATGTATTGGCTTTAAGTCCAGAAAGACAGAGGTGGCCTAACCATCCCAGCTCTAAATGGTTTAATGCTGGACATCCAGCACATGTCAAGGTCCAATCAGTTTGGGAGCATATCAGTGCTTTTCATTAGCGAGGCCCTTGCAAAAAAGTACTTTGTGGTCCTCTGCAAAAAGGACAAATTTAATTTGTTTCCTTCTCACATGAGAAGAAGACACAAAATATCTGCATTGCTAGGGTCCTGCTAGAAATAGACATCTGGTGGAACCTAGCTTGCATAGTCCAAGAGGGAAGTGAAATGCTCCACGGTGTAAAGAGAAACTGAAGGAAGAACTGGCCTGGCATCAGTCTAGAGATATTTCTCCAAGATCAAACCAGAGAAGGTTGAAAAGATCTCAGACAAATTTGCCTTCTAGTTGGCCTTCAGCTAAGGGCCATTATGCAGGACAAAAGGCCCACTGTCAATTTTGCAGAAAAATTGGAAACTTAAGTGCTTTTTGCTCTCAACAATAGGACCTCAACAGCAACTACAACAAATAGCACCCAGAGGGTAAGTAGCCCTCCTCTTTTTTCTCTCTTAACAAACCAATCAACATAGCTGTCATAAATGTAGGATGATGCAAAAATGTTTGTGGCCTGGGCTCCTCCTGGAAGCAAGTTTGCTTACTGAACAACCTCAGGTCACTAGATATGGATGTGACTGCCATCAGCAAGACCAGGATTTCTAACACATATGCACAGTCCCTATTTTTAATGACTATGAGATCTTTGCATTTTTTAGTTGGCCTGGAATGGGAGGGGAGGTGGCAGTGCTATTTAGGAACGGCCTGGACTTGGATGTGAACAATAGTGAAGGTGGTGCCTTTAGACTGGCGGCCATCTATGCTCCAGCTGGGGCTGGACAGCCAGATATCTTCAGGTGTCTAGAAGCCTTTTTTGCATTCCATTGGTTAAAAGGTGGGTGGACGTAGCAAGGATGTCCCATGTGAATGGGCCTACTCTAACTATGTACCTGTAGGTTGGATGGTTCAGAGAGGAAAGGGGTGGCTCATAGGGGGTTCTTGGAGTGTAGGGTGGTTTAGGATTAGTGGAATTTCTGAGTCACCCTTGGGTGGTACTCCTCTCTATTGGGGAAAATTTATTGTTATAATTGTATTGTTTTTGTTATATCTTTTTTACTCAATTTCATGTAAATCCCCATTGTCCTTGTGTTTGTAGTGTCCTTTATGTTCTGGCCCTTGTGTCCAATAAAGAAATTATTATTATTATTATTATTATTATTATTATTATTATTATAAGGGCGGTGAATTGGCAGTAACAGTAAAGGGTCAGACATGCTTTCCAGCGTAGTTACGTCCCTTTTCGATCTGAGTTCAAATCTCGCTGAGGTTGACTTTGCCTTTCATCCTTATGGGGTCGATAAAATAAAGTACCAGTAATGCACTGTGTAATTGCTGGCCTTGTGCCAAAAAGTAGAAACAATTATTATTATTATTATTATTATTGGTTGGTGAAGCCGCGCTTCTTATCGCCTCCAGTCTTTTTCAACGTTTTACCTCTTTTTCAACCGTTCTAAACCTTTTATTCAAGTTTTAAATTTGATAAAAGTTTAGAAGAAGTGATCCACCTAATACAGGGGTTCACTAGTAAATAATACGGCACCCCTTTACGGGGTGTCGTATTCGTATTTGTGTAAAAATATTTTTTGAAAAGTTTCAACATGGATAACACAAAAAAGAGAGAGCGCGCTGTCAGACAACACAGAGAGAGTGAGACTTTATCAGCATGTCAACAAGACAGCGGTCCAGAGAAGGTAAATATAAACGAAAATATTACAAAGGAAAAAAAGATTGTTACAGATTTAAAATTACGAAATATTTCTAACACAAACAACACCAACAATAACACCAACAACATCACCAACAACAATACCAAAAATAACAGCGGTAAAGTCGAGAACGACAATAACAAAAATAACAGCGGTAAGGTCGAGAACGACAATAACAAAAATAACAGCGGTAAGGTCGAGAACGACAATAACAATGACAATAACAACAATAATAGTAGGAACAGTATCAACAAAAACAACAATAATAACAACAGCCACAATAACAGTAACAGCAGCAACAGTATCAACGAAAACAACACCAACAACTGTACCAGCGAAAAGAACAACAATGACACCGATACCTGTAATAGCGACCTCAGCACCACCAGTAAGACCAGTAGCGGCAGCAATAGTGGTGCTGCTGAAAAGGGGACCACTTCTTTTGCAGGTGTCGCCCGAAATATGGAGACAGTGTTAGTCACAGAGGAGGAGATGGCAGTCGCAAGGGCCATGGTGACAAGAAGCGCAAATAGAGTTTCCTTGAAACCTCCACCCGATTTTTTCAAGGACCAACAGCTACGAACCGTGACTTACCGCACCGTAAGCAAAATCTCACATCGAGTGGAGAGAGCCATGGAGGCTCAAATCCAAAAGGCCTTGGGGTGCGTCTGGGCACGCAAAACCCACATCACCCGTGGCAGAAAGTACGCCACAGTAGATGTACTTTTCGCCACCCCCCAGGAAGCAAAGTCTCACTCTTTGGAAACCCTAAAGAGTGAGGAGTTAATCTTGGTGCCCTCCTACTGCGGGCAGAAAATTGTGAGGGTCAAAGTGACCCAGGTCCCACCCAACGTGCCCATACCTTGGCTGGCCGTGTCTGTCCTTGCTGGAATTGAGAACAGGGCGACCATGCTGCAGGTAGAAAAAATAGGGAGAGAGAACTGGTCAGGTATAGGCATGCAAATGCTTATACAAACTGACCAGGAATGTATCGAGGCTATCCCCGATATCATAGACTTTGAGGAAGGACTCCAACTCCCTATAAGTGTAGAAGGAAGACGGCCAAAATGTTATCTCTGTGGGTCGAAAGGTCACCTCAGGGCCTTTTGCCCGCAGAAGACACCGAAGAGGGCCCCTCTCCTTCCAATACCTGGTTCGCTGCTATCAAGAGCAGGACAGGCAACAAACGAAGAAGCCCCTTCCACGGTGAGTAGGAGGGCAACGTCCGTAGCACCCGTACCAAGGCCACGGATAACTAAAGCAGCATCATCAGTAGTGGCAACACCAATAGCTACATTTGAAATAGCTACACCAGCAACAACATTGCCGAAGAGGGCTCCACTACCACCACCAACAGCCGTGGAGCACATACCCCTCCCAGATGCCACAGAATCCGACATGGAGTTTGAGGCAGGAGTGACGTGGCAAACAGTCTGCCACAAAAAACAAAAAACAAAAAAACCCTTAGATTCACCCTCCAAAAGCGAAGGCATACAAAGAGGGGTAAAGGCAGCAAGGAAACTTGCAGCAACACCACCACAAACACCAACAACGCAAACACAACAAGACACACACACCAAACAGCATCAAGAAGAAACGGCAACAAAATCACCCCTCCCCCCAAAAAGTACACAGCCATAAACATAGCAAAAAAAGAACTCATAAAATATATAAAGCTGCACACAGACAACACGGAAAAAAACTACTACACCCCACCAACACCAAGAACTCTCACGACAAACATAAGCATCATCGAAATCTCAATAGAACAATACAAACCTTTAAAACAAAAATTCCCCAACGCAGTTGGAGACTTCAGAGGGACGGTTACCAAGAGGATATACACTGACATCCTCTTGGAAACACCCATGACCAGCGAAAGGGACGGTTCTACTGTCCCTTCACCACACGAACAAGGTAAGTGACCCTTTCTCATTTTCCCCGTTTCTCATCCAACATGGCTGTACTCAGAATAGGCAGTATAAATGCACATGGCCTGGGGTCATCTTGGAAGCAGGGTCACCTGCTCAATGACCTCAGGTCACTAAACATAGATGTGGTGGCCATCAGTGAAACCAGAATCTCCGAGGCACGGGCCTTCGCACCGATCTTCGGCGGCTACGATGTATACGCATCTCCCAGCCATCCAGGATCGGGGGAGGGGTTGCCATCCGTTTTCGGAGAGGCTTGGATCTCGCGATACGGGCCATCTTCCTGGACCCAGAAGGTAAGTCAGTGGTGCTGGACGTGACCGGCAGCGAAGGCAATGCTTTCAGGCTAGTAGCTGTCTACGCCCCAACAGGGGCAGGACGGCCAGATTTCTTCAGACGTCTAGAGACCTTTCTTGGAACGTCCCGCTCTTTAGTGTTAGTGGGCGACTGGAACGGTATCTTGTATGCACGCTGGGATCGTGTGGGGCTAGTGGATAGGAGAGGAGGGTGCAAGAGCCTCACCAACCTGCTCAGACGTTTTGAACTGTCTGACAGGTATCGACTGGATCACCCGAATGTGCCAATGTGGTCATGGACAAACCGCATCGGGTCATCCAGATCGTATCTAGATAGGGTATTCTGCAGGGAACTAGATAAGGCTAGTATAAGTTGTCCACAATTTAAAATAGTCGACTACACAAACCACAAATTTGTGATCTGTGAGATTGACATAGACAGACTTCATAGACAAGGACCTGGTTACTGGAAGCTGAACGCGTCTTTCCCGGCGCGCAAGGCCTACAGAGACCGGATTAGCGTATAAGTTAAGCGGGCACTGACGGGAGCGGTCGTCAACAACAGGTGGTGGTTCGCCCTGAAAAGGGCAATTAAAGTAGAGTCGATTAGATTTAGCAAAGGAGTAGTGATAGAGGAAAATAGAGTAGAGGGAGAGCTAGTCAGAAAGCTAGAAGAGGCGTTTAGGACAGGCATCGCAACCGACGTGCTTGCGGCGAGATTGGCACTCGACCAATTCTTCAACGCAAAACACGAAGGCTGCATTGTCAGAGCTAGAGCACGTGCTCTGAAACACGAGGGAACAAAAGCCGTCCAATGGGCCCGGGTGGCAGAGGCGCGACGTGGCAATAAAGCCACAATTCGGTCTTTGTCTGACCAAAACGGGTGCGTGATGCTCGAACCCGAGCGGATGTGTGAAGCTTTTCAGCAGCACTTTGCTGAACTGTTCGGGAGCAGCGGTGGCCCGGATCGGGGCATGGACTTCAGTGCATACCTCGACGGAAGCCTCGGCTCTCGACGACCGCAGCACAGTGTTGCGAAAAGCCAATAACAGCCGGTGAAATACGGGAAGCGATGGCTAACTGCACAAGAGGTAAATCGCCAGGTTTAGATGGTCTGCCCTACGAGCTTTATGCATTTATGCCAGACTTGTTCGGTGACCTCTTGGCAGACGTCTACTGCAACTGGCAGCAGAATGGGAGCATTCCCAGTTTTGTGAGCCGGGGAGCAGTGGCGCTGCTGAGAAAAGACCCGAACAAGGGGGATGTTATTGATAATTTCAGGCCCATTACCCTGCTAAACGCAGAGTTCAAGATTTTGGCCAAGGTGTTAGCAACGAGGTTGGCGCTTGTCGTCAAGGGTCTGGTGGGAGAGGCGCAGACAAGCGCCATTCCGGACAGATCCATACACGACAACCTCCACCTCATGCGATACATCATAGAGAGGGTGGTTAAGGAAACTGGCAAGGGTGGGGCCCTGATCAACTTGGATCAATCCAAAGCATTCGATAGGGTCGACCATCGGTACCTGGCGGCGGTCCTCGAGGCAGCCGGTTTTGGGCCCGTTTTCAGGCGTTGGATCGCAGCAATGTATAGCGACATCTGCTCAGTTGTGAGGGTGAACGGTCACCTGTCGCAGCCGTTCAGCATTATGCGCTCAGTCCGACATGGTTGTCCCCTCTCGTCCCTCTTGTACGTATTGGCTCTCGAGCCGTTACTGCACAAACTGGGGGCGATGAGGGGCGTCCCACGCGAACTAGGATGCGGGAGATCCGAGTCGGCTTACGCTGATGACGTCACCGTGGTGGTGTCAAGCATCAGACACGTCCAGATGCTCGGCACCGCTCTCAAGGAATACGAAGCAGTGACAGGAGCAAAGATAAACCAGGAAAAGTCGGTGGGCTTGCAGCTAGGCACCTGGAGAGGAAAGTCCATGCCGTCCGACAGCGTCGTGGGGCGTTGGACGGACGGACCGGTTAAATTGCTCAGGGTCTGGTTCGGACCGGACCTCCAGATGGAGAATAACTAGAAAGAGATGACGAGCAGGGTGGCCTCCCTCACCCAGAAATGGGCTGAGAATAAGCTGTCCCTGAAAGGCCGGGCGGAGGTGGCGAATGCGTACATCGCATCCGTCATCCCTGCCTCACCGTCGTCCCTGCCCCGGCCCAACTCCCACCAAAATGGAGCGCCTCCTCTTCCGCTTTTTATGGAAGGGACGCGCTCCCATGGTCAGATGATCCATCTGCTGTCAACACCCGTTGCGTGGAGGACTGGGCATGCCATGGCTGATGATGCGCAAACATGCGCTGAGTATGCGACATCTCTGGTGCTTCCTTGATGGTGAATGGGTGTGGTCGCCGTTCGCCAGGCACATTTTCCCACAGCTCGTCTCCTTGATGGAGCTGCAGTCCTGGGTCAGAAAAAGACCGAGGGATAGCGCATGGAAACTAGAATATCTCCAGGCGCTCACTGCCCTCTCCCAGTTGGGCACCAGTATCGGTGGAACATCCACCTTGGCGCTCTATAGAGGACTAGTGGAGGGGAAGAGCGACGCCGTTCTCGGAGAGATCCTGGGCGTCGAAGAAGATCAGCTGCTTGCTCTCTTCCGGAGAACTTTCAGCCCGGGGCCTATGGATAACTTCCAAAAATCCCTGGCCTGGCAGTGCTACCGGGGAGCGCTGCCGGTTCGAGATAAGCTCTACAGGCACGGAAGTGCCGTCAGCCGAGCCTGTCCGAGATGCGCGCATAGCGACGAAACCGTTGTGCACGCACTCGTTCAGTGCCCGAGCATTGCTGACTTGTGGAGCTATGTCGAACAGTTGCTGTCATGTGTGGGACTGATCCGGTTGTCGACTGAGTCCATTGTGCAGATGGTCTCGCCGTCTTCCTTTGAGGAGGAAGGGCAGGCGGTTTTCATCTGCCTGGTGGCCATGGCGAAAGAGATTGTGTGGTGGACAAGGTTAAAAGGGTTAAAGACAAACACTTTCCTCTTCGGCGAATCCCTGATTAATTTTTTCAAGTTTCACTTGAAGAGGAAAATCAGGGTGGGGAGGCAAGTGCTGCTTTCTAGTAAGTTTGTTGAAAGGTGGGTGAATGTAGCGAGAATGGTCCGAGTGAACTCTAAATATACGTCTGTAGTTTGAGAGATGGAAAAATTGAGAGAGGGCGCTTGCCCTGGTAGTCAGGGTGGCCGTGGTCTTTTGTGTGGTTTTCGCCACGAGTAACCCTCGGAGGTTTCCCCCCTATTGGGGAATTTTTCATTGTTTCAATTTTCATTTTATTGTTTATATATATATATGTTTTATGTCTTTTTTCTTTTCTTATATATATAATAAAAATATTTACACGCACAAAACCCACATCGTACCGTCCTGTTCCGTCTGTGATGTTTTTCTTGATGTCAGCCCTTGTGGCCAATAAAGAAATCATTATTATTATTATTATTATTAGTAGTAGTAGTAGTAGTAGTAGCAGTAGTAGTAGTATTTTAAGCCTGTTTAACTAATTCTATTTAGTTTTGCTTTAATTAATAATACCATAAATTGAGGTTACATGAAAGACTGACTCCCAGAGAATCACAGATGTAATACGATGTAAAACTAGACAAGTAACAACACATCTAGAAGTGTGTCTAAATATTACGTCATTCCAGTTCCATAATAATAGGCTTGCTGTTGTGGATACTAGACAATAAATCACTAGAAAGCAGGCATTTGAATTGTTATTAGCTTGTACCTGGTAAACGATAATTAGACACTGGTTATTCAAAACAGATTAGCTTAGATTGTAAGGGATACTGATTGTGAATAGAAGAGGAGGGGAACAAAGTCACAGAGATGAATGACATGAAAGCAAAGTACATATAAAGTCTGTTTGAAGTTGAGGTAATTGTTCTATTGCCTATAATGTCTTCGGCAGTATCGGTAGAGTGTCAGACACCATGCTTTACAGCATAAAGTTATGGCCCTTTACGTTTTGAGTTCAAATCTCGCCGAGGTTAACTTTGCCTTTCATCCTTATGGGGTCGATAAAATAAAGTACCAGTAATGCACTGTGATAATTGCTGGCCTTGTGCCAAAAGTAGAAACAATTATTATCAGTCATTGTGTCATGCCCTTGAGCAAGTCACACACTCCACTAAGAGCCAGAAAACTGGCAGTCATTAGAATGTTGGTTTGAATGTTTTACCGTATTCAATCCAACTCCCTGCTCCCTGGGTTCAACTTTGCCTTTCACAATTTGAGATCAACAAATAAACTATCAGAGTTCATTTTTCTTCTATTTTACTTCTCTCTCCCTCTCTCTCCAGAAGAAATCAGCTGTATACAGAACTGGAGAGGGATGGGCTCCACCAGGTTTAAATATCTAAGAAATTCTGTATGTCATGATGGTAACCCTACAACTCCACCAGGAATTCAGGGCCCTTGAATGAATGGATTCTTCAT
Organism: Eledone cirrhosa; assembly: GCA_964016885.1. Classification (NCBI taxonomy): domain Eukaryota; kingdom Metazoa; phylum Mollusca; class Cephalopoda; order Octopoda; family Eledonidae; genus Eledone; species Eledone cirrhosa. Next base: position 96,645,647 of record OZ024743.1, on the reverse strand, counting down.
TGACTGCGATTTATCTAATAGAATGTAACAAAAACAGATAAAAATAAAATAAAATGTATAAACACACATATATATATATACTGTATATACCCATGTATATATATATACTGTATATACCCATGTATGAGTTGTATCTGTATATAAGTCCCACTTCCATTTTACTCACATTTACAATCTTCTTTTTCTTTTCTTCTTTGCCAACTTATTCCTGGGAAGATTGTGGGGACAGAGCCCTTAATCATACCTTCCAAAGGGTCCTATCAGAAACAATCATCTCCAATTGATCCAGCTGGATCCCCTATTGAGATCAACTGAGCACATAGATGTTATCCAAGCATCTTGCTCTGGGTCTTCTGCCAGTTGGCTTTACCTATAAAATCTATCTATTGACTTTTAGTGGGTTGGTCATTCGGTTATTTACTCTGGTAAATACCACTGCATGCCAACCACTAATTTAATTCGAAAGAAGATATAGAAGAATTTTTACATGATTTTTTATGGTTAGAATTACCTCTCTACATTCAACGTAATAAAGTGAAACATGACGAATATCTCAAACAAGTATCAATAACAATTTGCATTTTTATTGTGGTGTGTGCATTACAAATTGGTTATAAAACATACCTTGTGAAGTGATAGAAATGTAATCCTGAAATGCAAGATAGGATTGGAAAAGGCTTAACATATTTGTGCTCAGTGTGGTCAGTTCAAGAGCCCGCTGCCTAAGAGAGAGGAAGATTGCCCTTTGCTCTTTCTTTTATAATACCTGGAACGGAAGTCCAAGGAATGTTCTAAAAATTCTACGGGAAGTAACTCTAGCTACTTTCCTTTATCTAGAGAGTGCTACAAGTCCCCCCTCTCAGACGAGAAGTCGAATAACCAACCAAAGGTCATTGATGCAAGAACCCGTAACAAATGAGGAGCAAAGCAAAGGTACAAGAAAGTGCATGTATAAAACATGAGCTCGCAACTGAAGCAAATAGCAAAAAAAAAGCACAAAACAAGTAAATGCATTTTACAAAGAAAACATTTTTTGCTGCACAAGGATGATGCAGAAAAAATGTAAATGTAACAAAACTGATAACTCAAAGTTAACATAAAGGAGCAGAGAAAAATTAATGCTCAATGGTAAGTTCAAAGTTTCTTCAAAATCAAATAATTCATACATCACCAGTGTACAGACTTTTCTGACACTAATTCTATCTGAACCTGAAAAGAGTTTGTTAATGCCACCAGGGGTTAAATGTATATAGTTTTTGACAATTTATGTGGCCATTTTACTGTTCTGCCACCCCGTGTGACATAAGGTTGTGTGGTATGTGGTGTTTGTGGTGGAGGTGAAGGTGTTGGTGGGAGTGAATGTACGAAGTGTGTCAGGCATTGTAATGAGACTTTCAGAGAAAGCCGTCTTTGCTCTGTCAATGGATATTGTCTCTTTTCAACCATTGACCGCCACTGTGATATGTTTGGGTGTGTGCAAAAGCACACGAAAAGGTCCATTATAGGGTGACGTAAGCAGTCTCTTGACGAAATTATTCCGTATAAAAATGTGTGTCCACGTAGAGATGTCCGATGGAACAGCAGAAGAAATAGACTGGTCACGAGGGTTCATTAGTGGAAGATCCAAAAAGTAAAAACGAATCCTGGTGACATATGTTGGATCAAGAAGCGATGAATCAACCGGTGCTAGCATTTGACTGGGAAGAGTCAACGTGGTACTGTAAAGAAGTTCAGCTGAGGAGAAACCCAAATCTGTCTTAACAGCAGAACGACAACCAAGAAGCACGATTGGCAAAAATTTGGTCCAACGATGCGGATCAGGAGTAGCGCGGAGTGCAGCTTTCAACTGTCTGTGAAACCTCTCCACCATTCCGTTGAAGGCTAGGTGATAGCTGGTCATATGAATGTGATGAGCACCCAAAAGTCGTGATATTTCACAAAATAAGGAAGCCTCGAACTGGCGTCCCCAATCTGTGGTTATTTTAGAAGGAACACCAAAGCGAGCAACCCAATTGGAAATGAAAGCATGGGCAACGGACTCGGCTGTTATGTCCACTAGGGGTATGGTTTCAGGCCACCGAGAGAAACGATCGATACAGGTCAATATATATGTGAACCCATGACTCACGGCCCAAGGACCAACAATATCCATGTGAATGTGATGGAAACGAGCGTCCGGCGAGCTGAATTTACCAAGAGGAGCGCGAACATGCCGATGAACCTTAGAGCGCTGACACTGCAAACGAGAACGTGCCCAACCGCTGATTAAATGACGCATGTTAGGCCAGAAGAATCGGGCTGTGATGAGCTTCACCGTGGCAGCTATGCCGGGATGCGAAAAGGAATGAAGTGCATCAAAAATGGTACGCTGATGACAAACTGGAACAAGTGGTCTGGGTGAGCCAGTAGAAATGTCGCAAAGAATTTTCCCTTCAGCAGACGGAAGAGGTAAATATTAAAATTTACAGCAGGAAAATTGGGTAGAAGAAGTATCCAGAGAATCCAAAGAAGGTTGTTCAGTCGCAATGGCAACCAAATCCATATGTTCAGGAGACGCAAGGGCACACACAGAAAGTCGAGATAATGCGTCCGCGGGTACATTGGCAGCTCCAGCTATATGACGAATGTCACTGGTGTACTGGTTGATGAAATCCAAATGCCTCTATGCCCTCGGAGAGTATCTGTCGAACCGAGATTGAGGAGCGAATGTGAGTGATTTATGGTCTGTGAATACCGTGAACTCCCGACCTTCAAGAAGATGGTGGAAGTGTCTCACAGCAAGATAAACTGCTAAAAGCTCTCTCTCAAAAGTACTGTAAAGTTGCTCTGCTAGTTTTAGTTGGCGTGAGAAAAACGCCAGTAGTTGAAACTGGTGGTTGATTGTATGTTGCAAGACTGCTCCGACAGCATGGTCGGACGCATCGACAGTTAAGGATAGCCTCGCATTCGCAAAAGGATGAGCCAGGAAGGAAACTTTAACTATTTTGGACTTGACGGATTCTAAAGATTGCAAATCATCGGCAGAAAGTAAAATGGGAGCATCTTTCTTTTTCGCCGCCTTTAAAAACTGTGTCAAGGGAAACAACTTGTCTACACAGTTAGGGATGAAACGACGATAAAAGTTGATTAATCCTAAGAAATGATGTAACTGCCTCAATGAGGTGGGAGGTGCGATTCGCTGAATCGCTTCCACCTTAGATGGCAAAGGTCGAATGCCTTCTGAATCTATAAGATGTCCTAGAAATTCCAGTGAATCTGTACCAAACACACATTTAGCTGGGTTGATTCTGACCTGGTAAGATTGAAGATGTTGAAATAACTGAGATAGATGTTGATGATGATGTTCAGCTGAGTCACTGGCTATTAGGAGGTCATCCACATAAGCAAACACAAAATCCAATCCACGCATGACTTCATCGATAAAACGTTGGAACGTACTAGAGGCATTCCGCAAGCTAAAAGGCATGGACAGGAATTCAAATGAACCAAAGGAGGTGGTCATGGCTGTCTTTGGTATATCTTCTGGATTCATGGGTATCTGGTGGTATACACGTACTAGATCTATTTTGAAAAATATTGTGCATCCATGCAGAACAGATGAAAAATCCTGTAAGTTGGGTAAATGATAACGATCAGGTGTGGTGATCTCCTACCGGTCTAAAATCCGTCTCACCCTTTTGAGCCAAATGCAGTGGATATGGCCATTGGCTGGTGGAAGGTCGTATAAGACCGAGCTGGAGCATGTGCTCAAACTCGTCTCGGGCTTTTTTTAGTCTATCCAGAGCCAACCTTCATGGATGAGAGAAAACAGGTGGACCAGTCGTTGTAATGAAGTGTTGAGCCAAATGGACTGCCTGGGTAAGTTTAAATGAAATATCCATTAACTCGGGAAACGAAGTAAGGAGTGCATTAAACTGGTTTCCAGCGGCAGCCACAAAAAAACAACGGACTGACAGAAGCAGCAGTAGATTTACGAGTAGGCGTAGATAAGGATGTGGTACTATCCACAAGTTTCTGTTTCCTGACATCTATCAAAAGTGAATAGTGGTGTAAGAAATCCGCGCCGAGAATAGGATGAGGTAGGTCGGCAATGAAGAAAATCCATTTAAAATCTCGACGAAAAGCTAGGTCCAATGATAAAGATATCTGTCCATAGGTTTTTATAGGAGACTGGTTCACTGTATACAAAGAAATGCCGGAAAAAGTTGGCTTGGTAGAGCTGAACTGTAAGGGCCAAATACAGCAACTTGATCCTGTGTCGACCATGACTTGTTTGAGACTCGGTCTCTGATGAAGAAAGCACGATAAGGTGAAATGTTAAGGGAGAGGTCTGCCATGCTCAGACTCTCCAAACTTAGTTTTCCGATGCCCCAAAAGAGCAGGGCTTAATATAATGTTGTGCCTTATCATGGAAACGGGCATCGTACCAACACAAAGAAGAACTGTTGGCGGGGGAGTTGGTACGTCGATGAGAAGAAAAAGACTGACTTTGTGAATACCACCTAGGTGGCGCTCGATCACGACACAGTTTAGCTACTTGACGTGTTAACCCGTCAATAGCTCTCAACATGGCTTCCTCACTAGGTGAGGAAGGCTATTCTTTAAGAATAGTAGAGGCAATGACTGAATCAGCCGAGGTAGGTTCCCTACAAAATTCCATAATTCTGTCCGCAAAGGCAGCAATTTGTTCTATAGAACTGGTGTCAACCGTATTCGCCAATAAGGTTTGCACATTGGTTGGCAATTGGGAGAAGAATAACTTCTTTACAAAGGAACTGTCTTCAGGCACAGCATCCCTGAGTTCTCGGATACGCCGTAAAAACTCTGAAGGAGTTCTGTCCCCCAGATTTTCATCTTCTAATAAGGATCGGAATCTACTCTCAGACGACCTACTGTCCCCCTACGCAGTACCTCTGTCTTCAGAGACTCGTGGGAGGTGCTTTGTGGAGGATCTGCGAGGATGTCCTTTGCTGTAGTTGCCAGCGAAGTGCAAATTCCACTGATTAGCACATGTAGTTTTTACTGTGCTGCCTGTACTCCGTTGGCAGCAAAATACGAATCTAGCTGGGCAAACCACAATTTAGCATTGCCAGAATACGCTGGTAACGATGTGTTGCTCATAATTGTGACAACATAATTGTGACTACAAACCTAAATGATATATATATATATCTGTGTGTGTGTGTATATATATATATACACACACATATGTAATAAACAACATAAGACAATTATTCCATTTACCAAAGGTTTCATGAAGACAGACAAGCTCAACAGAGACGTCTGAAATCGCTCACCAGAATGAAATGTTCATTCTGATGAGCAATTTCAGACGTCTGTGTTGAGCTTGTCTGTCTTCTTGAAACCTCTGGTAAATGGAATAATTGTCTTGTGTTGTTTATCACATAATTAATAGCTCTATATACACACACATATCATGAATCAATTGATGAATCAACCCATTGTTACTTAGAAGTTCGTACAAATTCCACTCAATCAGAAAATACTCAGATGATTTATCCCAAAGCTGCCTGAATAAAATGCACCTGTGGCATGAAAGACTGTTAAAGGAAGGCACTGGAAAAGGAATTACAAAATGCTAGCTGGGATATAGTACAAGAAACCCTAAAGTATAACTGCTAACAGTTAGCTTTTCTAGTTCTCTATGGATCATTGAATATCGTGCGATTGCTATACATCATGATTGTGAGCCATTATAAGCCCATATTCTGCCAGACCTATATCCTGTCAAGCCCATGCCTACCAAGTTCATGATTACCTGAAATTGTCCATATTCTACCAGGCTCATGCCCGCCAGAGCAATGCCTACCTGGTCCTTTGAAATATCTGTCTGGTATTAACTCAAGAGAGGTTCTAACTGATTTGTTTGTGAACATTTATAGTACATGGCTGAACAACTACCATCTTACGGTAATGGTATCCCATAGATTGCTCAGCCCGAACCTTTCCAAGACCTATTCATTCATGATCTGGTCAAGCCATGATATTTTTACCATGGTCCTGAGGCATCACTTGTGGTAGACATTTACAGTTCTCTAGATTCCTCTGCTTTTCTCTAATAATAAACATAATTAATATGGAATAGAAAGTTGAATATATAAGATTAGTGTCACTTCTCAGCTGTAGTTACTTCACTTTATTAACACAGGGTGAAGGCATGTGGTTTTGTGGTTAGGGTATTTAGCTCACAATCGTAAGGTCACAAGTTCGATTACCGGTGACACATTGTGTCCTTGAGCAAGACACTTTATTTCACATTGCTCCAGTTCACTCAGCCGGCAAAAATGAATTGTATGTGTAGTGCAAAGGACCAGCCTTGTTACACACTATGTCACACTGAATCTCCCTGAGAACTACGTAAATGGTATGTGTGTCTGTGGAATACTCAGCCACTTGCACATTAATTTCATGAGCAGGCTATCCTGTTGATTGGATCAACTGAACCACTTGCCGTAATCGACAGAGTGCCTCATTGACACAATTTATTTTGCACTGTCTTACCAACAAATGACTCATTGTAGCTGAATAACGAAAAAAAAGAAACAAAATATTGTTACATACCTGTAAAAACACTGGGGACTTTCGACATGAAACTTTTTACAGTTTTCACAGGTACTCCAGTATTTTCATCTTGCATACGGTCCAAGATACTTTCCATCTGTAAAAGTCAAATGTTGTTTATTAGAGAAGATAACAGGAATACTTATATTTGATTTAAGAAGAAATACATTTCATTGAATCTAATGATGAAAAAAATATTTAATTTCGATCTTGAGTCAATTTCTTACCTCTAGGTATATAAGAATAAAATACATTTCCAATTCATTTTAAATTAAGCAGACGTTTTAATTGATAAGATGAATTTAAAGATTTATACTGAAACACCTTCATTTTAAAATCAGCAGATTTGCTTTTAGTGGCATGAATACTATCGTTAATTTAATTCTCGATCAACAAAAGCTTAATTAAGAATGTATTAATTCACAATTCACTATATCTTCATTTTTAGTTTGTTTTTGTTAAACAGGTTCATTTAATTTGTTCAGTTTTAACTCCAGTTAAGTTTGGTTCCAGCAATCTCTTGATAAAAATAAAATATTTTGTATTTTGTTTTTTTTTTGCAAGTGATTTTTATTCATGCTTGTATAATATGTGGGTTGTTTTTGTTTATAATATCAACTCCTTTTTGCAGTTTGATGTCCGTTCTACTAGCATCAGATCCAGACTCCTTTGTGCAAGAGGCCAAAGAGTGCAAGCTAACTAAATTCTGGTGGCTCTCCAATAGGTTTATCATTGAAAAATGTCCCTACTTTGTGTGATTGGAATGGAGAGGACCATCTTGAAGAACAAGCCCTTTTGAGTTGGACTGGTTCTTACAGCATATCACTCACACTATCTCCCAGAGTAATAATGCATTCACCATTCTGTTCAATGTAGCAACACCCATCTGATGTTTTACAAAAGACATGAGAGTCTATTAGATTAGATAATAACCAACTATAGTAATAAAATCATACTCACTTATAAGGTAATAGTAGAACCTATTGTCTCCATATATGGAGCAGAGACATTGCACCAATAATACAAATATGCAAATTAAATGCATGCAAATAAAAATGTCAACATGGTCCCTTTTAATACTAAATTTCCAGAGTCTGCCCCTGATCCTAAGATATTAAATTTATATTCATCAAAAACCCTTCCATCATGATTTTATAAAAGAATTTTGTGGAGCTGTGCTCCAAACGGCAGTTTTAAAAATGACAAAGCATTACTAAATCCCTCCAAATTCTTGATTATTTGAAAATTAAGAAAGAGAGTCATTCATTAAAAATATGGTAATGAAAGGGTTAAGTCATGAGATAACTACTGTGACATCACTGGTTGGTGTGAAAGTCAGATCCAGAGAACAAGGAAGGAAGAAGCAAAGTTACTTGAGAGGGTAAAAATAACAATGGTTATAAAATAATTTGAACCTATGACTTTGTGGTCAGTATTCTAGCAACTTAATCTCTCATGAAATATGTTTAACCTTTTAACATTTAAACCAGCCATATCCGGCCAGAATTATCTCACCCTTTTCTGTCTAAACTGGCCATAACTGACTGCTCATACTGATGTTAAGGTATTGTCCTCAAAATAAATAACATCAAAATATCGTAGATTCGATATTATGTGAGATAATTATGTAAGATAAAGCATTTATTACAAAAATACAATAGTATATAATAGAGTAACGTAAATACTAAAGGGTGAAGCAATCAAATAGATGCAGAACCGAAACTTTCAAGATCAGTTCTGGTTTGAACCTGTTATCTCTGCCAGAGACTGAACAGCTTATTACTTATACAGAATTAGTATCCTAGTTTATATTAATATCAGATAATGGGATAATGTCTGAGTCAATCTTGAGTTAATGAATATCAGTGAAAAATCAATAAGATTTCCTTCTATCTAAACCCCAAATTTCTTTCTATTTGAAATGACAATATTGCAAATTTCACTAGTAGATAATTACTGTTAAATACAACATAAAAGCTATTGCATTGTACATTGAAGACTTAAATAATTACATGACGATCTTCATTTTGGATCATGTTCAGATTACAACATTTAATGTTTCTGTTGATGGGTATTAATCAGTCATTAGTATTGAATATAAATGATTAGATGTCAATTGATAGTTTAGTAAGCAGAGCATTCAGCCAGAAGGGATGATACTTTTAGCTTCAATTCAGCTGTTTCTTCTGTATATCACAAAAACATTGATCAAACAAAAGATAAGGGGAAACAAAATAAAATAATTATCTGTTTGATTGAGTCAAAAATTTGATTTTATCTACTAAACATAGTTGTGTGGTTAAGAATTGAGCTCTGCAGTAAGGGGGTTTCAGGTTCTGTCCAACTGTGTAGTACCTTAGGAAATGGGCTTCAACTATAGTTTTGTGTGTGATATTTGATAGATGGAAATTGTGCCCCATTGCTGATACTTTGAAATCACTGCCAATGTATACTTTTGGAAAATACAACACCCCTGCCCATATGTATTGAGTGCTCAATTAGTTAATGTTTCACTGTTCTGTGTACATGGTATTTTCCGAAGAAAAGATAGTGGTGACTTCAAACTCTCTCTCTCTCTCTCTTCATACATACATACAAACTTATAGTTGAATCTATTAAAGATTTAGAAAATAAGTTCCAAAGATGGAAACAGAATTTAGAATCAAAAGACCTGAGAATAAAATTAGCCAAACTTAAAGTGCTAGTGAGTAGAAGGGAAGATAGGACCTTGATTCCTTCAGGGAAGTGGCTTTGCTCAATATGTAGAAAAGGAGTAGACATAAACTCCATATTATGTACACAATGTAAATCTTGGGTACACAAGAGATGTAGTGGGATAACAGGTAGACTAACAGGAAGGGAAACTTTTATTTGTAGAAGATGCACAGCAGTAACAGAGGGGAAATAGCCAGTTATGTAAACCTATTCTAGTCACAGGAAGGACGACCCATAGAAGTGGTTGATAGCTTCTGCAACATAATTAGTAATGGAGGAAAGTGCTCTGAGAGCATAATAGCTAGAGTAAGGAGAGGATGGAAAAAGTTCAGAGAGTTACTCCCACTTTTGACCACAAAAGGTTTCTTACGTACAAAAGAACGACTTTATGATGCCTGTGTGCAAAGTGCAATGTTGCATCATAGTGAAACATGGGCTGTGACTGCAGAGGACATGTGGTGCTGCATAGTAGTGAAACATGGGCTGTGACTGTGGAGGACATGTGATGCTGCATGGTAGTGAAACATGGGCAGACTGGAGAGAAATGAACTAACGATGCTCCATTGGATGTGCAATGTAATTGTGAGAGAAAGGCAGAGCTTGGATGAGCTGAGGAAGAAGCTGGATTTAAGAGGAATCCAAGGTGGTGTGCAGGAGAGAAGACTGCATTTATTTGGACATGTGATGCACATGGACAATGATCATTGGGTGAAAAAGTGCTAGTGGGTGAAAAAGTGTCAGTGGAAGGAAGCCACAGTGAAGGTAGACCAAGAAAGACCTGGGCAGAGGTTGTGCGATCTGACTTCAAATCACTGAGACTCACAGAGGTGATGATGAAGGATTGCGATGTGTGGAGATATGCCATGCTGAGAAGGACCTGTCCAACCCATGCAATCATGGAAAAGCAGACATTAAACGATGATGATCATTGTGATATATAAATATATATGATGATATATCTCTCTCTATATATATACATACACGCGCACACACGTGTATTTATCGTGATATTTTGCTCCTTATAACAGTCTTTCCTCTCTCTCTGTTTGGTTGAGCACACTTCTTTGAGTGGTTTTTGGGCTGCCCTTTCATACAGCTCGTTCTTCAGATACCACTGGTTCACTGCCCTCAACACGGTGTGACATCTCTCTGCCGCGTGTAGCTGGACGGTCGCTTTAGATTCTCTTAGAGTCGTCTGGAATGTATAGTCTTGCACGCGCTAATGACCCATAGGCTATTCCATTTCAGTCAACAACTTTCTGGCGAAACAGATCTCTTTGGATCTGTACGCGTGTGTTATATAGTTATAGAGGTGCGTATATACATTTTAATTTATATTTTTAATTATTGTGTGTCTACCCTGCCTTCCATAGATTATAGATTCCATACACTGGTAGTTTTCCCTGTTTTATTGATGGCACACTATCTCTCTCTAGTGTGTTACCTTTTCAACATATTGTATATATATATATATATATATATATATATATGCTAGCGTGGAAGAACGGACGTAAAACAGTGATGATGATGATATATATATATATATATACACACACACATATATATATATATATATGAAAAGATTCAGAACCCCGCTGGCTCAGCTGTCGGGTCCTGAATCTTTTCATATTACCCACTCTACTACCCCAAGTATCGAGTACTCTGGTGAGTTATGGTCCACCTGGTATTTTACCATACCCTATCTGATCTATACACACACACACACACACATATATATATATAGAGCAGATAGAAATAATAATTTCGATATCACTATGGCATCATCCGATTCCGCTCAGGTAACGGATCTTGTGGGCCTCTTTATAAATAATTCTCTACATAGAAAAATACCTGAGATGACCGGAGGTTTATATCGTGATGACATGCTTTTACTTATCGAAAATAATAACTGTGAATTAAATAGGAAAAGAAAAGAAATTATACAATTTTTTAATTACCTTAATCTAAAAGTAGAAATAGAGAATAACCATAAAATAGTTAATTTTCTAGATGTAACATTAAACCTTAACACATGTCTTCATTATCCTTGTCACAAACTAAACGAGAACTTAAACTACTTTAATTTTAACTCTAATCACCCCAGATCCGTTAAAAATACTATAGTGAATTCTGTACAGCAACGCATTTCTAGAATTTCAGCTAATAAGAATATATTTGATGATAAAGCCCATTATTACAATGAAGCGTTAGGTAGAGCTGGATATAGAAATAAAATTAAATACATTGATAATAATAATATAACAAATAACCATAATCCTAACAATTTTAACAACTATAATAGAAAACCTTACAATAATTCGAAAAACAAAAAAAGAAATAGAACTAGGAATATATTATGGTTTGCTCTTCCTTTCTCATTAAATATTAAAACTCCTATTGCTAAACTATTCTTTAAAGCTCTTGACAAATGCTTCCCGAGAACACATAGATATTACTCAATTTTTAATAGACATACTATAAAATTAACTTATTCATCCACCAAAAATTTAGCGCAGAATATTAATAGAATTAATAATAGAAATTTAAAACCTAGCCAAAATACCACTAATAACCCCAGCAATATCCAATTTGATAAATGTAACTGTAGAAATAAATCTAATTGTCCGTTAAATAACAATTGCTTAGCTAAAAATATAGTATATAATTGTAATGTAATAACTAATTTAAATTCATTTAATTATGTAGGATCTACTTTCACAGATTTTAAATCTCGTTTTAATAACCATAAAAGCTCTTTTACGCATTTAAACAAAACATCAACTTCTCTATCTAGCTTATTATGGGACCTCAAATTAAAGAACGTTAAATATTCGTTACTTTGGAATATTATTTCAAAAGCTACTCCTTTTAACTCCTCTTCAGAAAATTGTGATCTTTGTATAGATGAAATATTCTTTATATTAAAAAGCAAAAATTCCCTAAATGTAAGAAGCAATCTCTTCAGTTGCTGCAGACATAGATTGAACTCAACATTTAAATATAAATTTAAAATGTAATATATAATTAATTCTATTAATATATTGAACCTATCGATAAATCATTAGATTACTTCATTTGACTGCTTAAACTCTCAAATATAAAAAAAAATTTTCCTATATAAACATACTGAAAGCTCTTAAAAGGGGAAAATATTTTCTTTGAAAAGTTTCTCCTATTTTTGAAAATTTCCCATATAGTTATAAAATTAAGTTAAACATACTGAGAGTTAAATATTATATAAAAAAAATTTAAATTTTATACTGAATTATTTTAGACATATTCTTATTTTAAAATTATATCTTAAAATATTCTGTAATTTTTTAAAATTATATTGCTCTAAAGTTATATTGCTTATAATTGTAGGAATATATTTCCAAATCGTAATATAATTCATTTTTATATATTATGTACTTCAATTATACTATGTACTGTATATATCTCTCTCTCTCTCTCTATATATATATATATATATATATATATATATATATATATATATATATATATATATATATATATATATATATGGTCCATATCTACCTGTATGCGTATCTATGTCTATGTGTATATATGTATCTCTCTCTCTCTCTCTCTCTCTCTCTCTCTCATATATATATATATATATATAATAGGATATACGTTCCTTCACGCACAAGGCGCCAAGGTACGCATGTATTGTCCAACCAAATGCCAGTGTGGTTCAATGGCGGGTTAATAAATTAACGACCCAGAACAAATATAAACAAGGATCGGTAAAGGTAACTATAGTAGGTAAAGTCAATTTTTTAAAATTTATTTTGAAACTTTTTCATTATTTGCTAAACCTTGTTTATATTTGTTCTGGCTCGTTAATTTATTAACCCGCCATTGAACCACACTGGCATTTGGTTGGACAATACATGCGTACCTTGGCGCCTTGTGCGTGAAGGAACGTATATCCTATTACTACTACCTCCACTAACGTTGAGAACAAATTTGGTCGTTCTGACTGCTGCTAGCAATAGCTGTGGCTAGTTTGACCTACCTCCTTTTGCCTCTATCTTTGCTTCGGCCCTTGATAAACCTGTTTCTACATCATCCACTCTCATCCCAGGAACAGTTTTGATAGCGCTAGTTTGTGATTTAAATTCAGGAATTTTATATTCTTTGAATGAAAAGAACCTTCTGACGAGAATCTTTCTTTGCAACGAAGGCTGTATGGTCTCCGTTTTATTTTTGGGATTCGAAACCGATCGGTAAAGGTAACTATAGTAGGTAAAGTCAATTTTTTAAAATTTATTTTGAAACTTTTTCATTATTTGCTAAACCTTGTTTATATTTGTTCTGGCTCGTTAATTTATTAACCCGCCATTGAACCACACTGGCATTTGGTTGGACAATACATGCGTACCTTGGTGCCTTGTGCGTGAAGGAACGTATATCCTATTACTACTACCTCCACTAACGTTGAAAACAAATTTGGTCGTTCTGACTGCTGCTAGCAATAGCTGTGGCTAGTTTGACCTACCTCCTTTTGCCTCTATCTTTGCTTCGGCCCTTGATAAACCTGTTTCTACATCATCCACTCTCATCCCAGGAACAGTTTTGATAGCGCTAGTTTGTGATTTAAATTCAGGAATTTTATATTCTTTGAATGAAAAGAACCTTCTGACGAGAATCTTTCTTTGCAACGAAGGCCGTATGGTCTCCGTTTTATTTTTGGGATTCGAAACCGATCGGTAAAGGTAACTATAGTAGGTAAAGTCAATTTTTTAAAATTTATTTTGAAACTTTTTCATTATTTGCTAAACCTTGTTTATATATATATATATATATATATATATATATATATATATATATATATATATATATATATGGTTCATATCTACCTGTATGCGTATCTATGTCTATGTGTATATATGTGTGAGTTGTGTGTATATATATATATATATATATATATATATGCATACAATTCAAATGCACTAGGTTATAAGGGTTTCCTTAAGGTTCGTGATAAACAAACTTATATAATAACAGTCACAACTACATAACAGGTGGATTTAGTAAATATAAAATTTATAATATAAGGTTTGTATTATAACATAAGGTTTCTATAATCTTAAATTTCCTTTGTTATCTTGAGATTTATAACATTTAATATAAGTAAATAACTTAATTTCCTTCACGCTGTTTTGCTATTACATAGAAATGTTTTTCTCCGGGTTTTTTCTCTGGTTTCTCAGAAAAATCTATGAGTTTAGGAAAATTCCTATATCTTATACATAAAAAGTCCTTTATCTATGTGTATGGTATGTGTAGGTATATATATATATTTATATATGTATATATGTGTGCGTATGTATATATATATGAATAAATTCTTTTAATAATATATGGGTTTTAATAATATATAGATTTTTTAATAATATATAGATCTCAACTTTTAATGTATAGATCTCAATAATTTGATGGATAATTTAATTGGTAAACTAAACATTTAATCAGATTTAAACACTGGTTAAAATTCGTTTTCCATTCACGCTTATTTTCCATTCACGCTTATTTACTTTACTCATCCAAAAAATATTTATTTTTTCACTTCATCTTAAAAGTTATGCTAATACAACAACCTATCACTTAGGGCTTTCTCTTTCCTTTGTTCTTTTTTTCTTCTCTTTCTCTTTCTTTTTTTCTTGTTTTCTTATTTTCCTCTTAAAGTTTGCTTTTTTCTTTTTTTTCTCTTTCCCTTTCTGCATACCCCAACGGCTTATTTTAAATCTACTGTGATTTAAAAATATCCAACACTAATTTGCATAATAGTATGAATAAATTTATAACCCCACTATCCGGGAGCTTCCAACAGGAATGGTCGCATTCTTTAAGGGTATGTCAATATTTATTTATAAAACTGATCTATATTATATTTTATCTGATGAAAGCACACCATAATTTAACTTGGTGTCCTTGAAATGTATAATGAAATAAATATGGTTTTATAAATATAGTTTCCATTTGTTAATATATCGTATTTTTACTCCCGAAATTTGTTGAGTGCTTTATATCAGTTATTTGCATGTTGTATCCCAACAATTTAAATAGAACTTTTACATATATATATATATATATATATGTATATATATATATATATATATATGTATATATATATATATATATAGGAACGAGTAGGACCCCGACGGCTGAGCTCAAGCCGTTTCGACGGCTAATTCTGGACTAAAAAAAAAAAATTTTTTTAAATAAAAAAAGTCCAGAATATATATACATATATATTATTGAATACGGTTGGCTTTTCGCTACAATGTTTTCTATACCTTTCATTTATATATATATATATATATATATAAGTTATAAGAATCAAAGTTCTGTTCAAATCATTTATATGCTTACAATTGTTTCCTCCAAAGCGAGGTTTGGATTCTTCGGAGCAATTTATTAATGAATGATCACATATATGACCTCCTTTTCAACCCGAGAGACATACAGATACATATGCATATATTGTTGCTTGGTGGGTCGACATCCATTATAACATTTAGCGTGGCAGTATACATTTAAAAATTATATTCATATCAAAAGATAAAATACAACATGAAATTAATGCGATAGGATAGTCAGCCGCACTATAATATTATATAAATAAGACACACGTGCTTGCCACACGTGTAACTATTGCACACACTAACTGCTTCTGACTATCCTATCGCATTAATTTCATGTTGTATTTTATCTTTTGATATGAATGTAATCTTTAAATGTATACTGCCATGCTAAATGTTATAATGGATGTCGACCCACCAAGCAACAATATATGCATATGTATCTGTATGTCTCTTGGGTTGAAAAGGAGGTCATATATGTGATCATTCATTAATAAATTGCTCCAAAGAATCCAAACCTCGGTTTGGAGAAAACAATTGTAAGCATATAAATGATTTGAACAGAACTTTGATTCTTATAACTAATATATAACTGCTCTGTAAAACAACTGATGTTATTACATTGAGCTATTTATCTTACTGGTAATAAAGTAGTAATATATTACTGCCTATCACTATTTAGGGTTTGTAAAAATATATATAACTACAAAAGGTTTTTGTATATGCATAACCACAAATAGTATCCTTAATACTATATATATATATATATATATATATATATATAGTTAAAAGAATAGAGGTGTAACACACAAGTTATTATATATTGGTAAACGGAATAGAAAATGCATTTTCTATTCCGTTTACCAAAAAAAAAAAATATATATATATATATAATGAAAAATTGAACAGGGACAGAACAGAGAGGCAGTACGATAAATGTTTATTAAATTCACGCTCAGGAGAGTGGGGGGTATAAAATGGAGGCACATGGCTTAGTGGTTAGAGCATTAGCCTTGCAATCGAAAGGTTGTGAGTTCAATTCTCAGACCGGGTGATGTGTTGTCTCCTTGGTGCAAGACACTTTATTTCACATTACTCCAGTTTACTGCAAAGTGGCCGTGGAGGTGCCACGGCAAAAAAGCACCCAGCACTCACTGTAAATGAGGTTGGTGTTAGGAAGGGCATCCAGCTGTAGAAATCATGCCAGAATCAGTTCCTGTCCCACCCTTGCAAGCAGGGAAAAGCGGACGTAAAATGAAATGATGAAATGATATATATATATATATATATATATATATATATATATACACATGAATGCATGCACATGTATATGCATCTGTTTTTCTACTTTATAATTTAGTGGGCCAGCAAATAGACCATGGTAAGATAAGAAACAAACTTTGAAATATGTATTTGGGTTAATAGGATCGATTAGCATATTCAAGGTGGTGCCACAAGGTGGTGTCAACAACTGAAACCAGTAAAGCAAAAAAAAAGTTTGTAAATTAACCATTTTGATACCAAACTATATGAAACAGTTCCAGGTTTTAAAATACAAAACTGTTTATTTTGATATGTTTGTATCCATCTATGAACCTTCCAATATAATTTCATGTAAAAATAAATCTTATGCTTTGCTCCAAACACCAGCCTCATAATGAGGAAATCTGTTATATAACTAAATTCCTCCAAAGTCTTCACAATTTTCAAAATGTTTTGGAAATTGTAGACAGTGTCTTTCATGGTAAATGTGGTAATTAAAGGGTTAATCAATGCAAAAAGATTTCTTTCTTGGTCAATGCATATATACGGCAGCTAATTCTTTATCTGTTTATATAGGTTAGTTGAAATAGTTGGCCTCTCTCAATTGCATGTTCTTTGTTTTCAAGCATTAACACAGGCGACTCTGTTTTACCCTACAAGGTCTAACTACAATTAAAGAAAAGTTTCGAAAACATTCAACAGATGTTATTGTCACAAATGTGGCACAAACAGTATTAAAAGACCCAATTTTGATGACACTATGTATGTATATGTGAGTCACAATTTTGATGACACTATGTATGTATATGTGAGTCAATTTATGACTGAGCATGTGTGTGATTGTATAAAAAAGCATACATATATGCTTATGCATGAGTGTGTGTATATAAAGTATCACATTTGAGAAAGTAAGATGTAAATAATGAATTCTACTGTAGGCACAAGGCCAGCAATTTTTTGGGAGAGGGGAAAGTCGATTAAATTGACCCCAGTGTATTACTGGTACTTTATTTTATCAACCTCATAAGGATGAAAGGCAAAGCTAACCTCAGCAGGATTTGAACTCAGACGGAAAAGGGCCGTAACTCTATGCTGCAAAGAAATTTAAACAAGGATTTCTGATTTAGGCACAAGGCCAGCAATTTGAGGGAGGAAAATCAATTAAATTGACCCCATTACTGGTTCTTTATTTTATTGACCCCGTAAGGATGAAGGGCAAAGATAACCTTGGTGGGATTTGAACTCAGACCAGAAAGGGCTGTAATTCTATGCTGCAAAGCATGGTGTCTGACGCTCTACTAATTCTACCAATCCAAATGCTTGTTGAACAGTGATTCTCTGGTTATGTGAAGATAGATGAACTGTAGAACCAGCTTCTACTGACTGGGTCAAGAGTGAGAGTTGTAGGATGACCTGACAAGCCATGTAATACTAGACAGGTTCGGTTAAATTACATTCACTTAACCCTTTACCATTCATACTACTCTATATTTACTATTGTATTTTCACA
The DNA here is from genome assembly GCA_964016885.1 of Eledone cirrhosa. Lineage (NCBI taxonomy): Eukaryota > Metazoa > Mollusca > Cephalopoda > Octopoda > Eledonidae > Eledone > Eledone cirrhosa. The sequence goes on along the minus strand of OZ024743.1, from coordinate 96,627,206 downwards.
GTAAAGATTTTATCTTACATATTACCTCACATAATATCAAAATCTATGAGATTTTGATATTATTCATTTTGAGAACAATATCTTGCCATCAGTATGAGTGGCTGGTTAGGTCTGATTTGAACAGAAAGAGGTGAGAAAATTCTGGCCGGATATGGCCGGTTTAAGTGCTAAAGGGTTAATAAGTATGTGGTATAGTAATGAACTTAATTTATAACTAGAATGGAGGAGTGGGCATTGTTGGTGTTAGGACTAAAGCATATTGTAATGTAATCTAACTCATGAACCCTAAAGAGGTTTAAGGGCAAATTGTAGTTCTAAATGCAGTTCTAAATGCAAATCAAACAGAGCTATGATCAAAAAGCATTTTAGATGTTACTATTTAGATGTTACATTTTAGATGTAACATGAAAAACTGCATAGTCCAATGCATTATTCATTTTAGACAGTAGAGTGTGATTTTAGGAAGATTTGGTTGTTATTTCTAATAGGTTAAGCAACCACATAAATGTGAACTTGTTTCGTAGAGGCAGGTGTGTTGGAGACACCTCTCCCTATATAAATAATCAATATAAACACACACGCATGTGTGTGTGTGCGAACATGCATGTGTGCGTGCATGCGTGGGTTGTGGGCTTCTGCAGTTTCCATTTACCAAATTCCACTTGTCAATCATGGGTCAAACTGAGGCTATAGTGGAAGACACTTGCCCAAGTTACCATGCAGCAAGACAGAACACAGAACAAACTGGTTGTGAAATGAACTCCTTAACCACTCAGCCATGCTTACATCTATGTAATATAGAAAGTTCTGAGCAGAAACAGCAAAATGCCTGTAGAGTATTTGAACCCTTCAACTCCCAAGGTGTCCAATACCAATACTTTATACACACAACTATGTTGGTCACACTGAGGCAAGAGAAAAACAATGGAAACAACGATTGATCAAATAAAAATAGAATAAACTGCACCTAAATTAAGCTGGATGTTTACGTTAAAATAACATATGCAGACAACACACATATATACAGCCAGACATGAACCAGTTACGATCACAAATACATAGTTTCCAGCAATAAAATTTTTGAAACAAAAAGGAAAACTGTAGAGAAATTAAAAATAGAAAGATAATATCTTTAAATAAAAAAACAATAACATTTTAATATAATTGAAAGTTGAAATATAAACACTATTGCCAACAAATGTCAAGGGAAATTAGTTAAGATTTATTTGTATAACAACAGCTCTTGATGTTACTATGTGACTATTGACATTGAATCCAAAATTTGCTGAAGATAAAAACTTCTGTTCAATTTCAAATGACTATTCAAATTTACCTGAGAACAGATTAGAAGGAAAAGAAACAGAATTGGTTCTGAAAAGAATACTCAATCTATCCTATAAATAAATGAGTGTCAAATTCAGAAATTGATGAACAAAAATGTATTTTTCATGCAGGTATGACCTTCTAGTTAAGAGGTTCACTTTACAAACCAGATCCTTTTTTTATCTGATTCCAATGTCCATATGCTGGGGCAAGTGTCTTTGCCATAGCTTCAGTTTAACCAAAGTCATGGCAGTGTAAGTTTGATAGAAAGATACTGTACATAAGTCAATGTGGGTGTGTGTGTGTGTGTGTATATATATATATATATATATAAATATATATATATATATATATAAATATATATATATATATATATATATATATATATATGTGTGTGTATATACATGACAAATGCATGGTTCAATTTCCACATGCATTTCTGTCCACATTTTTCTGTTCCCAGGGGTATTTTATCCAGCATTGTTTATTATTATTTATAGTTCATCTGCATTGTGGAAGCTTTTCAAAAAGCAAAACATATTTTTAAATTTCAATGCTTTGTAAATGAACCAAATGTTATGTGTGTGTGTGCCCACATATTTTTTATAATGTTATTCTTTCACTGATTTTAGTGATGCTAAAGCAGAGACTTTTAAAGAATTTAGTCAATTATATCAACCCCAGTACTTATTTGTTTCAAGTGCAGTACATATTTTATCAATCTCTTTCCATCAACCACTAAGTTATGGTACATAAACAATAAATATAAACACACACCCATATATAGGGTCACATGATGGGGAGAGCTAGGAAGAATGATAAGTATGATGCTATGGGTAAATAAGAATAGGGCAGACAACAACATAATGTCATGGGAGAGATAATAAGTATGTCATGAGACTGTGACAGGTACCGTGTGGTTAAAAGAAGTGATGTGGGAGAGAGAAGGGTGGAGGAAAGCATGGGAAATGACAACTCCATGGACCCCCACCCAGATATTGCTGTCATCTACACATAACACATCTATACTATTGCAATTCTCTCTATTGCATACCACATTGGGTTCCTTCTATACAGAGTCATTCTCTCAGCCTGCTCACACCACACACCCACCTCTCACTTGCCAATGCAGATCCTAGTAGTCAAGGCCCATATCTCACTGCCATACAACATTGGTGCCCACATGCAGATATCATATAGCATACCTCTCACTCCATGAGAAGCTCCCTCCCCCATTTTCAGGTACTAGCTCCTTAAACTTTCTCTAGTCCATTCTTACTGAGGCCCACACTGAAACTGGCTCTTGCTCTATCTTACAAAACAGTTTACTTTAAAGTTTTTATATTTAACCCTTTAGCATTTACATTACTCTATATATATACTATTATATTTTCACAGTAAAAGCTTTACCTCACATACTTATCTCTCATAATATCGAATCTATGAGATTTTGATATTTATTTTCAGTACAATACCTTAACATCAGTATGAGCAGCCAGATACAGCCAGTTTGAACAGAAAGAGATGAGAGAATTCTGGCCGGATATGGCCGGTTTAAATGCTAAAGGGTTAACTAAAAATTTCCCATCATAATTTTATGTAAGAATCTTTCTTACATTATGTTCCAAACACCAGATAAATAATAAGAAATTTAATTACATTACTCCAAATTTTTGAAATATTTCCAAAATGTTTCGAAAATTATAAACAGCAATGTTCAGTAGATATATAGTAATGAAAAGGTTAAAGAAAAGAGGACAGATAGCCTAATGTAGTTTTTGAATATGGCTGAAATCACATGTATGCTCTATTAGGCCAACCTGAAGTTAAACAACATTAAGCATAAACACATTTGAACCAATGGAAACACTATGCAACACTACACCATTAGACTACAAAATAACAAGCCTCTTTATGATTGCTTGATTTGTTAGACAGAGCAAGCAGAATTCCCTCATCTACACCCATTGTTTTAAAAACAGTCATATTGGATAATATAGTCCTAGATATGTTAGTCTTGAAACCAAGATGGAATGATCAACACTCACCTTTGTTCATAGGACTGTCCAACCAGAACTAACATTGGCGAAAACTTTTCATAAACATATTTCTAAAGAAATTCATTGTATTTCATCCAACTAATGAAAAATAGATGGGGTGGGGGTTACTAAAATGACTAATTTTCTCAATATTAAGATGGTATTTGTAAGTTAACTTAATTTAAATAAGAACCATTTAAAAAGGAGGAGTCGCTTCATAGAAACAACACAGTTTTGGGTTGGGTGGTATTGAAAGGGTTATACCAAAACAACAAGACAAGATTAGTCAGCATTACATCTAAGTAAAAACACATTACAATAATTCAGGTCAGTATTGCTTTGTTAAAATTATATTTCAGGCAATTCTAAAAAGAAAAGAAATTGAATTGATACCAACTAATTTCATTGTTGCCCTGGTTAAATTAATTTCATTATATTACTTAGATATAAAAAGCCTAGACAGTTTTCTCATTACTAGGGAAATATTGTTGTATTCTGAAAGAAAGATAGTTGTGGCTATTTTAAAATTAATTACCATTAATCAAAATAAATATAGTCACAGAATTATGTGCTTAGATCAAAACCAATAAAATTATAAATATTTTTATGGTTGTAGAAAAAAAAAGCAGATAAGGATTTTTTTCAATTTGATAGCTAAAGTTTGACATTGACTAAATTCTGCTAATTATATTACATGGCAAAGAAGTTTTATTGTTTTATTTCATGAATGTCAATTAGCATGGAAATAAATAAAGGTAATCATCCTTTGGTTGTGATCAATAACATAAGTTTATTTCAAAGTATTTTTACAAGCACTGTTATCATGTTGCCTATCTGACAGGTTAAGATGAAAGAAGAAATATACAACCATCCCTTCCATCTATAGAGAGTGATTGTCCTTTTAACCCTTTCATTACCATATTTCTAATGAGAGACTGTGTACGGATTCCAAATAATTTTGAAAATAGTCAAGAATTAGTAATATAACAAATCTTTTCATTATTAAGCTGTTTTAAACAGAACTTAAAAGAACTTACATAAAACAATGATGGAAGGTTTTTAGATAAATATAAACACTTTAAAATAACAGCTTTATATATTGTATTGAAAAAGTTAAGACAACAAGGGTGAAACAGCTCATATTTTATTTAACCCTTTAGCATTTACATTATTGCATAGTTACTATTGTATTTCCACAGTAAAGGCTTTATTTTACATAATTATCTATGTAATATCAAATCTATGAGATGTTAATGTCACTTATTTTGAGAACAATACCTTAATATAAGTATGAGCAGCCAGTTACGGCTGGTTTCAACAGAAAGAGATGAGAGAATTCTGGCCGGATATGACTGGTTTGAATGCTAAAGGGTTAAACATTTTTTTAAAAATTTAATTAATGAAAGAAAAGCAATTCTCATAAACCTTCACATGGTCTCTGAAACAGGAAGGATGGAAAAAAGTATTCTCAAACAGAATCTGGGCTTGAATACTTGTAAGTAGCTGTTAAAACATCAAAGGGCCAGGTGGTGATGTTAAACCAGGTGAGAGATTGAGACTACTACTCAAGAAGATGACACCAGAAGTTGAAGTCAAAATTCAAAGAATCAATAACATACTATAAAACATTTCATCAGATGCTCTAACAATTCCATTAATCCACCAACTTTGATTGGTACTTAATCATACCAAACCCAAGAAGATGGAAAACAAAGTTGACCAGCTATAAATATCAGATACATCACCTTTATATAACTTACCATCTTTAAAAAAAAAGCATATTGAACATTGTAGCCTAAAACAGGACATCCCAAAGTGGGGATCAAACCCCCTTTTGGGGATAGGGTTCATTCAATCGAGTTGAGAGTGCTATTGACATTGTTTTCTTATAGTTAAGCTTTTTAGTTATAATTTGCTAATTTTCCTACAAGAAATAAAAGAAATAAAAACAAATTTCTTTAGAAAAAGGATGTTATGATTTAAAATGTTTGATCTAGAGTATATTATATATAAAAAAAAATGAGATGGAATAGTTGTGGCTGTAATGCCTATGATCATCGAAATGTGTTATTTCAAAAATTCTGCTATAAAACATTCATCTGTTTTTCACCTCTGAACACTGTTACTAAAGTATTCTAATCAAGGACCAAACGTGATAGGAGAAAATATAAACATGACTAACACATTCTCAATTTAAGATATATTTTATAGTTAAATTCTGGAACACTAGAGATAAACCTTGGATAAATAGCGCGATATCTCTCTCTCTATTTCTGTGCGTGTGCATGAGTGTGTGTGTGTGTGTGCATTTGTAAGGGTGTGTGTATGTGTGTGTGTGTGTGTGTATATATGTATATATCTATGGAATGTCTATGGTATGAAGACAGCAAGAAAGGTTAGTACTCAATGCATGATGAGATAGAGACTGAGTATATTGAAGAAGCAGAATACCGACCACAAGCCTTGCAATGTAAACTTGTTCTTTCAAGCATCTTCAAGGGTACGCTTGAAGAAGCTTGAGAAAACAAGATAAAACTGCAGTGCTGACAGTTGGGGTTTTACCTTTTATATATATATATATCATCGTTATCATCATTCTGTCACTTTTCAATTTTTACATGGGTTAGGTGGGTTCTCTCTCACATAGCCAAACTCTGCTCATTGCAAAGAATGTAGGTTTTACTTGTGGCTGGTGCACAGGGACAGTAAGTAGCAAGAACTCTCAGGATAAAATCACCTTCAAATGCCCAGAGAGCTCTGTAGAGGTGATAGATATTTTCTGTTACGTTGGTGACCAAATAGCAGTGGATAAGGGTGTTCCAAAAGCACAGTAGCCAGAGTGAGATTGGGTTGGAGAAAGTTCATGGAGCTACTACTGCTGCTAATTACAAACGGTTTTTCACTCAAAATGAAAGAGAGACTGTATAATGTTGCACAGCAGCAAGAGCTGAGTACAGTGTACAGAAGAGATGCGAAGATTGGAAAGAAATGCAGCCTCCATGCTTTGATGGATCTGCAATAGTAATATACTCAAATGGCAAATCATAAATGAACTGCGAGAGAAATTGGGCATCAGATGGATCAGATGCAGTGTGCAGGAGAGAAGATTGTGTTGGTATATGATGAGTATGAAGGTTGACAGCTGTATAAATAAGTGCAGAGTATATAAAAAGCACCCAGCACACACTGTAAATGTGGTTGGCATTAGGAAGGGCATCCAGCCGGAGAAACCAAGCAAGCCAAAGTCAGTTCTGTGCGAGAAAAACGCGATCCTTTGACCTGGATCTCTCACAATGAGACAGACCATCCTACTCCTGGTAGCATGGAAAATGGACGTTAAACGATGATGATGATGTATATATATATATAGTGAAAAATCAGAAGGTTTATATCCAAAGTAGGTAGAGGCTTCAGTCAAAAGGATGAGTTCCCTATATATATCTATATATACACAATATATTAATAAATGGAAACTATATTTATAAAACCATAATTATTTTATTATATATATTTCAAGGGCAACCAAGGTAAATTATGGTGCACTTTCATCAGATAAATACAGATTTCTTTTATAAATAAATATTGACATATCCGGAAAAAAGACAACCTTAACGGTTGAAGTCCTCTGGATTGTGACTATGCAACAAACTTCAACCGTTAAGGTTGTCTTTTTTCCGGGTATGCCAATATTTATTTATACAAATCTGTATTTTATCTGATGAAAACGCACCATAATTTGCCGTGGTTGCCCTTGAAATATATATAATAAAATAATTATGGTTTTATAAATATAGTTTCCATTTATTAATATATTGTGTATATATATATATATATATATATATATATATAGGGAACTCATCCTTTTGACTGAGGCCTCCACCTACTTTGGATAAAAACCTTCTGATTTTTCACTATATATTGAATATTTACTCCACTATTCTGTTGAATGCTTTATATCAGTTATTTACACACTCAGCCTCCGGAATCCCCTCACCCCACCCCTCTGACCCCTCCCCATCCACACATGCACACACACAACGGCCTACACCCCACCCCACACACACCTTTTCCTGAACATGAAAACCCCGTTCTTCCCCCAACTCTCACTTTCACATACACACACACACACACCACCTTCAACCCTCCCTGCTCGGACACCCCGCCTCCCTCTCCCCACTACACCCGCCACCACCCCTACACGCCCCACACCCTTCCACCACTTGTTCTACTTCATGTTTATTTTTATTGTTATTATGCTTTTATATTTCATTTGTACCGTTTCCTCTCACCCCCTTTTTTCTATATGTCTCTCCACCCCTCCCCTACACACCCTTGGAACTCTCTTCCCACACACTTTTCGCCTGAAGAAGGGCTTATGCCCGAAACGTCGTTCCCCACCACCACCCCACTCTCAAGAGCGTGAAACTAATAAACCTTTGTTCGTACTGCCTCTCTGTTTTGTTCCCGTTCAATTTTTCACTATATTTATATATATATCATCATCATCATCAATATATATATATATTTATATATATATATATATATATATTTATATATATATATATTTAATAGAATAATCGAGTATCGGAAAATCAGCTCACGAATTAACGATAAACAAATCCGATATGAGTGGCAGAGGGCTCAATAATTTAGATAAATCAGAGCTATAACTATCGTTAAAATACCAACACATAAAGATTATGCCTAAAATCACCCATGCAGCCGAAAAAGAACGACCAGGAAGATTCGTGTCACTCAAATAAAATATCAATAAATCAATAATTTAAATGATCTTTCTCTCTATGATGGCTACCCTCTCTCTATATCTATCTCTAAGCCACCCATTACCTCCCGTTCCCTCTTCACCTCACTCATCTTGAAGCTATTGAAGAGATAAGACACTTTATTCTGAAAGGCTAAAATGAATCACTAGAGATGATTTGGCTTCGTTCCAGTCATCCATCTTGACTGCGATCCTCTCTCCCTACTTCACAATTTCCCTCCCACCCACTCATACCACCATAGCCTATTCGACCAATCAAACCTCAGCATGCCATTTCTTCTGCTACTACTACCTTACTAACTCTCTCCTCCCCTGTCCCAGCCCAACACACCCTGCCATTATCCCGCCACCACTGTTCTTCTAGCCCTCAATTTTCCTACCGTTATGGATGGATGAGCTGAGAATAAATTTGAGCAAGTCTGAATTAATAGATGAAATATGAATCTGCGAGCTACCAAGCACCCATGTGAAGCGCCAATCCAGAGACCCTTCCCTATGAGTGTCGACAAATGCCCAAAACTCCGAGTTGGTACCATCAATGTAGGTTCAATGAAAGGAAGAGCAGGAGAAATCGTAGAAATGTTAGAGCGAAAGGAAATTGATGTATGCTGTGTGCAAGAGACTAGATGGAGAGGAGAGTCTGCTAGAGTCCTTGTAGGAAAAAGTCGGTGCTACAAATTTTTCTGGGTGGGAAATGACGATGGGATGGGTGGTGTAGGTATACTACTAGCTGACAAGTGGGTAGATAAAGTAATCTCAGTGTACAGGGTAAATGCAAGAATCATTAAACTCAGACTAGTCCTGAATAAAACAATTACCACAATAATATCAACTTACGCACCCCAATCGGGGCTGCCAGACGAACTTAAGGATAGGTTTTACGAGTCCCTAATGCACACTACTGCTCTAACAAACGACAATGACTTCCTAATCATCGCAAGAGATTTTAATGGACATGTAGGTAAACACTGTGACGGCTTCAATAGAGTACATGGAGGCCATGGGGTTGGCACAAGAAGTGAGGAACGATTCAGACTTCTAGAATTCTGCGACGCCAATGACATGTCGATATGTAACACAAACTTTAAAAAACCCGACAACCACCTGATCACCTATAGATCAGGGGAGCACTCTAGTCAGATAGATTTTATCCTCATCAGAGGACGTGACAGATGGACGGTCGTAAACACAAAAGCCTTCCCCAGTGAGGAATGTACATCCCAACATAGCTTAGTTGTCAGCGACCTCACAGTCAGAACTAGACGAACCTGGAAACAGAGGCCAACCTGGAGAAGAAAGATCTGGAAGCTGAAAGACCCCTCAACCAGTAACAGATTTAAAGATATTTTACTCAACGCCTACGACAGTAAAGAAGAACAGATACAGACATTCAATGTAGAAGAGAACTGGGAGTTCCTAAAAAATAACTTACTAGAGGCGACGGATGAGGTCTGTGGCTTAAGTAAGACCTCAAGCAGGAGGAGAGTGACTTGGTGGTGGAACAATAAGGTAGATGAGGCAGTTAAGGCCAAGAGACAGGCATGGAAAGAATGGAAGAACGGGGGGAGCAGGGTACATTACATAGAGACCAGGAGGGAAGCTAGGCGACAAGTATACTTAGCTAGGAGGGAAGCAGAGGATAGAAAATTCAAGCATGTTTTGCAACGTGAGGACCAGAAACAGGAGGTGTTCAAGATTGCGAGGCAGTGTGTCAGAGAGAATTGTGATGTCATTGGCAAGAAGTGTATCCGGAATGATAAAGGTGAGCTTGCCCTCACAAGTGCTGAGAAGAAAGATGCATGGAAGAGCCATTATGATAGATTACTAAATGACGAGAATGCATGGGAAGAAGAGACCCTACCCCAAGTAGACCCTATAGAGGGGCCAGCAGTACAAGTCAGCAGCAACGTAGTATGTAAGGCAATCAAAAATATGAAGATGGGGAAGGCAACTGGTCCATCGGGTATAGCTGCCGAGATGCTGAAGGCATCTGGGTCTGTAGGTCACACTATAACCACACGTATTGTTAACCAGGTAATACTAGAAGGTGTCATACCAAAAGATTGGTGCAGTTGCATCATTGTCAACTGCTACAAAGGTAAAGGTGATGCACTAGATAGAGAAAACTATAGAGGTATAAAGCTGATGGACCAGGTCATGAAAGTAACAGAAAGAGTTATAGCACAGTTGATTAGGGACCGGGTGAAACTAGACGAGATGCAATTTGGGTTTGTACCAGGAAGAGGCAATATTGATGCCCTTGTCAGGCAGTTACAGGAAAAGTACCAAGCTAAAAGTAAGCCACTCTACCTGGCATTTGTCGACCTTGAGAAAGCCTTTGACAGAGTTCCAAGTGCTGTAATCTGGTGGGCTCTTAGAAAACTAGGAGTAGATGAATGGCTTGTGAAAGTGTTACAAGCCATGTATAGGGGAGCAGTCAGCAAAGTTAGGATTAGCAATGAGTATAGCGAGGAATATAGCGTACAGGTTGGGGTCCACAAGGGCTCTGTTCTTAGCCCCTTCCTGTTCATCATAGTCCTGCAGGCAATAACGGAGGAGTTTAAGACCGTATGCCCATCGGAGCTCATGTATGCTGATGACCTCGCACTTATAGCTGAATCTATGGTAGAACTAGAGAAGAAAATTCCAAACTTGAAAGCAGGGACTAGAAAGAAAGGGTCTCATAGTCAACATGACAAAGACTAAGGTCCTTGTAAGTAGACGAGAAAACAGAACCCAGATCCCCTCAGGGAAATGGCCTTGCTCAGTATGTAGGAAAGGTGTAGGTAGGAACTCCATTCTCTGCCCCAAATGCAAACAATGGGTACACAAGAGATGTAGCGGGATCTCAGGAATCTTAATTAAGAATGTAGGCTTCACATGCAGCAGCTGTACTGGGACAGCAAGCAGCAAACAACCACAGGAAACAAGTACCACCAATCTCTAGGAGGGCTCTGTAGAGACAGTAGACAGCTTCTGCTACCTAGGTGACCGAATTAGCAGCGGAGGTGGGTGTTCAGAAAGTACAATAACTAGGGTAAGAATGGGATGGAAGAAGTTCAGGGAACTACTACCACTGCTAGCTGA
>OZ024743.1:96598474-96608474 GCA_964016885.1 Eledone cirrhosa | reverse complement strand
TATTATTCTCTTACCTATAAAGTATTTATCGTCTAGAAAAAAATTCATGCACAAACAGCCTTCATATTTGATGCACAATAACCAGGGAAGCACTGTTCCATAAAATACTATTTTCTATTTGTGAACATAGATTAGTTAATATTACAGCTATAAATATGTTAGACCGTCATAGAGTTTTTTTTTTTTTTGTTTTGTTTTTAATACTTCAATTTACTATAACTCTGCATTCTTGTTTACTTTCACTTCTTCCAAAAATAAGAATATTAAGAATAACACTATATAGCCTGCTTGGTATATTCCTAAAAGCAGTAATATATTGTAACATTAAACACGAATATTTGTGTTGTAATAAAATATCATCGGTAATTAAACTTGAGGTAATTTTTATCTGGAAAGAACTTCAACTTTATCTTGTCCATTAATTTAGAACATTCCACTCATTTAGACGATATACCTCATGGATATAGGCTGATGTGATAATGTATCTCTCTGTATACCTATAGCATTACACATATGGACATACCTTTGTGTATCTTTGTATCAGTTTACAAGACATGAAGGCTGATGAAATCATGTCAACAGTTATGTACGTGTAAGGATATCCATTCAACTCAAGACATTATATACATACTAATTCAACAGAATTCTATTAAGGAATGACTACATCGATGTTGCTAAAAAAATTTGATTTATTGCCAAGGAAGCGATAGTTTTGAAAGATTAGATGCAAGAAATAAAATTACTGGGGGAAACTCATTTCATGTTCTTTCTTGAAAGTTCTGGGAAATATTTTCCAATAGACAAACATTTTGGTTTTAAAATGAAAAAAGAAATATAGTTCAAAAAGCATAGTAATATAGAGAATTGGAATAGAGTTATTAGAATTTTGTAGATGTCAAAACTTAGTATGACACTGATCTAATAAAATGACTCTGAAAGGTGGCAAAATCTAATAAACATAAGTACTGTTTTACAATAAAGGCATCTATTACTCCGATTGTCTTTTATTGCTAATATATAAAAACAAAAATGGCCAACAAAATAGGTTCCTCTTAGTGAGACGTAAAGCAATATTTTAGTTTATTGTAAAAGTAAACCTACTCTAGATTTCAAAAGATTCATATAAATTAAAAAGAATGAATAACTTATTTGAATTATATGCCCAATATTTTCTGAGACTCATTGCAAGAATGCTATTTCTTCCCTAACCAGTCTTGACCAGGCAGACTTATGATTAAATCTGTTGTCATACCATCTTTTCTTCTCATTTTTTGACATAACCTATCTTGGACTAAATTATCGAATGTATCCTATTTGTACTTTAGGTTGTGATTTACAGTAAAGTATAATTTGGGAAAATTTAGCTGTTATTTTTAACATGTTGAGTGACCACTTACTAGCTTTATCATTGGCTTGAATCTAGTCATGTTGGTGCATCATAAACAATATGACTAGATATAAAACAAGCTTGGTGAGCACTGCCATCAGCTAGAAATAAGATTAATCCCTCTGATACCAAACAACCTGAAAACTACCCCTGCATCTATGGTACAAAGCCATTTGTTTTAAAGTGTTCATATTTAAATTGCCCTAAGGATAGACACTGGTCTCTGTGAGACGCAGGACATGGCAGTGATGATGAAGGACAGAGACTGCTGGAGAGAACTCGTCCATGGATCTCGGGAATTTTACCTGCCCTAGATAGATAGATAGATATTTAAATTTACTTCTGCCATCATAATTTCATGTGAGAAAAATTTTGTTCAAGTTGTTTCAAGCACTAGCTTAAATATGAAATACCAAATTCTTACTTATTCAAAACATTATTTGATAATCATAGGCAGTGTATTTTATTAGAAATATGGTAAAAAAATGGTTAAACAGTTGAAGTAAAATTACTTCTATATTGTAAGCAAAGTAGCTTCATTTGAGAAAACATACTCTTTATATATGGATCATCCGATGACCTCGATGAGAAGTGTTCACTTGTTCATTCAACTGAGTATCCAGCATATTAAATCACCATGTACTGTGAGTTCAAATCCCACTGAAGTCAACTTTGCTTTTCATCCTTTTGGAATCGATAAATAAAGTACTAGTTTGTATCAGCAATGGAAGAAAACACTGGAAATACAATTCCTGTAGTCTAATCTGATGAATGTCTCCTCTCATTTTACACTCTTCCAATTAAATTTATGGTTTTGTTTCAAATTTAAACTTCACTAGCATCGTCCCTTCAGAACAAACAGTATAAACACTACAAAAGTTAAACTGTTGCAACCATTTCCTTTAGATGCCAAGAAATAAACATTATGGACTGTCTCAAAATTTGTGGGAAAATATCAAATTAATTTTATTGCTCCTATGATATTTATTAAGCATGAAAATATTCAGAGGTAGCCAACATACATACAATTACACAGACACAAATGTACACATATTTTAATGATTAGTTACAAACTAGGAGTCACACTCAGCTCTTTCATTACCATATTTCTAATGAAAGACACTGTCTATGTCATTAACCCTTTCATTACCATATTTCTAATGAAAGACACTGCCTATGTCATTAACCCTTTCATTACCATATTTCTAATGAAAGACACTGTCTATGTCATTAACCCTTTCATTACCATATTTCTAATGAAAGACACTGCCTATGTCATTAACCCTTTCATTACCATATTTCTAATGAAAGACACTGTCTATGTCATTAACCCTTTCATTACCATATTTCTAATGAAAGACACTGTCTATGTCATTAACCCTTTCATTACCATATTTCTAATGAAAGACACTGTCTATGTCATTAACCCTTTCATTACCATATTTCTAATGAAAGACACTGTCTATAGCTTCAAATAATTTTTAAAATAACCAAGAATTTGCAAGAATTTAACTCCCTTTCTCATTATTAATTTGGCAAATGAAACCTACAAAGGTTTTTACATAAAATGATGCTGGAAGGGTTTTAGATAAATATAATCATTTTAAAACAACAACTTTGTATTAGAAAACCAGATTTAGTTTTAGGTAGTTTTGTACCAAATGAGTTAACCCTTTAGCATTTAAACCGGCCATATCCGGCCAGAATTTTCTCACCTATTTCCGTTCAAACTGGCCAAAACTGACCACTCATACTGTTGTTAAGATATTGTTCTCAAAATAAATAATATCAAATCTCATAGATTTGATATTATGTGAGATAATTTTGTAAGATAAAAATACCACAAAAATACAATAGTAAATATAGAGTAATGTGAATGCTAAAGGGTTAAAGGTCTCCAGATGAGATTGGCTGTTGAAAATAATATTATATATTATATTGAATTAAAATGATTCTTTACAGATGACTACATGTTCTGCTTAGTACAAGATTTTCAAAAAAAGGGAAAATTTAGGGCAGTTGATAAAGTTTATATTTGAATATGGGATAGATTATATGAAAATTTAGGTTTTCTATATATAAAGGAAGATATGCTATACATTGAATGAACGAGGAGAATATAAAGAGAAGAAAAGATGTGTTGAGATAGAGAAGGATGGAGAAAAACAAAAGTACTTTGATAACACATTCGTATGAAGTGATATGTCAGGGAACGTTCCATTCAAGAGATGTGAATTAGCTGAAAACTATAAAGAAGTAACTTAGTCTAGAAGTTTTCTCACCAAAAGCAACATGGAGTTTTGGCAATGTAGTTTAAAAGTTCCAAGATTGCTGTTTTTGCCTTTTTCCTTTTACTTTCTTTCCATAATGCAATGATAATTAATAAATTTTGTCTTTTTTAGTATATTTCAGTAAGTTAGTATAATAAGAGGAATATATATTGTATGTAGTAGGAACATTTGTCAATACATTATAGTGTAGACATTATCTATTTTAAGACATGATTCAATAAAATGAAACAAATGGGATTAGAGAAAGAGAGAGAGAAATAATGAGAGGGAGAGGGAGAGAGAAAAATGAGAGAGAGAGAGAAAGAGAAAGAGAAAGAAGAGAGTGAGAGAGAGGAAGTGGTGGATTATGGTCTATATTGAAATATAATTGCACAAAGTGTCTTTATTTCTATTCAAGCATACAAAATGGTTGGTTAAAATAGTTGATATCCATTAAAAAAAAAATGATATTTTCATATTCTGGCATAAAAAGAAAATCTCAGTGTTCACCTTATGAAACCTAATTACAGTCAAAAGAGGATCTAGAGGAAATTTAAAAGATGTTATTGCTGCAAATGTGACAGAAGTAAATTCAAAGACTTTGTTTCCTTTGATGTAACAGCATTAATAATAGAATATATGCAGATAAATTATATTCTACCAGTATTTCATTCAGACAGAAAATTATTCCTGCATCTTTTGATTCAGTTTTTCCCAAAGTGAATTATTCTTCAGGATAATGTGTCTTTCAATATAATTTGATAAAAATTTATACTTTTTTCTTCATATGAATAAATTTTCTCATTATAATAAGCCATGTTTCAATTAATGTCTTGTAAAAATTAGACTGGCAGGAATTGTTTATAAAATATAGTTATGGATTCCATGATATTTTGGAAACATTTATAAACATTGAGCAAGAAAATAAGTTTGGAAGCCATTGCTTCGATTGTTTCATGAAAATAGAATGAACCTCTGTCAGTTTCAAAGATGAGTGTTCCAGTTGTTCCATCCATGGAATAGCCTGCTCATGAAATTAATGAGTAAGTAGATGAGCATTCCACAGACATGTGTACCTTTAATGTAATTCTTATGGAGATTCAGCATGGCAGTGTGTGTGACAAGACCTCCCCTTTGAATTACTGGTACAGTCCACCTGGTGGGTTTTTAAACAGTTTTCATCTACCCAATTTCACTTACAAATCAGTCCACATCTATAATAATTGTCTGATATGTCACACAGAAGGATCAAATCTGGGACCTAATGATTTTGGAGTAAATTCCTTAACCATTTGACCATGCTGCTCTGATTGTTTACTGAAGATGTTGGAATGGTATAAATAATAGAGTGCTAGACTAATTACTTTGTATCTAATTACACCCCTTTAAGTTCTAAGTTCAGGCCCTGTCTGTTGTCATTATAAGGATGATACAACAAATACCAGTAATCTAATGTTAGTTATTTATTTAATAGACTACAAATTTGTGGCCAGTCTTGTACCACAAATTGTAAGAAACCATTATTAATCCCACCGAGGTTGACTTTGCCTTTCATCCTTACGGGGTCGATAAAATAAAGTACCAGTAATGCACTGGGTATTTGCTGGCCTTGTGCCTAAAGTAGAAACAGTTATTAACGGAGATATTTCATTAAATATAAATCTGTTTTAATTAGCTTGTAAAAGCAGAAGAAAAATACCCAGAGTAAACATAACAAACAAACAAAAATTATCAGTCGAGTTACAGGATGTTCTTGAAAAATTTTCCTCTTGACACTTAGCAAATTGTTTGTTGCGTGTTTTTTGTTTTTATATTTATGTACTACTTTGATTTTAAATTCATTACACTAACTTAATTTCTGTCCTCCTTTTGAAAACTTTAATTAAGAATCAAGAACAGACAACATTACCAGTGGAAATTCTTTGAAAGAAGAAAAAAATAAGTATAAAGAAAAATCATTAAAGTGCATAACAGAAATCTTTGCTTTAGTAATGCTTTTGTGCCCTATAGTTGGTAAAATGGAATGCAGTGTTTTTAGTTTGTATTATTATCACAACAATCATTAAATTACAACAGGAAATAAAATGAGAATGTTATAGTAAAGTGAGTTAGAAGACAAGGTTTGAGTCAAAAGTATCAGCTATCACTGCAAAATCATTGATTATTCGTCAAAGAACTGAGTTGCTAAAAGAGGAAGGTATATGCAGCAGCAGGTAGATGCGACTGTCGGCTTGTGTCAGTTTAAGATATTCTCTTCAATTAAATGTCTACAACAATGAGAAGGCATGAAATTAGAAAATAACCACCTATTCAGATTCTATGCTTCTTACTATTTTCAACAAGTAATTGAAATAGCACTTTTGTGTTTCAACAAAATAATGAAGACAAAAGAGAAAAGAAGAAACAATATGTGTTTTAAATGGTGCAATATTTTTAATGAAAATGATTGTCAGATCATTATCGTCTATTTTTGTTTTTGTCACTTATAAAACAACATTTTAGAAGAGAGTTTTCTGATTATCTATGCAACTTGTATAGTAGACATTGTCATTCAAACCTAGGAAATAAATAGTTTTGAATGAGAAAACTAGAGTAGATATACTAATATTTGGTATTTTCAGTTCAACTGTTTCTGCAGAAAGAATACATGTTTCATATTTGCAAAAGGAAATGGGAAAGCTAATAATGTAATCCATTAATAGTGTTATCTCCAATAAAAAGCAATGGAATTTGGTAAGGACTATCATACACAGAAATATATCTCTATAGATTTACATAATCATATTCTTTATTAGATACTTATCTGATAATAACATTTCCAGTTAGGGAAAATGTGGATAAAGTCAATATTCTTGTGGAGGTATTATATTTAATCAAATTTAGTGCACTAAAATATAGGACATCTTATAAAATTTACTTCTCTCCAGGTTTTCATTTTCAGGCTTCAACAGCATGGAACAGAAGAAGACTTAAACATAGCTGACTAATTGATTTTACAATTTTGTTGAAAAATGTTTTTCCTCATTTTTATGGGTTCCAACTTGGAGAAAGATATTTTTCCCAAACAGTTTAGTATTTAATAACATCAGATTTGTTTCTTACACTTTGTGAAACTTACTAAAACATCATCCATTAGGTGGCTCAGGAAGTTTCTCAAACTTGCTGCTTACAAAAGCTATCATGACAATCGTTAGCAATCATCCCTCTCATTCTATGTACATCAGTTATATATTTCTGGAGAGTCTTGAGTTGCCTCCACTTTATGTTTTAAGAGTGTCTGAGAAGTGATGTATAGGCTCTATCAAGACGTCTGTGTTGCTTGTCTGAGAATGTCCAAGTCTCACTACCATAGAGTATTGGTTGGATTGTGACTTGGAAGAGCCTGTTAAACTGTTCCATTGCACTGTGCATTTACAAGGTTTTCTTTGGCCCATACTTTATCAAATTTGGTATACCAAAATGTTGCTTATGTTTGCCACATATTTCCATCTCTGCAATAATGGCCTGCTTGCTACCATTTATAATTATACACACACACACACACAAATGAAAATGATACCGTTCTTTATGTCTCTTCAAACTTTCACACTCAAGCATTCTCCATATGTAATTGTGGGATCTGACACTAAACATTACCTGATAGGTAAGGACAACGTATACTTATTCAACAGTACCAAGGCACAATCAAAGTACCTAACAAGGAAACAGATTGACACTACACCTTCAATATGCCTGAAAAACACAACAAAAATGTTCAATGCCGATGCAAATGCATCACTGATCTCTCATAACGACTTTTTACATAGATTGCCCAAACTGCTACAACTTGGTGAGTTATTCAAATATTTTAGATACAGATTACAATACTAAACAAGTATAATAAGTCTAATTACATGTACAACCTTTACAAGCTATACATTTTTTTCTTATCCTCCTCCATATTCTACATTTGGGGATTTTACACTTAATGCAAACTTGACTGAAAATCAAAATGTCACATGTTCATGTTTAAATTGTATGAAATGTAGTAAAGAAATGTTTGGAATTATATTTACATTTCTAAAGAAATGTTTACATGTAGCACTTTCAGTATTTAAATGAGAAAGAGAGAAATAAAGAAAAGGGGACAACAATTTAAATAGGACAGAGAAAAGGAAATAATTAGAGTAAAACTAAAAGAATGAAATAAAGCTGGAGATGTGAAGTATAAGAAAAGTA
The DNA here is from genome assembly GCA_964016885.1 of Eledone cirrhosa. Classification (NCBI taxonomy): domain Eukaryota; kingdom Metazoa; phylum Mollusca; class Cephalopoda; order Octopoda; family Eledonidae; genus Eledone; species Eledone cirrhosa. Next base: position 96,600,599 of record OZ024743.1, on the reverse strand, counting down.
AGAAACAACAAAGTGATGAAGATGGAATCAGAAATTAAATAAAAGTGGGAAGTGTAAGGAAAAGGAATTAGTGATTTAGCAATAGTGGAGAAGAACTAGAATGAAGAAATGTCATTAGCTTGTGAATGATAGTGAGGATGATGGAAAGGATAGAAATAGATAATTGCTTTACTTTAAACAATAAGAAAAATGTGAAGAACAACTTTAGGAAAAATAGATTGTAGTAAAATGATTAGTTGACAGTGTTGTACTTATTTGTTTTATGAGACATTAAAAGTATATGGAGGAATGGCACATTGAGAATGATTAGAATGGAATTCATTTCTTCTAAAGCATGGATTTAACACTTATTGTAAAGAGATAAACGTCAGCAAATTTAAACTGAGCCTAATTTTCATTTTGAAAAAAATCAATATTATTCAAAAGTAAGGCTTTTTAGTTATAAAATCATCCTATTGAAATTTCAAAAAGAAAGTACCTTGTCTACCTTGTCTACTTACAAGTGATTATCGCCTTTGTTTAGCTATCATTAGTTCAATAACAATAAAATATCAATAACCTCAATAGTATTTCAGAATATCTCATCATGAACAGATATCACCACAAGAAATATAAGTGTACACCATCAATTTTTACTTCTTTCTTTATGTATTTGCTTGTTATAAGGAAGGACTGCCATGTCTTAGAGTTCAAGAATAGTTTATTTAGATATAATCAATTGTATTGATATTCAATCAAAATTCTTAAAGGCTTCAAGGAAATTGATGAGAATATAAAGACAAAAAGAAGAATTCTAGATTGTTACAATTTCCTAGATTATATATTGTGTTCACGGAGAGTGGAATATCTGACATAAAGCTGAGTTGTCAGAATAGTTAGATCATTGGGAAAAAATTCTTAAAAGTATTTAATTGCATTCTGAATTCAAATACTGGCAAGGCTCATTTTAGTTTCTCTAATACCAGGGTTGATCAATTAAATGCCTGTTAAATAAACCTGAATTGGTTGATCTCACTGATTATAGCCTTCTCCAAAATTTGTGGTCTTCTGCCATCTTCTTCTTCTTCACCCACCTATTCCTGAGAGTATCATGGGCATAAAGTTCTCAAACACTCCTTCCAGTGGGTCCTGTCAGAAGCACCTGGCCCTCCAACTGATCCGGCTGGATCTCTAAAGGAGACCAGCCAAGCTCAAGAATCTTATCCAACCATGTTGCTCGGGGTCTACCAATAGGTCTCCTGCCGGTTCTTTGTTTTCCTCATTGTATTACAGTTTCAGTGCTCCTATTCATGCTAGTCACAAATCTGGTATTTTCTTAAACCTGCAAACACTAGGTATTTTTAGAGGTGGCCTTTACTTGCCTTGTCATAGCTACATTACTGGGTTGTGAGAGTTTTCTTGGGAACTACAGGTGTCACCCATTGCTCCATCTCCCCTAGTAGTTTATCCCTGTTTATATTGCAACTAAACATCATATCTGGTGGCCGTATCGCTATCTGCCACCTGCGACCCATTCTCTAGCAGAACAGCCGAAAATGGTCTTCTGCCAATTTTATAAATCAATATATTTGGTGGGAAATGGATGGATGTAATTAAAGCCAACACATTGAAGAAAATTTGATATGCAGGCAACGAGATTAACCTTTTTGATACCAAACAGTCCAAAATCAGCCATGGTTCTATGATATGAAACTGTTGGTTCTAAAGTGTGCATATTTAAGTAAAATGAATATCAAACATCTAGGAGAAAAAACATTTTCTTTTCTTCAAAATAGTTGAAGAACCATTATACTGACCTAGTGATGTACTAGCAGGGAAATGAACTGCTGCTGACTTCAACTACTACTGTCTGTCTCTGATTTATACATTCCAGCTTCAGAAGCATTTAAACCAGCCGTATCTGGCCAAATTCTCTAACCACTTTCTGATAAAGCCGGCCATAACCAGCCACTCATACCAACTTTAAGGTATTGTTCTCAAAAGAAATAATATCAAAATTTCATAGATTCGATATTATGTGAGATAATTAAGTGAGGTAAAGCCTTCACCATGAAAATACAATAGTAAATATAGACTAATGAAAATACTAAAGGGTTAAATCTGATAGGGTCTTTTATAAATGCTA
>OZ024743.1:96588474-96593474 GCA_964016885.1 Eledone cirrhosa | reverse complement strand
TATATATAGAGATATACATATATATATATATATAGATATACATATATATACATATATATATATATATATACATATATATATATAGAGATATACATATATATATATATATAGATATACATATATATATATATACATATATATATATATATATATATACATATATATATATAGATATACATATATATATATATACATATATATATATATATACATATATATATATATATACATATATATATATATATATACATATATATATATATATATACATATATATATATATATACATATATATATATATATATATATATACATATATATATATATATATACATATATATATATGTACACATATATATATATACATGTATATATACACATATATATATACACATATATATATATATACACATATATATACATACACATATATATATATACACATATATATACATACACATATATATATACACATATATATACATACACATATATATACATACATATATATATATATATATACATATATATACATATACCTATATATATATATACATATATATACATATATATATATATATACACATATAGACATATATATATATACATATATATATATACACATATATATATATACATATATATATATATATACATATACATATATATATATATATACATATATATATATATATATACATCATCATCATCATCATCACCGTTTTAAGTCCGTTCTTCCACGCTAGCATGGGTTAGACGGGTTTGTCCTGTTGTGGGCAGAGTCTGGTCGGCTGACTATGTCTTGCTCATACAGGAACTGATTTGGCTTGATTTCTACAGCTGGATGCCCTTCCTAACACCAACCTAATTTACAGTGAGTGCTGGGTGCTTTTTCGTGGCGCCTACACGTCCACTTTACACTGTAGGCTGGGTGCTTTTTTGCCATGGCACCTCCACGACCACTTTGCAGTGGAGGTTGTGGGGGCATATTGTCTATATGCTTCAGCTTGTACCCATGGGACGTCGGGTATTCTGTATTATTGCGTGACACCAGAGGTCACGGTCGTGTGTCATTGGCTTTGAGAGGTGTAATTGGGTAAGTTCGGCTTTTATCACCTCATCCCAGGTCATCTTGGGTCTCCCCACACCGCGGTTTCCATCGACTTCTAGTGCTCTGCACCTTTTTATGCAGCTGTCATCCTTCATACCCATCATATGTCCATACCAGCGCAACCGCCTCTCCTGCACACAGCATTTGATTCCTCTTATGCTCAGTCTCTCTCTCAATTCATTTATGTTTGTCGTTCACGTATATTACTGTTACACATCCATCGGAGCCTGCAGGCTTCGTTTCTCTCTAATCTACGTAAGTCTTCCACCTTCAGCGCCCAGGTCTCACTAACATGTAACATTGCTGTTTGGATACACGCATCATACAGTCTGCCTTTCTGCTTTCATACATATATATATATACATATATATATACATATATATATACATATATATATATATACATATATATATATACATATATATATATGTGCATAAAAGATGTAGTGGGATCATAGGTAAGCTAACTAAGAACATAGATTTTACATGTGGCCGGTGCTCTGGTGCAATAAGTAGCAGCAAGTGCCCACAAAATACTAGCTCTTTCAATTGCGCACAGGGTTCTATAGAAATAGTGGACAGCTTCCGTTACCTGGGCGATAAAATCAGCAGTGGGGGAGGGTGCTCTGAAAGTACTGTAGCTAGAGTCAGAACTGGTTGGAAAAAGTTCAGAGAGCTTATACCACTATTAGCTGCTAAAGGGTTCTCACTAAAAATGAAAGGCAGGTTGTACGATGCCTGCATACGAACAGCAATGCTGCATGGCAGTGAGACCTGGGCATTGTGTGCAGAGGATATACGCAGACTAGAGAGGAACGAAGCTTGCATGCTCCGCTGGATGTGTAACAGTAATATACGTGAACGGCAAAGCATAAACGAACTAAGGAAAAAATTAGAGATAAGAGGGATCAGATGTTGTTTACTCGAGAGAAGGCTACGTTGGTATGGACACGTGATGCGCATGAAAGTCGATAGCTGTATAACAAAGTGCAGGGCAATAAAGATAGACGGTAGTCACGGAATAGGCAGACCTAGAAAAACCTGGGACGAGCTGATAAACTCCGACATCACACACTTACACCTCTCCAAGACAATGTCACTGGACCGAGACCTTTGGCGGTACTCAGTAACAGAGAAGACCCGCCTTACCTAAATATATAGTAAAACCTACTCCAGCCAGTAGACATCTCTAACAAAATACACCCCGTCCCACCACCCCCACCCCCACCCCCACCCCATCCACACCACCCCGTTCTATGTAAAGTTATGTTGGTGCCGCGCCATCGAGGCCGAAACAAATGAGATCGTGTAGGTGTCACGACAAAAAAACACACAGTCCACGCTGTAATGTGGCCGTGTAGGCAACACGGTAAAAACCTCCCAGACCCACACTGTAAATGTGGTTGGTGTTAGGAAGGGCATCCAACTGTAGAAAACCTGCCAGACAGTCCTATGCGAGCAAGACAATCACTCTTGCCTCAAGTGGGACTACCCCCGTCCAAACCCATGCAAGCGTGGAACACGGACGTTAAACGTTGATGATGATGATGATGATGATACATATATATATACATACATATATATATACATACATATATATATACATATATATTTATACATATATATATATATACATATATATATATATACATATATATATACATACATATATATATACATACATATATATATACATATATATATATATACATATATATATACATATATATATACATACATATATATATACATATATATATACATACATATATATATACATATATATATAAATACATATATATATATACATATATATATATACATATATATATATACATATATATATATACATATATATATATATATTATATATATACATATATATCATCATCATCATCATCATTTTACGCCCGCTTTTCCCTGCTTGCAAGGGTGTGACAGGTCTTATTTAGCACAGCATCTCTCCACTCATCACGGTCCTTCGTCATCTCCACCGTGAGCTTCAATGATCTGAGGTCTGTTCTCACCACCTCCGCCCATGTTTTTCGTGGTCTACCTCTACCACATCTTCTTTCAACTGGCATTTCCTGGGACTTCTTCACCCATCGGTCATCTTCCATGCGCATCACATGTCCATACCACCTCAGTCTCCTCTCCCGTACACTACATTCTATCCCTCTCAGACACAGTTTCTCTCTCAACACATTTATGCTGGGTCGTTCACGCACATTTATACTGCACTTCCAACGAGCATGCTTGCCTCATTTCTCTCCAGCTGTCGCATATCCTCTGCAGTTGCTGCCCATGTCTCAATAACATGCAACATCGCTCCTCACACATGCATTATATAACCGGCCTTTCGTACGCAGGGAGAAACCCTTCTTCGTCAGCAGAGGAATCAGCTCCCTAAACTTTTTCCAACCCGTCCTTATTCTAGATACTATGGTCTCGGAACCCCCCCCCCCCGCATGCTAATCTGATCTCCTAGGTACCGGAAGCTATCCACCACTTCTATAGCACCCGCCTGCATTTGAAAAATGGGTCTATCAATGCGACTTCTACTGTCTAATTTCCATGTACATCTACTGCATACATATTTCTCCCTACCTGTTAGTTTCCCTGTTATCCCGCTACATATCTTGTGTACCCAGGATCTGCATTGTGTGCATTTTTTAGAATTTATGCCAGTTCCTTTTCTACATATCGAACATGGCCATTTCCCTGACGGAATCAGAGTTTTGTCCTCTTTTCTACTCATCAACACTTTTATCTTGGCTAGGTTCACTCTCAGTCCTCTTGCTTCCAACTGCTGTTTCCATAGCCAGAATGTATTCTCTAGCTCCTCTACTGATTCTGCTATAAGAACCAGATCGTCAGCATAGAGAAGTTCCAATGTACAGCCAGTCTTAAACTCCTCTGTTATGGCTTGGAGGACTATAATGAACACGAGCGGGCTGAGGACCGAACCTTGATGTACACCTACTTGTATCTGGAATTCCTCACTAAACTCCATTCCTACGCTGACTTTACTGACAGTACCTCTGTACAAAGTTTGCACTGTCCTCACAAGCCATTCCTCAACACCTAGTTTCCTTAGGGACCACCAGATGACAGATTGGGGTACCCTATCAAAGGCCTTCTCTAGTTCAACAAATGCTAAGTATAGTGGCTTATTTTTCTCTAAGAACCTCTCTTGCAATTGTCTCACGAAGAAGAGAGCATCTGTTGTACTCTTCCCAGGCACAAAACCAAACTGCATCTCATCTAGTTTGACCCTTTCTCTAATTAGTTGTGCTAATATCCTTTCTGCCACTTTCATAACCTGATCCATCAGTTTTATACCCCTATAATTGCTCCTCTCCAGAGCATCCCCTTTACCTTTGTAGCAATTTATGAGAATACTGCTGTACCAGTCTTTGGGTATGACACCACCATATATAGCCTGATCGATGATGCGTGCAACCAGTTTAGTGCCTATGTCCCCTGATGTCTTCAGCATCTCAGCAACTATTCCTGACGGTCCAGCAGGACCATTTATATATATTATCATCATCATCATCATCATCAACGTTTAACATCCGTGTTCCACGCTTGCATGGGTTTGGACGGGGGTAGTCCCACTTGAGGCAAGAGTGATTGTCTTGCTCGCATAGGACTGTCTGGCAGGTTTTCTACAGTTGGATGCCCTTCCTAACACCAACCACATTTACAGTGTGGGTCTGGGAGGTTTTTACCGTGTTGCCTACACGGCCACATTACAGCGTGGACTGTGTGTTTTTTGTCGTGACACCTACACGATCTCATTTGTTTCGGCCTGGATGGCGCGGCACCAACATAACTTTACATAGAACGGGGTGGTGTGGATGGGGTGGGGGTGGTGGCGGGACGGG
>OZ024743.1:96563474-96583474 GCA_964016885.1 Eledone cirrhosa | reverse complement strand
CTGTATCTTTTATATCAGTTAATTTATTCGGTCCTCACTGTTTACCATTGACTGACCAACGGTCAAAAGTACAGATATAATATAGACACAAACACATATATATAGTCTAACAAAGTTCTTTCTTTGCACATCTGCAACAACATCAGTGGTGCTATTATGTTTCCTCCTGTTGTATTGTATGTCTACGCCATCAGTCAATGGTAAACATTAAGGACCGAATAAATTAACTGATATAAAAGATACAGAAGCGAAAACCAACCAAACAGTGAATGTGTTCTGTTATTAATTTTGGCAATATTATTACAACAATATGACCCTCCCCAAGTATAACAATATTTGTCTCGACACACGATTTCATATCAAAAACCTCGCAAAATATATATATATATGTATATATAATATACATATATATATATATATATATATATATATATATATCATCATCATCACCATTTAATGTCCATTTTTCATGCTAGCATAGGTCAGACAGGTTGACCTATTTGATGCGAGTCGAGGTCAGATGACATGTCTTGTTCATACAGAACCAATTTTGGTCTTTTTTTTTATGGCTGGATGCTCTTTCTAACAACAACCACATTAACAGTGACTATTGTGACACCTACATAATCAGTTTATAGTGTGGGCTGGGTGCTGTAAAATTGCTTGGTATGTAAATTAGGCTAATCAGCCGATGTATACTTTAGAGAATACTATATATTCTCAACTGGTCCAGGGTGTAGCAGAAGGTAGAGAAATAAACAGTCTTGATAAGGAGCAATAACCCTGAAACAAATGTAGATTGTTTTTCTCTCTACTACCACTGGAACAAAAGGATGACATTAGTCATCTTGAACACATGGTGTAATGAAGCTTTCGGCTTGCAAACAAACCAAATAATAATAATATTATTTTTATTATTCAACCATGAATGCATATATATATATATTGTTATACTTGGGGAGGGTCATATTGTTATAATATTGCCAGAAATAATAGCAGAACACACTCCCTGTTTGGGTTGGTTTTCGCTTCTGTATCTTTTATATTTCTATAGTTAATTTATTTGGCAATCAATGGTTATCATTGATTGACCAGCGGTTAAAAATACAGATATAAATATATATATATAGTCTATCAAAGTTCTTTCATCACACATCTGCAACATCATTAGTGGTACTATTATGTTTCCTCCTATTGTAATATCTATGCCATTTATATATATATATATATTTGAAAAAAAGGAAAAGAATGACTTCACTTGTAGTTCTAAATAATTTGATTTAATTCTATAATATTATAATAATATTATAAAATTAAATCAAATTATTTAGAACTACAAGTGAAGTCATTCTTTTCCTTTTTTTCAAATATACCTAACTATACCAAGGACCTCACACATTTTCCAATATATATATATATATATTGGAAAATGTATATGGTGATGGTTTAGACGTGGTTAAACCAAAATGTCATATTAGACTTGTATGTTAGTTGATCATGAAATACAACTATGCAGAGTTTAATGTGAGTAACATGTAGGATATAAAGTTAATTCAAAGTAGTAGAAATGTGAATATTAATCTAATAGCATTCAACGTTGCTCGCTGAAGTTGAAACACAATGAAAATATATTTCTCTTATCATACACTGACCTAAGCAAAATTTACCATCAATGGCAATGCTTAAGTTAAACAATTCCACTAAGAAGTCTTTCAGAAGCTATACATGTAGGAACAAAAAAAAAATCAATGGTATCAAGATGATAACAGGTTGAAACACTCTTTAGACTATCATTAAGTTAACAGGTCAAATATCAAATATCAAATCATACACACTTTTATGTAGGCAGCCATTTTTACATTCGGCTGAGTAGACAGACGTGTGTGTATGTTTCAGTCTGCATACACACATATATATATATTCATGTATATATACATACATTATCATCATCATTTAACATACATTTTTCCAGGTTGGTATGTGTTACGTGTATGAATATATATATACTCTAAATGGGGAAAACCTGTCTAACCCATGCTACCTGGAAGATGGACATTAAATGAGAATGATGATATATATATATATATATATATATATATATATATATATATATATATATACACACACACACACATACATTCATGCATGCATACTTACATACATACAATAAACATATTGTATATACTTCCATATATAAGTCTATTCTGAATTACACTGGGTTAGTGTTACTGCTAATATACATCTGCATTAAGGCTAGGTCTTTCCAACTGGCTGGCAAGTTCAAAATGTGACGTACCTGCCAAGCAAAACTGATGCAGCATCACATTGAAGTGGCTGGGACCTGCTTCAGAAATGAATTTCTTCATTTGTGAATTCATCTTCCCAGATGACTTTGAGGATTTTCTATAGGCAACATTGGCGGACAATGTCCAGCATCTCAGCAACATTGCTTTCATCTTCCATGTTGCACTGTTAGAAAATGTATTGTAATATTATTGAGTTTGACCTTCATTTTAATGCTAAATTTTGATATTGTCCAATTTTGTTAAATGTACTGGAACATAACATATCTTACTGATTTAAGTGTATACATTACTTTTGATGTTACTCAGCACATTACATAGATGAGAAACTCTCTACATCTTCACAACCTACTGTCTGCTGAAGAGGTTGAGATTATTTATTTGCATCAGCTGTAGTGAAGGAAGGTGGAAAGGTATTGCAATCTGGATTTCACCAATAACATTGTACTGCTGGAGGAAAACAAGTACTGGACTACAAGAATTATGTATCTAGCAAAAGAACAAGCAACAAAAATTACACTCAGAATTAGCTGTGAAAAATCTAAGGGGATGCATATATATATATATATATATATATATATATATATATATATATATATATGCAGAGTTTGGAAGAAAGGATTGTCAGCTATGTTGATACATTGAGCTATTTCTCTTACTGGTAATAGGGTAATTAATAAATTACTGACCTTCCTATTTATAGTTGTTTATACTATATACATAACTATAAATAGTATTATTATATATATATATATATATATATATATATATATATATATATATATATATATATATATATCATCAGCTCTATGTATAATATCATCATCATGATAAACTGGAACATTGATGAAATAATGAAAATGAACACAAAAATCAGGAAACGTCTGACCTGCAACAAAACTAGATCACCCAAAAGCAGATATAGAATGCTTCTATCTCCCTAGACAAAGTGAAGATAGAAGACCGATCCAGCTTGAGCTTTCATGCAAAATACCAACCATTAGATTAAAAAAATACCTTTAAACAACAGAGATATGATGCTGAAAATGATTGCAGATCATGAATGAAATAAGAATCTACATTCAATCAAGAAAGAAAGTAGGATAGTTGTGGAAGAATTGAGAATATATTTTGAAAATTATGCAATTTTGAAAAGGCTGCAAAGAACATCAAATTATTGGCGGAAAATAAAGGTAAATGAAAATTGTGCTCTAAATCAGAGCAAACACCACTGCATGGCAGAATGTTCTCAGTAGCAAAAAACCTGATGTACATCAAACTCTCATCTATGAATGGCTGTGAAGTTCTGGGTAAAAGCAGAGAGTGGGGGGCTTCATTTTGGTTACACAAGACCAGTGTCGTTCAACATGCAACTTTCAAGCCAATATGATCAGAAATAGACCTAACCCAGAGTGAAGGACCATAAAAAGAAAACATGTTTCTTAATTCACATGAGTATTCAATCAAATCATATCTCCTTGTAAGAGTTCCGAAAGCCCAATAAAAATAAAGATCTGACAATTGAAATTAAAAAAGAATGTGGCATCTCAAAACCTGTCAATACCAGTGATAGTCAGTACACTTGAAATGATAGAAAATAAAATAAAACATATTTGGACCAGATACCTGAAAAACCATTTCCGTAAGAAGGGTATTATCAAGGTGAATACCTTGTAAAGTCATTTATTGTTTTGTTTATACTATTACAGTATTATATGTATTCCAAGGGCCATTGCAGCAAAGAGTTACAGCCCTTTATGATGTGAGTTCAAATCCCGCCGAGGTTAACTTTGCCTTTCATCCTTATGGGGTCGACAAAATAAAGTACCAGTAATGCACTGGATAATTGCTGGCCTTTTGCCAAAAGTAGAAACAATTATATGTATTCCATATAAATACGTGTGTTACCAAATTTTGTTTCGGCAAGATATGGAGAAAAAGTAGAATTCAAAGAAGTTTCACACAATAATAATAATAATTGCTTCTACTTTTTGGCACAAGGCCAGCAATTACCCAGTGCATTACTGGTACTTTATTTTATCGACCCCGTAAGGATGAAAGGCAAAGTTAACCTCGGCGGGATTTGAACTCAGAATAGCAAGGGCCGTAACTCTATGCGTCAAAGCATAGCGTCCGACCCTCTACCGGATAATAATAATGCTTTCTTTATTAACCACAAGGGTTTACACAAAGTAAGACATTAAGGACAGTACAGCACAATACAGGACAGTACAAATGGGCATTTCTGCGTGTAAAAAAAACAAAAACAGAGGATGTAACAAAAAAGGAACAATGAAAAATTCCCCAATAGGGGGGAGACTTCCGAGGGCCATCGTGGAGAAAGCCCATTAAAAAAAGCCATGGTGACCCTAGCCACCAGGGCAAGTACCCACTCCCAATTTTCCACCTTCAATTTACAGGCACATACTCAGAGTAGGTCATTCACTTGGGCCATTCTTGCCTCTCTCACCCATCTTTCAACAAAATGCTGATTTTCCTTTTCAAATGAAATTTGAAAAAGTTAATCAGGGCATCACCGAAGAGGTAAGTGCTCGTTTTCAGCTCTTTCAGACACGTCCACCATACTATCTCTTTCGCCATGGCCACCAGACAGATAAAAACTGCCTGCCCTTCCCGGCTAAAGGAAGAGGGCAAGGCAATCCTCACGATGGACTCAGCTGATAGCCAGAACCGTTCTACACGCGATAGCATGTGTTCGACATAAACTCACAAGTCAGCAATGCTCGGACACTGGACGAGTGCGTGCAGGACGGTTTCATCGCCCTGCGCGCATCTTGGACATGCCCAGCTGACGGCACTTCCATGCCTGTAGAGTTTATCCCGAACTGGCAAAGCTCCTCGGTAGCACTGCCAGGCCAGGGATTTCTGGAAAATTGTTCATAAGCCCCCGCCGGAAAGTTCTTCCGAAGAGATTGGCTAGTTGATTTTCGTCGACGCCTAGAGTTTTCCCAAGTACATCATCACTCTTCCCCTCTACTAATCCTCTGTAGAACGCCAAGGTGGAGTTTCCACGATCACATTGCCCGACTGGTCGAGGGCTGTGAGCGCCTGAAGATATTCCAGTCTCCAAGCGCTCCCTCTTGGTCTTCGCTTGACCCAGGACTGCAGCTCCGTCAAGGAGACAAGCTAGGGAAAGACGCGTCTAATAATAATAATTGTTTCTACTTTTGGCACAAGGCCAACAATTATCCCAGTGCATTACTGGTACTTTATTTTATTGACCCAATATAGATGAAAGGCAAAGTTAACCTTGGCGGGATTTGCACTCATAACTCTAAGCTGCAAAGCATGGTGTCTGAAGTTTTACTGATACTGCCAATCCACCGAATAATAATAATTGTTTCTAATTTTGGTACAAGGCCAGCAATTATCTCATTACTGGTACTTTATTTTATCGACGACATAAGGATGAAAGGCAAAGTTCACCTCGGCGAGATTTGAACTCAGACCATAAAGGGCCGCAACTCTATGCTGCAAAGCATGGTGTCTGAGTCTCTACTGATACTGCCAATCCACCGCCCCAATATAATAATAATGGCAGATTATCAGTCAATGTACATCACTAGATCAGGAAGAATAAAGAGATGTTACAACAACATAGCAAGTATAGTTCACTGGGCACTTTGTGACAAATATGCACTTGACAGAGCAGAAAGTGGTACAAACATAACCCTAAGGGTGTTATCGAAAATGATGATATAAAGGTCCTGTGGGACTTTTGGATACAGTGTGCCCATGTAATTGAGCATAGGAGACCAGATATTGTATTGAGAAGGAAGGTAAACAGTGTTGGCTCATGCATTTAACCTGTACAGCTGATCAAAAGGTATGTGATAAAGAAGTAAAAAAGATTGATATATATGACAGGTTAGCCTGAGATGTTAAACAGTTGAGGTCACTGAAAAAGATGGTGGTAATACCTATAATAGTTGGAGTCTTGGGAACAATGAGTAGAGATCTTCAAAAGTACGTTACAGAAATAGGGATTGCAATAATTACTAAACACAGCATTGCTTGGAACAGCTCGAATACTCCGGCAATTACTAGAAAAATAAGAGGTGTTACCTCAGTTCACTGGTAGTAAACAGCCAACACTGTAATACATCTACAGTGTTAGAAAATCAACGAAGAAACAATAATAATAATAATAATGTTTCTACTGTTGGCACAAGGCAAGCAATTACCCCAGTACATTACTGGTACTTTATTTTATCGACCCCATAATGAAAGGCAAAGCTAACCTTGGTGGGATTTGAACTCAGAATGTAAATAATAATAATAATTGTTTCTACTTTTGGCACAAGGCCAGCAATTAGTCAGTATATTACTGGTACTTTATTTTATCGACCCTGTAAGGATGAAAGGCAAAGTTAACTTCGGCGGGATTTGAACTAAATAATAATAATAATGATGATGATAATTTCTTTATTAACCACAAAGGGTTTACAAAAAGAAAACATTGACGGCAGCACAGGATGACATAAGACAGCTCAATGTGGGTTTTTTCATGTAAAAAAGGCTATAAGAGAAAAGAAGACAACTAAAAAAATTGAAAGAAAAGAAAATTGCCCAATAAGTGATAGCCTTCTGATGGTCACTAATGGAGAAAACCCACAAAATAGTCACCCTGACCACTAGAACAAGTTCCCCCTCCCAGTTGTCTTCCTCTAATCTACAGGTGCACAAACAGAAGGCCCCAAAAAAATATCATTCTAATAAGAATAATTATTATTAGCTATCTGACTATGTAACAGATATATCTCATAAGGACTGATAATCAGATAACATTACATAAATATGCAACGTTCATTAAATTATCCATGTTATACACCAAAGATAATGGACGTTGCAGTGACTAGCTTCTGTAATAAATAATTACGTCCTGGCAATTTTAATTTCATTTATTTCTGAGTATATTCTCATAAAATTTATTGTTCCTAATTATTGCTGGGGACTAAAAAAATGCAAATATTAGCTGTCATGTAAGTGTGCACAAACACACACACATAATTATCATCATCATCACCACCATCATCATCATCTTCATCACTGTTTAACATGGCACCAAAATGACCGCATTAGAGTGTGTGCTGGGCACTTTTTGTTATGGCACCAAAATGAACACTTTACAGTGTGGACTAGGAGCTAGGGGTGGGTGTAAGGACAGGGATAAAGTGTTAGGGCATGGGAAGTTAATGGAAGGGGGCAAGGCAGGGGAAAATGGTTCATACTAGATGTATGCTTCAACAGGGAAAGGCAGGTCTTCTGAACCACTGCATAATGGCAAAGATCTCGATGATATGTCATCAACTTTGAGAGGTGCAATTGTGCAAAGTCAGCTTATATCACCTCATCCCAAGTCTTCCTAGGTCTTACTACTTCCATCAACTTTGAGTGCCCTGCACCTTTATATGTATGTATATATATATATATTATATCTTGCGGTCATAGGAAAATTTCATTTGTAGTAGATGTTCAGAGAAAATTTATAGTAGAAATGTTAGGTAGGATCTATAGAGATGGTTGATAGCTTCCAATATCTAGGTGATCAGATTAGCAAGGAAGGAGGATACTCCGAGGCTATACTATCTAGAATAAGGACAGGATGGAAGAAGTTTAGGGAGCTGCTCCCTCTGTTGACAACAAAGGGTTTCTCCCTACGAATGAAAGGTCAGGTGTTTGATGCCTGTGTGAGATGCGCAATGCTGCATGGTAGTGGGACATGGGCAGCAACTGCGGAGTATATGTGAAGGTTGAAGAGAAATGAAGCAAGCATGCTCCGTTGGAATTGCAATGTCAATGTACGTGAACGACCAAGCATGGACGCGGTGAGAATGAAACTGTGTATAAGAGGGATAAACTGTAGTGTGCAGGAGAGAAGACTACATTGGTATGGTCATGTGATGTGCATGGAAGATGACTGCTGGGTGAAGAAGTGCCAAGAAATCCCAGTGGAAGAAAGATGCAGTAGAGGAAGACTACAAAAACATGGGAGGAGGTGAGAGCTGACCTCAGATAACTGAAGCTCACAGAGGAGATGATGAGGGACCATGACGAAGGGAGAGATGCTGAAAAGAACCCATCCCACCCTTGCAAGCAGGGAAAAGCAGATGTAAAATGATGATATATATATGTGTGTGTGTGTGTTTGTATGTGTATATATATATATATATAAATACATGCATCTAACTGATTATTAGAATTCCATGTAGTCTTGAACAGATTGTTTCTGAGGAAGGGGGTGAGATAGATCTAGAATATCGAGATTAGTAATATATAGTGGTACAACCACTATCAATTAGTCAATATATCGATTTATCACGACCATTCAACCTTCTGGTTGTAAAAAATGAACTAATTAAGCACCTATCTTCACCTTTTGTTTTATTTTCATTGTTCAAAATATATATATATTCCATAGAAAATGGTGTCAGTGACTTCGAAGTTTCAGCATATTTTTATACAATTTATATATATGCAAGCGTGGAAGATGGACGTTAAACGATGATGATGAGAGTGATAGATAGATAGATAGATAGATAGATAGATAGATAACTTTATTTTTATTTGCCACCAGGGCGTCAAACAGTGGGACAAGTACAATGGGGGGAGTTTACATAAAATGGCGTCCTCAATAAGGAGGAGGCAATAACAAAATATAAAAATATAAAATATAACAAAAATAAATTGAATAACAAAATCCTCAATAGAGAGGAAGCGCCTTGGGGGGGGGGGTCGCACACACACCCGAA
Source organism: Eledone cirrhosa (assembly GCA_964016885.1). Taxonomy (NCBI): domain Eukaryota; kingdom Metazoa; phylum Mollusca; class Cephalopoda; order Octopoda; family Eledonidae; genus Eledone; species Eledone cirrhosa. The sequence continues at coordinate 96,574,398 of OZ024743.1, read as the reverse complement.
AAAGTGTGCAACCCTTCTCCTCAGGAGCACAAAGAGGGTGTGCTCCCTTGATCTTTCATCTTCCTCACCTATAGTCTGATGTAGAGTGAAAGGCCATTCACACGGGCCATTCTCGCCACTTTCACCCATCTTTCATAAAAACGGCTGGGGTGCAGCACCTCTCTCTCCATCCTGATCCTTCTTCCGAAATGATATCGGAAGAAACGGACCAGTTGTTGGCCAGAGTGAAAGATGTCTGACCTCAGTTTTTTCAGATGCGTCCACCATACAACCTCTTTCGCCATGGCTTTTGCGCACAGAAACACCGCCTCTCCTTCGTTTTTGAAGAGGGGAGGCGGCTTGATCGTTACAATAGACTCGGTGGTCAACAGGATCGGTCCCACCCGTGACAGCAGTCGTTCGACATAGCCCCACAGATCAGCAATGCCCGAGCAGTGTACAAATGTGTGTGCAATGGTTTCCTCGTCGCACACGCATCTGGGACAGATCTTTTTCGAGGGGTCCCTTCTCGAACGGGCAGAGCCCCTTGGTAGCACTGCCAGACCAGGGACCTCTGGAAGTTATCCATAGGTCCCGGGCTGAATGTCCTACCGAACAGGTTGGCCAGTTCGTTTTCCTCTGTCTAGGGCTTCTCCGAGGGCGTCGTCGCACCTGCTAACCATCAGCCCTCTATAGAATGGCGAGGTGGATTCTCCACTGACAGCCGGGTCTGCCTGCTAGAGAGCCGTGAGCACCTGGGCAAACTCGGTGTGCCAGGCGCCCAGTTTTCTCGGTCTTTGCTTGACCCAGCATTGCAGCTCGGTGAGTGAGACGAGTCTGGGAAAGGCTCGCCTCACAAACGGAGCCCACACCGGTTGACCGGTAAGGAATACCTGGAGGTGCCGTAGCCTTAATGTGTGTTTGCGCATCATCAGCCACGGCATCCTCAGCCCTCCTTTTGAAGGGTGTTGACAGCAGATGGATCTCCTCACCATAGGAGCCCGCTTCTTCCAAAGGAATTGGAGGAGTGTGCGCTCCATTTTGGCGAGCGTTTCCCTTGGGCAAGGCACGACGGTCAGGCGGTAGTAGATGACGGATGCTATATAAGTGTTTGCCACCTCCGCCTGACCTTTCAGGGACAGTTGGGACTCGGCCCACTTCTGGGTCAGTGCAAACACCCTGTTCGTTACCTCACCCTAGTTCTTCTCCACCTGGAGGTCTGGTCCAAACCAGACCCTCCATCCAGTGCTCAATGACGCCATTGGATAGCATCGATCTACCCCTCCATGTGCCGAGTTGCAGACCGATCGACTTGTTCCAGTTCAGCTTAGCCCCTGTAAACCTTTCGTACTCCTCCAGTAAGGTGCCGATTGCCCCGATTTCTGAGGCCGTCGACACCATTACTGTTATGTCATCAGCGTAGGCCGACACCACTTTCCGCAATCCCGGTTCCAACGGGATGCCCTGCAACAACTCCAACTTCCGCAGCAGTGGCTCTAGAGTCACTACATACAGAAGGGAGGAGAGAGGGCACCCTTGTCGGATGGACTGCGTGATTTCGAACGGCTCCGAGAGGTAGCCGTTCACCTTGACCCTAGAACAGGTGCGGCTGCTGTGCATGGCATTGATCCAGCCCCTGAAAACGGGTCCGAAGCCTGCCGCCACTAGCACCGCATCCAGGTAACCATGGTCGACCCTATCGAACGCCTTAGATTGATCCAAGTTGATCAGGGCTCCACTAAAGCCGGGTTCGTTCCCAACCCTCTCTATGATATATCACATGAGGTAGAGGTTGTCGTGGATGGACCTGGATGGGATAGCACCTGTCTGCGCATCTCCCACCAGGTTGCCCACGACAAGCACCAACCTCTTTGCTAGCACCTTGGCCAAAATCTGTAACTCTGTATTTAGCAGAGTTATGGGCCTGAAATTATTTATATCATCCCCCTTGTTCTCGTCCTTCCTCACTAGCGTGACTACGCCCTTGGTCACAGCACAGGGAATTCTCCCGTTTTGTTGCCAGTTGCAGTAGACTGCCTTGAGGAGATCGAGGAACAAGTCCGGCATAGCTAGATATAGTTCGTATGGAAGACCATCGACACCCGGGGATTTGCGTTTGCCGCATTGGCTCAGCACGTCCTCTATCTCAGCGGCTGAAATTGGCACCTCGCAGGACTTTGCCTCCCTGTCCAAGAGACGCGGTAGGCCGTCGAGGTATGGACCGAAGTCCACTTCCCCAACCAGCTCCCCGCTCCTTCCGAACAATCTGGCAAAGTGCTTTTGAAAATCCTCGCACATCTGCTTAGGTTCAAGGATCACCCGTCCATCCTGGACTCGCAAAGACTGGATAGTGGATCTACTCCCTCGTTTGGCTTCTGTCACGCAGGCCCAGCCAGCAGCTTTAGTCCCCTCGTTTCCCAGAGCACGTATTTTGATTCGGACGATGCAGCCTTCGTGTTTCGCGTCGAAGAACTGGCCCAGGGCCGTTCTCGATGCTAGCACTCTGGCCACGTCGCCGCTTCTAATTGCCTCTTCTACACTATCTACCAACTCCCTTTCTTTCCTATTTCTATTTGAGGCTATCTCCTTACTAAATTCTATAGAGACTACTCTAATCTCTCTTTTGAGATATCCCCACCACCTGCTGTTGACAATGGGGCCCGTCAACCGCTCCTTAATTAAAGTGCTAATCCGGTCCCTGTAAGCCTTACTTGCCGGTAAGGACAAGTTGAGCTTCCAGTAACCGGGTCCCTGTCTATGCGTTCTGTCAAGGTTGACCATGCAGGTCACTAACTTGTGGTCTGAATAGCCAACCATGAGCATTTTTGGATAGATAGATAGATAGATAGATAGATAGATGGGGGTTACTGATGGATGTGAGAATGAGTACTTAATACCAAAGTAGAATTTAAATATATTTTATTATGGCCAAGTAGTGAGTCTTATTGCTCTGGAGTTTCTCCTGTACAATCACAGGATCATTAAGATATATGTAATATTTCTATATATCATCCTCATCATCCTCCTATGTCTGCTTTCCATACTTGCATGGGTGAGATGAGGCTTTATAAGAGTGTCTTGCCACTTGTTGCAGTCCTTTGTCATCTGCTGTATGAAGTTCAGAGATTAGCTTCTGCTATTTTATTCCTCTTTACTCCTTGGACGAACATCCTCCATGTATCAAATCTCTATACTAACTCAATCTCTGCTCCTCTCATATCCAGTCTCATTTGTGCACTATTGTTCATACATATTGTACTGCACCTGAGCACTGTACACAATAATTGTTTATACTTTTGGCACAAGGCCAGCAATTACCCCAGTGCATTACTGGTACTTTATTTCATCGACCCCGTGAGGATGAAAGGCAAAGTTAACCTTGGCGAGATTTGAACTCAGACTATGAAGGGCCATAACTCTATGCTGCAAAGCATGGTCTCTGATGCTCTACCGATACTGCCAATGTTCACTATTATTACACTAACATTACATGTCCTGCAGAGGATACTCGACTAGATTTTTTTCCATCGTCCATAAATCCCTTCTATATTCAATATTCATATTTTTCTTCTGTGCCACTTTAACCACAAGAATCCAACAAACTTTCAGGGATTCTCTCTGATTGAAAGGGACAACAGTTCCCTCAACATTTTCCATTCCTTTTATTATCCTCTTTACTTTGCTTTCAGAATAATTTCTCCTACTGGCAATTATGTCATATATGTAACAGAATCTATCAGCTACTTCTACAGAGAACTCTGAGCACACACACACACACACAAAAAATGAAGCCATTTCATGGGTTTTCTTGCTGCTAACTATTCCTGTGCATCTGCAACATGGAAAATTCTCTGTATCTGGAAACTGCTTGTAAAGCTGCTGCATCTTCTGTGCAGCTATAGATTACATTGAGTGAAAGATATAGTATTCCTACCTATACAGCATCTGTATGTGTGTATATACATATGTATATACAGATACATGTGTGTATAAGTATGTATACACACATGTATATAGATAACAAAATCATAAATATAAGCATTAGTCCTGCTCAGCAAAAATCAGATGTTTTCTCGAGTCTTATGGGGTATTCGTAATGGAGTCGTTTCTCTTTCCATTCTTCAAGATATTTTGGAATTCCATCTTGATTTTGTCAGGATTGTTGTTGTTTTCTTTTTTGTTTTTTAACTTTTCCTATTATTTTTTCCTTCTGTAAATATTTTTCTTCAATGTAGTTTCCAGTTTGTATTTCCATGTATTCAGAAAAAAAGATTTGAAGTTTTGTTTGTTATTGGAGTTTTTTTATAGTTTCATATTTCCTTATTACACTAATCAGGTTTCCTAAACTTGCTTCGAAGTATTTTTCTAGTCCAACCACTGTTATTTTGTAGTGGTTTCTACGAATATGTGTGTATAAATGCATATACATATATCCATGCTAGCATGGAAGATAGACATTAAACTATGATGATGATGATATATATATATATACATATATATATCATCATATATATAAACACATACACACATATATTTTTCTTAATATTATTTCCATTTACAGTAAAGTACAAAATATCATAAGCATATTTCCTCCATTTATCCCTCGCTATTCATTGTCATTGTATTGTGGAGACCATTTTACGGCCTACTTTCTCCATCTATCATTCAGTTTCTCTTTCCAAACATCGTATCCCACCAGACCAATTTTTTAGTTTTTTAGTGAACTATATGGATTCAGGTTCAATCGAACTAGCCCTAGGCCAACCAATGCCAAGTTAATGTATTTGATGGATTAAAAACTGTAAAGAAGACTCATATATGTATATATATATATATATATATAAAATTAGAATTTTATTTCTTTTCCTAGCATTATTATTAATGTTCGATATACATAATATGTACTTACGGGTTATATGTATATATGTGTGTGTATGTATACATATCATCATCATCACCCTTTTACGTCCGTTCTTCCACGCTAGCATGGGTTAGACGGATTGTCCTGTTGTGGGCAGTGTCTGGTCGCCTGACCTTGTCTTGCTCATACGGGAACTGATTTTGGCTTGTTTTCTACAGCTGGATGCCCTTCCTAACACCAATCTCATTTACAGTGAGTGCTGGCTGCTTTTTTGCCGTGGCACCTCTACGTCCACTTTGCAGTGGGAGGGTGTATATATATGTGTGTGTATATATATATGTGTGCGTACGTGCGCATACTTCCATACATATATATATGCACACAAACATACTAAGCTGAAACTTCGGAGTCACTGCCACATTTTCTCTTCAGAAAATAGAATTTACATTTTGCTTACATATATTAAGTGTTATTCAGGTAACATCATTTTCCTTGTTAGCAACAAAGTTCTGTTTTATAGTTAAGTATCTAAACATTTATTGTAGCAGCTTTCACAAGCTAACACACATTGAAAATTTCAAATTTGCCCAGTATTTTGTATAGTGATTAATCATTGTTGTTTACATTTCTTGGCTGAGAGATAAAGCTTATAAAAGAAATGGCTAACATGGCTAGAAGAGCTTTGATGTAAGGGTGATGCAGCCATCTGTCAAACAGCAGAGGGGAGTTTGTTTCCCACAGGCATTTCTATTTTTTCCAACTCTTTATACTTTTATACTTCATGCTTTGTAGAAGTTTTCTCAAGCTAACATACTTTCTACATATTATCATCATTATCACCAAAATCATTTTACGTCCACCTTTCCATGCTTTCATATAGATCATCATGTAATATCCGTTTTCCCTGCTAGGAAGGGTTGGATAGGTGTTCACAGTCCAAGTCAGTGCTTAAACCTTTACCATTTAAACCAGCTATATCCATCCAGAATTCTCTCACCTCTTTCCGTTCAAGCCAGCCATAAATGGCTGCTCATGCTTATGTTAAGGTATATAAGTATATTAGTATATACAGAGTAATGTAAACGCTAAAGGTTTAAGCAGGAATATGGGTCCTGCATCTCACTTACATATGATTCCATGCTTTATTGAGTTTATTTTATCATAACACCAGCACTAGGGAGGTTGTCATATCTTTGACATAAGTAAAGGGTCCTCTGAACAACCCTTTGGCATATATTTTATGGTTGAATGCCCTTCCTGTCACCAACCACCTTACGATGTTTATTATATAGATCATTAACACTATAAAGATTGTCATGTCTTTGACACAACTGATAAAAACCTACCTATCATGATGTGGGACCCCAGAGCATCTCAGTGGTTAGTCTGATTAATTAGACTTGGTATGTGATGACACATCTAACCTTGGCTAGTAACGCTTAAATGATGATGATACACATGTATATGTGTGTGTGTACAAATAGTAAATGGAGAACAATGCAGCAAATAACACAGTATAATGAAGATATATATTAATTTAACGCTTGATATAGTAAGAAAAGAGTCTTAAAATTTCTGCTTTTATTCCTTCATGAGATGACAGAATAAGAAATAAAAAGAAATATGAATATAGAAGGATAGTGAAAATAGGAAGAAAGATGAAAACTGGGAGGGAGGGGGGGAGCATCTGTGTTCATTCAACCAGTTTGAGGAAGTGCTCGTCAGAAGATATCTTATATATTAGAGAGCTTTTGAAAGGGAAATAATCCTTGAACATTTTGAGTTGACATATGACAACTCAAAATGTTGCTGTTGGGATGTAGAATTGTGAGAATGCACATGTACCTCAGCTGACCAATATAGGGAGACCATCATCATCATCATCATCATCATTTTATGTCTGCTTTTCCTTGCTTTCAAGGGTGGGAAATATACATATATATGTGAAATTCAGTGTAAACACCAACATATACTGAACTAAACCTAATCATCAAGTCGACCCTAGCTCAGATAAATATCCCCTCAATTCTGGAGCTAGCTGGATTATCCAGAATTTAAATAGAAGAGACCAAATGGTCTTACCCTTTGTCCCTGGGTAAGAGGCAGATGTCTCATGTGGGATGCCACAGTTGGTGACTCTTTTGCTCCCTCCCATATCATGGATGCTTCAGAAAATGTGAGGGTCACTGCTTCCATTGCCAAATAGAATGACATCCTAAAATACCAGGAAATATCAAATAACTATTTTTTCCAGCCTGTGGCATTCAAGTGGAGCTGGGCTGCTGACAGTGAAGTTCTTGTCATCATTAGCAGCTTGCCTTACCAAGGTGTCTGGTGATGCCCGTGAGGGTAGCTGGTTTCAGTGCCTTAGCCTTGCCATCACCCGCAGTAATGCTCCGAGCATGTTGGCTTCCCTCAAAAATTTCCATTGACCCTTGTGATGACCGATTGATGCACTTGGTGGTGAATTTGTGTTTTTTGTTTATATTTTTCTCTTGCTATGATCATATATTTTTGTACATTACATTTATAAAGTTTCTAGTAATCATTAATTTTATTTATTATATGTGTTTAAATTTTCATTCTGTAAGCATTATATTATTATATTAATAGAAAAGTAATAATGATGATATCTTTTGGTGATAATATGGAAAACCTGTTTTGTTTATTCATTAAAGTTCCAATCACTTTATAGAGAATACAGGGTGCTCTTTATAGTGGAATCAATATTAATGATGCTGTCTTGTTCTAAGACAAGCAGGGGCAGTTAGGTGGGTGTGTGGGTTCCTTGTCACATATTAGTGTGAATAATAGCACACTGTATTTCTATAAACTCTATCAAAACCTCATAATATACTTAAACAAACCTTACATTCTGGAGGAGTGTTGAGGTAAAGACAATTCAGAAAAGAAATCTATTAGCATAGTGTTAAGGATGTTATCTAATATATAAAAATAATTTCAAATAACTCTTGCATTTACTATTGATATATGCAATGGGTTTGGTTACAGATATTGATAAAATAAAATGCTAAGAAAACACAGGGGTCTGAAAAGAATGAAAGAGCAATTGGATCTTTTTAATGCAGAGCTGCTCAATTTTGTGAAAGTATAGAACAGATTTTAAAGATTTTTTGCTCTTAGTAACAGATTAAAATAATGATGAACAGTAAAGAATTTCATTATTTGAATTGAAGGAATTCGTAAGAAAAAGACATACATAATGTGACATTTATACATATATATTTTTATAAAATAAATATTTTCTTCTTTCTAGCATCAGCAGTGTCTTTGTTGCCTCAGGATCAGGAAAGTGAAATTCCAAGTAGCAACTCACAAAACATATTACACTCTACTGAAAACTATTAAAGTATTGAGTATTTTCTGTATATTGACATACACAATGGTGTTAAACCCTCCATCTCAATTCTACTTTTGAAAAGCATAAGAACTGTGAAACTGGTAAAGGAAATAAATACATATTCTTAAAAAGACTCCAGTTGCATTTTCGATTTCTTTTCCTTATATATATATATATAAAGAATGAATAATAACAGGTAGACATCATAAAAGGTAATTTATTCCGTGTGCTTACAAATGTTTCCACGGTGGTACTACAGCCTAGTTATGCTATGTGCAAATTTACTATATCTTGGATAATCCTATACCTAATATATATATAAAACAGAACCCAGATCCCCTCAGGGAAATGGCCTTGCTCAGTATGTAGGAAAGGTGTAGGTAGGAACTCCATTCTCTGCCCCAAATGCAAACAATGGGTACACAAGAGATGTAGCGGGATCTCAGGAAGCTTAATTAAGAATGTAGGATTCACATGCAGCAGCTGTGCTGAAACAGCAAGCAAACAGCCACAGGAAACAAGTACCACCAATCTCTGGGAGGGCCCTGTAGAAACAGTAGACAGCTTCTGCTACCTAGGTGACCGAATTAGCAACGGAGGTGGGTGCTCAGAAAGTACAATAACTAGGGTAAGAACGGGATGGAAGAAGTTTAGGGAACTACTACCATTGCTAGCTGCAAAAGGCTTCTCCCTCAGAATGAAAGGCAGACTGTATGATGCGTGTATCCGAACAGCGATGTTGCATGGTAGTGAGACCTGGGCGCTGAAGGTGGAAGACTTACGTAGATTAGAGAGAAACGAAGCCTGCATGCTCCGATGGATGTGTAACAGTAATATACGTGAACGACAAAGCATAAAGGAATTGAGAGAGAGACTGAGCATAAGAGGAATCAAATGCTGCGTGCAGGAGAGGCGGTTACGCTGGTATGGACATGTGATGCGTATGAAGGATGACAGCTGCATAAAAAGGTGCAGAGCACTAGAAGTTGATGGAAACCGCGGAGTGGGGAGACCCAAGATGACTTGGGATGAGGTGATAAAAGCCGACCTTACCCAACTACACCTCTCAAAGTCAATGACACACGACCGTGACTTCTGGCGTCACGCAGTAATACAGGGTACCCGACCTCCCATGGGTACATGCTGAAGCATATAAACAATATGCCCCCCCCCCCACCGCAAGGTGGTCGTGGAGGTGCCACGGCAAAAAAGCACCCAGCCCACACTGTAAAGTGGACGTGTAGGCGCCACGAAAAAGCACCCAGCACTCACTGTAAATGAGGTTGGTGTTAGGAAGGGCATCCAGCTGTAGAAATCAAGCCAGATCAGTTCCTGTATGAGCAAGGCATGGTCAGCCGACCAGACACTGCCCACAACAGGACAACCCGTCTAACCCATGCTAGCGTGGAAGAACGGACGTAAAACGGTGATGATGATGATGATGATGATATATATATATATATATATATATATAGAGAGAGAGAGAGAGAGAGAGGTATCAATGTTGAATCTTTGGAGCCATTGCCACCTTTTTCTCCACAAAATAGATATACTCTACTCACAAGTATTGAGCTCTCATTCAGTTAATGCTTGAAAGTGGAGCAAAAAAAAAAATCACTTTCACCTTCCATTACACTGTTTCTGTTGAAAACTAAGCTTAGTTCAGATCTTCACTGTAAAAGTAATGTGTGTGTGTGTCTGTATGTGTGTGTGTGCCTGTATGTGTGTGCCTGTATGTGTGTGTGCCTGTATGTGTGTGTGCCTGTATGTGTGTGTGTGCCTGTATGTGTGTGTCTGTATGTATGTGTGTGCCTGTATGTGTGTGCCTGTATGTGTGTGTGTGCCTGTATGTGTGTGTGCCTGTATGTGTGTGCCTGTATGTGTGTGTATGTATATATGTCTGTATGTGTGTGCTTGTATGTGTGTGTCTGTATGTGTGTGCCTGTATGTGTGTGTGTGCCTGTATGTGTGTGCCTGTATGTGTGTGTGCCTGTATGTGTGTGCCTGTATGTGTGTGCTTATATGTGTGTGCCTGTATGCGTGTGTGCCTGTATGTGTGTGCCTGTATGTGTGTGTATGTATATATGTCTGTATGTGTGTGCCCGTATGTGTGTGTCTGTATGTGTGTACCTGTATGTGTGTGCCCGTATGTGTGTGCCCGTATTTGTGTGCCTGTATGTGTGTGCCTGTATGTGTGTGTCTGTATGTGTGTGCCTGTATGTGTGTGTGCCCGTATGTGTGTGTCTGTATGTGTGTGCCCGTATGTGTGTGACTGTATGTGTGTGTGCCCGTATGTGTGTGTCTGTATGTGTGTGTCTGTATGTGTGTACATTCCAGTTACTGCAAGGGTCATATCAACACTGCTTATGTGATGACAATGTCTGTCCTCCATAAACAGTGTAGACAAATGTTCACCAAATGTTAATTATATATACCATACTTAAAATAAAGGTATCATTTCTTTATCATAGAAGTCATCCTACTCTATCAAACTGGCCTCAAAATGTATTGACTTAACTCATGCAAGCATGTAAAAAATTGATGATAATGATGATGATGATAGTGTGTGTGTGTGTGTGTACGTGCGTGTGTACGTGTGTGTGCGTGCATGTGCGTGTGTTTATGTGTATGTGTGTGTGTGTGTGTGGTGAAAAGAAAACAGGTAAAGGAATATGACAAGATCTTTGGTTTGAGAGGACAAAATGTTGAAATAAGAGATGTTT
>OZ024743.1:96515974-96560974 GCA_964016885.1 Eledone cirrhosa | reverse complement strand
AATTAGCCGTCGAAACGGCTTGAGCTCAGCCGTCGGAGTCTTACTTGTTCCTATTACCCACTCTACTACCCTAAGTATTGAGTACTTTGGTGCGTTATAGTCCACCTGGTTCCTTACCACATTTCCTTCGTTATATATATATATATATATATATATAGAGGGAGACATAAATGATTATTTTCATTAGCAAGAATGACATTTTAAGATCTGGACTTTATCTTAAATTGAGTAGTATATAAAGATGTCAAGTGCTCAAAGAAGTCAGAACTTGTTCAAGAGGGAACCTAAGGAAGACATTGGGTGATGTTATGAAAAATGAGCTCAAGAAACTGAACCTTGTGAAGGAAATGACAACTGACTATATTAGAAAAGACTAGCATACCATTACTAGTATTGTGACACTAAAATTAAATATGGTGACTCTAAATGTGGACTGTATGGAGTGAAGAGGTCCCATTTAACCTACAGTGGATGAAACAACTTCTCTTGTGTTGGTGTCAGTAACACCTATACAGTGGTCAACAACAAAAATGAGGAATGGCTATGTGGTGAAAAAGTACAATTTCAACCACATGGTTTAAGTTACTATTCCGCTGTATGGAACCTTGGTAAGGTGTCTTCTAATACTGTCTAAGATTGGTTAATACTTTGGAAGTTCAATATAGTTGAGGGTAAGAATGTAGAGGCCTGTCAGACATGTATGTATGTGTGTGTGTATGCATGTATGTATGCATTAACATGTGTGTGTGTGTGTGTATTTGTGATGCATGTGCATGTATGTTCTGGTTTTATCATTAGCAAAGAAATTTTTAAAATATGTGTTCCTATAACAAAGTCTTTTGCAATATTTGGTGAAGTTCAACTCTACTTTATCCCTTTAGCATTTACATTACTCTATATCTACTATTGTATTTTCATGGTAAATGCTTTCTCACATAATATCTCACATAATATTGAATCTATGAGATTTTGATATTATTTATTTGCAGAACAATACCTTAACATCAGTATGAGTGGCCAGTTACGGCCTGTTTGAACAGAAAGAGGTGAAAGAATTCTAGCCAGATACAACCGGTTTGAATGCTAAAGGGTTAACAATCAGAATGCAGTGAACTAGGAATTGGCCCATTGAAATCCTATACCAAGGAAGTTATTGTTAAAATCTTGATATAAAATAAACAAATAAACAAATAAAAAAAAAGGTTTGTTATATTACTAAGACACTCTAAAATTGCTGGTTTATTTCATCATTAATTTTAGAAGAGGTAGTGTTTTGCGTACAATATAGTCAGAAAAGGGTTAACGGTTAAGGGTTAAGCGTTACCTTCCATCTTTGAGAGGGATGTGTAGACTGGTTTGTTTAAAACTGATCAACTAATATTTAGGTTCAAAATCATGGAACAAAGGAACCAGATGTAAATTTCTGTACTAAAAGAACCCTCTAACAACTAATCAATACCCATTGACTTCAGGAGAAATGTAGTTTGTACATCAAAGTATTTCAGTATTTTACAAAGTGAAAAGAAAATGAGTGTGGCATAAAGATAATGTGTTTTTTTTTTTTTAAATCAATGACACTCAAGTGACTCATTCATCTTACAAGCCCTAATTAGGACTGTAATTTTGATTAGTGTAATATCACACAGACGGAAATGTCTTTTTGTTACTCAGTACTTTGAAGTTAATACTGGTCAGGCAACAATGTTGGGATAGCACAAGATTGTATACAACAAATGTTTTCATAGTAATCTTCCATACAGATCAATTTGCTTACAACAATAACTATTGCCCTCATTCGCAGTATGTATCTTATCTCTAACAAAAGACGTAGTTTGCATGCAATCAAGAAGCAAATATTTCTGTATATCTTTATTTAAAAAGTAATCTTATTTTAGGTTACAAAGGATAATAATACCCTGTTTGGAAACTGAATGATCAGTTCATGAGTTATAATCAACACTGGGCCTTATCTTCAAATACTAGAGGTTAATAATATACAACAGCTATTTAAATACCATCTCACCCTTCCTTCACCTCATTTCCTTTATTTATTGCTCCCTCTCTCTCTCTCTCACTCCCTATATATATATATATATATCCCCTTCTCTCTCTCTCCCTCCTCTTTCTTGCTCACTCTTCATTTCTCTATTATTTTTTCTTTTTTTTTCCATTTTTCCATTCATTACTTTAAATCACATTATTTCCCTCTCCCCATCTTCCTTTCCCAGGTCATCATTTTCTCTTCCTTTTTCTGTTATCTTATTGAATTCTAACACACTTTCTCAAATTCTTACATATTCACATATGCATCTACACATTCACATATATTGATACAAAAATCCAATATGCAATTATATCTGTAAATGTGTGCATGCATGCAATTTTGAAAATTAGGATAATTTTACAAGAATGCTTTTATTATTTTTCTTGATAATTTTCTTCAGGAATTTTGAATTATCAATTCAAATCTTTGTTTTACTTGCTCTAATCCTAACAGAAATTAGGTTTCTATTGGACATCCTTCAACAATTCTGCTTCCATTAATAAACTTAAATAAATCTACTCTTACCCAATGATTTATTCATTTATTACACATCTGAAGAGTTAACCTTTCATTATATTTCTAGTGAGAGATACAGCTTATAATTTTCAACTAATTTTGAAAATTAAAAAAGTATTTGTAAGGATTTTGTAATGTAACTAACTTTTTCATTTTTAAGCTGGTGTTGAAATCTCTGTAAGTTACACAATTTTTTTACATAAAATTATGTTGGAAGTTTTAAAATTAGATATGAATACTTTAAAAAGAATGTCTATATGTCATAAAATCGAGGGCAGTTTCCGTTAGTTTGGTACCCAAAGAGTTAAATTCGTTTCCTCACTGTATTGAATATTCTTTCTCTTACACATTCCTATCATCATCAACTACATCATTTTTACATCTCCTTTTTCCATGGCATGGATTATATAAGACTTTTTTATGTTAACCCACACTGCTTTTAAGCCTGATACTGTTCAGATGTTGGACATAAACAAATGGCACTTCTTGCTTAAATGGAGTCATAAAGACAGAGAATCACACACCCATGCATGCACACATGGGCTTCTGCAGTTTCATCAACAAAATTCACTCACATTTCATTGATTAACCTAAAGTTATAGTAGAAGGCACTTATCCAAAGTGGTATACAGTATTCTTTTAATGAATATTTGTGCTTTTACCCTCTATATCCCTTTTCAGTATATCTGTGGTTTAGGGATATTGAAACTTTATATGAGAGTATGAAATTGTCAAAGTGTTGGATGATATTTGCATATATATGATCTATTTTGAAAGTCAGGATTTTAAAGTAAAACTTCATTCCTACTGTCAATTAGCTCAGGGTTCCACCTGTATGTCCTAGAATCTTGTGAAATAGCCTTTATAGAATACAAGAGGGTTTCCTGTTGCTAGATTATTTTGTTTTTGTATTTTTATGTAATTATTAGGATCAAATTCTTTGATATTTTCCGTTACAACTAGAGTTCTGTTTTTGTATTTTGCATTTCCCTTTAGTCTGTAATCAGAATAAGTACACTGTATCCCTTTGTGTCATAAGAAATTACTAAAAGTGTTGGCACAAGGAAGAGCATCTGGTCACAAAATATTGAAAAGGACCCTATGATGGATATGAAGCTTGTTATAGGGATCAGTAAGATTAACCCCTGCTTTAGCAAAGGTAATAAAACTCTTGTGGCTGTGTGCTTAGTTACTTTTTAAACCTTGATAATATATTGTTATGATAGGTAGCATTTCCTTTTATATATATCCCTACTATTTTGATATTTTTATTAATGTGATTGTAGCTTGTTATTTCTTACATTACATAGATTCAAGTATAATATTTTTTACATAAGATGTTTTTTTTTAAATATTTTATTTTCTAGTATTTATTCTATATTTCCAAGTTTTCTTTTTTACTTAATTATTCTATATTTAAAATATACATATGTTCTCATATCACATTCCTTAAAGCATCTGCTTCTGCAAGTCTATCACCAAGGATACAGTGGGTGATGACATCCTTAACTCAGAGATCTACAATATTGTCAATTTTCTGTTAATATCTAATGTTTCAAAGCCATTTAGCCTATGCTAACATATAGAATTGCTTATAAATATTTAGCTAGTGTAGTTCTAATTTAGGTTTAAGCTGCATAAGATTTTAATACAGTTGGTATACTTATTTGACATAACAAATGTGTTAAGGCAATTTAATAAGTGTAAGATATTAAATGCCAACTTTAGGCAGATGTAATAATCTTGGGTGGCTTGCTATGTATACTTGCTGTTACCTTTAACTTACATTAATGAAAAATGGAAACAACTGCATTTACATTGATGCGGATCAGGTGAACTTCACATTTACTACGCATAAATCTTAGCTAGTTAATTGAAAAAATAGTAATGTGTTGGTTTTGCAGGTGGATATCTATTTTAATGAATTGAAAATATTAGATGGAAGTCAAATATATAATAAATTGAGTATATTTTATAAAAAAAAAAAGTGGTAAATAAATCATTTAAAATTATTTCAAAAACATCCTTAGATTTTTTTAACAGCTAATTGTACAAAGAATTTTATACAATAACCCTTCTATAATTTTGTATATTTACTTTTTTAATTGTGGCTCTAAATGCACCTCTTATTTTGTCAATGGATCCAATAGCCAACTAGTACTTCCCCTTCAAAGCCAAGCAGTCAAAGCCATTTCAATTACCTAAGAAGTTATACTTACAGCTATTCAGTAAACATCAGTAGTTATTATAGTGGTGTAGATACTTATATCATCTTGTGACATAAATATTTAGAGCAGCAATATTGTTGTCTTTAATGTTGTCTTTAATGTTGTCTTTAATGTCAATATTGTTGTCTTCAATGCGTGATTGACCATGTATGTTCATCTGGAAAGTTTCTTTCAAATGCATAAACCTGGACAAGGTGTTTCAGGAAGACCGGCAAGCTGCCAAGCATGATAGTTGACTCTCTTCATTCCAACAATGTTGTTCATGGGAAAGTCAAATGCTGGCACCAGTCAAATCTTGGCACCAGTGGCATTGCAGGAAAACTGGAGCAATATGAAGTACTTTACTGAAGAATACATCATGCCATCTAGTCTGGGAATCAAAACTACAACCTTCTGATTCTGAGTCCAACACTCTAATCAGTATCTCATGTGCCTTTATGTTCATAGTGTATTGTGACATAAATATCTATAGTGTACATTATGACATAAATATGTCTTACAGTATTTCAGTAAACATTGACAGTGTAGAGTTATAGAAGTGTTTACAGTATTTCAGTAAACATTGACAGTGTAGAGTTTTAGAAGTGTTTACAGTGTTTCAGTAAACATTGACAGTGTAGAGTTATAGAAGTGTTTACAGTGTTTCAGTAAACATTGGCAGTGTAGAGTTATAGAAGTGTTTCAGTAAACATTGACAGTGTAGAGTTATAGAAGTGTTTACAGTATTTCAGTAAACATTGACAGTGTAGAGTTTTAGAAGTGTTTACAGTGTTTCAGTAAACATTGACAGTGTAGAGTTATAGAAGTGTTTACAGTGTTTCAGTAAACATTGGCAGTGTAGAGTTATAGAAGTGTTTCAGTAAACATTGACAGTGTAGTGTTATAGAAGTGTTTACAGTATTTCAGTAAACATTGGCAGTGTAGAGTTATAGAAGTGTTTACAGTGTTTAAGTAAACATTGGCAGTGTAGAGTTATAGAAGTGTTTATAGTGTTTCAGTAAACATTGGCAGTGTAGAGTTATAGAAGTGTTTACAGTGTTTCAGTAAACATTGACAGTGTAGAGTTATAGAAGTGTTTACAGTGTTTCAGTAAACATTGACAGTGTAGAGTTTTAGAAGTGTTTACAGTGTTTCAGTAAACATTGACAGTGTAGAGTTATAGAAGTGTTTACAGTGTTTCAGTAAACATTGACAGTGTAGAGTTATAGAAGTGTTTACAGTGTTTCAGTAAACATTGACAGTGTAGAGTTATAGAAGTGTTTACAGTATTTCAGTAAACATTGGCAGTGTAGAGTTATAGAAGTGTTTACAGTGTTTCAGTAAGCATTGGCAGTGTAGAGTTATAGAAGTGTTTACAGTGTTTCAGTAAACATTGGCAGTGTAGAGTTATAGAAGTGTTTACAGTGTTTAAGTAAACATTGGCAGTGTAGAGTTATAGAAGTGTTTACAGTGTTTCAGTAAACATTGACAGTGTAGAGTTATAGAAGTGTTTACAGTGTTTCAGTAAACATTGGCAGTGTAGAGTTATAGAAGTGTTTACACTGTTTAAGTAAACATTGACAGTGTAGAGTTATAGAAGTGTTTACAGTGTTTAAATAAACATTGACAGTGTAGAGTTATAGAAGTGTTTACAGTGTTTAAGTAAACATTGGCAGTGTAGAGTTATAGAAGTGTTTACAGTGTTTAAGTAAACATTGGCAGTGTAGAGTTATAGAAGTGTTTACAGTGTTTCAGTAAACATTGGCAGTGTAGAGTTATAGAAGTGTTTACAGTGTTTCAGTAAACATTGGCAGTGTAGAGTTATAGAAGTGTTTACAGTGTTTCAGTAAACATTGGCAGTGTAGAGTTATAGAAGTGTTTACAGTGTTTCAGTAAACATTGGCAGTGTAGAGTTATAGAAGTGTTTACACTGTTTAAGTAAACATTGACAGTGTAGAGTTATAGAAGTGTTTACAGTGTTTAAGTAAACATTGACAGTGTAGAGTTATAGAAGTGTTTACAGTGTTTCAGTAAACATTGGCAGTGTAGAGTTATAGAAGTGTTTACAGTCTTTCAGTAAAACATTGGCAGTGTAGAGTTATAGAAGTGTTTACAGTGTTTCAGTAAACATTGGCAGTGTAGAGTTATAGAAGTGTTTACAGTGTTTCAGTAAACATTGGCAGTGTAGAGTTATAGAAGTGTTTACAGTGTTTCAGTAAACATTGACAGTGTAGAGTTATAGAAGTGTTTACAGTGTTTAAGTAAACATTGGCAGTGTAGAGTTATAGAAGTGTTTACAGTGTTTAAGTAAACATTGGCAGTGTAGAGTTATAGAAGTGTTTACAGTATTTCAGTAAACATTGGCAGTGTAGAGTTATAGAAGTGTTTACAGTGTTTCAGTAAACATTGCCAGTGTAGAGTTATAGAAGTGTTTACAGTATTTCAGTAAACATTGGCAGTGTAGAGTTATAGAAGTGTTTACAGTGTTTCAGTAAACATTGCCAGTGTAGAGTTATAGAAGTGTTTACAGTATTTCAGTAAACATTGGCAGTGTAGAGTTATAGAAGTGTTTACAGTGTTTCAGTAAACATTGCCAGTGTAGAGTTATAGAAGTGTTTACAGTATTTCAGTAAACATTGGCAGTGTAGAGTTATAGAAGTGTTTACAGTGTTTCACAAGTTACTAGAGCACATACTGTAGATGCCACTTCTATCATGTGGAATTTCTCTAGCAATATTTGGTAGAACATCACTCCTGTCCTTTACAAATTGGTTCGGATTTTATAGATAATAGATAATGCTGGAAAATAATAACTATTTTAATGGAATAAATTTCATGATGGCAGTGAATTGACAGAATCATTAAAATGTTGGACAAAATTACTTTGCAGTATTTGTTCTAGGTCCATTAAATTAAAGTACTAGGGTTGATTTAATTAACTTCAAATCTCTACCATCATGCAATAGGCTACCATGATACATCAGATCCAATGTCCATGCCAGGTAAAGTGACAGACCACTGCCATCACATCAGTATTATTTGTAACACGTTATATAAGGAAATGGAATGGACATCCCTCAGTTTTACTGATGCGTGCTCGAGTTGTTCAACCAATAAAACAGCCTGCTCATGAACTAAACATGTAAGTGGCTGAGCATTCCACAGACACATGTATCCTTAACATAATTCTCAAGGCGGTTCAGTATAACAGTGTGTGATAAGGCTAGCTCCTTGAATTACAGGTACAGTCCATTTGACAGGCTCCCATATAGCTTCTGACAACCTAGTTTCATTCAAAAGGCAGTAGTCAATCGGAGACTATGGTAAATGACACTTGCCTAAAATGTCATGCAGTGAGTTTGAACCCAATACCAAATGATTGTGAAGCAAATTCCTTAACCATTCAGGCATGTTGTGTCCACCTTGTATAAAGACAACAGACAAACACCCATCAATCATATGTAAACACAAACTCTCTCTAAAAGTGAATTACATTAAAAAGATTAACGGAAAAGAGAAATGAAAGCTGGAATGAAATTCATGAAGTTACTACTGTTCTCAGCACCACTGACTTAATATAAACTGCTGATATTGAGTTATCAATATTAAATATTCATTTTACAAATAAATAAGAATGATAAATTTGGTTAAAAGTTCAACTGACAACATCCTCCCACACTCATTTAATCTTAAACCCTTTCATTATCATGTGGATTGGCAGTATCGGTAGAGTGTCGGACGCCATGCTTTCCAGCATAGTTACGTCCCTTTACGATCTGAGTTCAAATCCCGCCGAGGTTGACTTTGCCTTTCATCCTCACGGGGTCGATAAAATAAAGTACCAGTAATGCACTGGGTAATTGCTGGCCTTGTGCCTAAAGTAGAAACCATTATCATATTTCTAATGAAAAATTCTGCCTATAGTTTTCCAATAATTTTGATAATAATAAAGAATTTTGAGGGATTTAGCAATTAAACTTTCTCATTATTAAACTGGTGTTTGGAGCATAACTAAACAAAGGACCTTGCATGAAAATTATTATGGAAGGTTTTTAGATAAATATAAACAACTTTACAACAAACAGTTTTATATCACAGAACTAGGTGTGGTTTCAGGTGGCTTGGTATGAAAAGGGTTATTGTATAACTACTAATCTGAATGTTATGAGTTCAAACTTTGTCACTGTTGCAAATCAGAGTTGTCAGGTTTAGTATAATGAAGCCAATTTCCCATTTTGAGAAACAGATGGATGTGAGAAGAAATATTTCCACCATGCCAAACCCTATTTGGCATAATTTTGTCAGAGCTTTCGAGTAATTGAATACTGAGTGGCTATTATTATTATCAGCATTAAGAAGTAGGAAGTAGCTTCATCATCATCATCATCATCACCGTTTTACGTCCGTTCTTCCACGCTAGCATGGGTTAGACGGGTTGTCCTGTTGTGGGCAGTGTCTGGTCGGCTGACCATGCCTTGCTCATACAGGAACTGATCTGGCTTGATTTCTACAGCTGGATGCCCTTCCTAACACCAACCTCATTTACAGTGAGTGCTGGGTGCTTTTTCGTGGCGCCTACACGTCCACTTTACAGTGTGGGCTGGGTGCTTTTTTGCCGTGGCACCTCCACGACCACCTTGCGGTGGGGGGGGGGGGCATATTGTTTATATGCTTCAGCATGTACCCATGGGAGGTCGGGTACCCTGTATTACTGCGTGACGCCAGAAGTCACGGTCGTGTGTCATTGACTTTGAGAGGTGTAGTTGGGTAAGGTCGGCTTTTATCACCTCATAGCTTATATTTAATAATAGCTTCTGAATGTCCCTCTCTCTCTCTCCCTCTCTCTCTCTCAAGTAATGAGGACAGAATTTACAAGTGAAAAAGGTAAAGAAAGAGAAAGGGTGGAGTGAATGATGGTTTACATTCCTTAAGATCCTCAGATTTTAAAGCTTCTTTTTTACTGCATTTTGCAAATTAAGCATTCCTTTGAAGATACTGACATAGGTCCTATAGATACTGACATAGGTACTAAAATATAAACATATATGCAGGCTAGCTTAAATAGAATGGGGCCTTGTTGGAATTTTAAAGAATATCTATACCAAATGTATCTAAGTATGCAGTGAGTATTAACCTGATTTGTGGTTTTCCTGAATTCCAACAGTAAAGGCATCCTATATATATATGTATATATATAATATATATTTATATATACACACATACATATACAGAGGCCACCTGCCACAGTATTTGCATTGATTGGCAAACCGCCTCCATATCAATTCTATTCTTTGTTTATAATTTGCCACAATCCAATAATTGATTAGCTAATCTTTGTGAATTAGACCTAATGATACTGCCACACATCTTGTGTCATGATCTGATGATGTAAGCTTTGTGGCCATAGAAATATATACTGGGATTTTTGCAAAATTAAAACAACATTTGGAATCCAACATTCCTTTTTTCATTGATATATATAGTAATAATAAATACAAAGACCAAAATCTGAAGAGGGCTAAAGGATTGTGTATATATTATATATATATATAATGTATAATAAACAATACAATATAATTACCTCATTACCAGAGGTTTCCCGAATAAGACGAATACGAAAGAAACCTCCTCATTCGTTCGTCGGACAAGGCAATATATATATATATATATATATATATATATATATATATAGAGAGAGAGAGAGAGAGAGAGAGAGAGAGAGAGAGAGAGAGAGAGAGAGAGAGAGAATAAAAAAAAGTATATATAAACCCGTAGAGCAAATATTTATTATTAGTACAGAATAAAGTTTAATCTGTACTACTAATGAATAAAGTATATATATATATATATATATATATATATATATGGTACCAATAGTTTCTAAAGAAAACTACACCCAGTTAAACCCAATGAGTTACTTGAATATTATGTACATAAATAATAAATACACTATCAATAATTCTGCATCCCTGCTCTATAAAGTCTAAGACAAAATCTATATAGACACACACACTAGAACAATTCATATATTTACACACAGAAAATACATAGACAAATATACAAATAAATATATATATACATAAAGATAATATTGCCACATTAACAATTACACTTTATCAAGTAACCACACAGCCCTTTGTTTCTTCTAAATTTATATATATCATCATTTTACATCCGCTTTTCCCTGCTTGCAAGGGTGGGATGGGAACTGATTCTGGTTTGATTTCTACAGCTGGATGCCCTTCCTAATACCAACCTCATTTACAGTGAGTGCTGGGTGCTTTTTTTCCGTGGCACCTCCACAACCACTTTGCAGTGGAATGATATGGACCCCAGTCCCTATCTCATTCCTACAGCTGAGTAAACTGGAGCAATGTGAAATAAAGTATCTTGCTCAAGGAAACAACACATCACCCGGTCTGAGAATTGAACTCACAACCTTTCAATGCTCTAACCACTAAGCCATGTGCCTCCATATATATATATATATATATATATATATATATATATACAGAGAGAGAGAGAGAGAGGAAAAAAGTATGACCCCGACGGCAGAGCTCTGCCATTGGGGTCATATTTTTTCCTATTTCCCACTCTACTACCCTAAGTATTGAGTACTCTGGTGCGTTATGGTCCATCTGGTTCCTTACCACAATTCCTTTGTTATATATATATATATATATATATATATATATATATATATATATATATATAATCGGAAAAAATGAAACAAAATTTCATTTTACATACTTATATATATATAATATATAAATAAAAGTATAGAAATTATTGTGAGCATGAAGCGAACAGTATTTCATAATATATAAGTGACTATAACGTCAAAATGGAAAAATAGTTAACGTAAGATGTGGGAAAATAATTCAAACTCAATTAAAAAAAAATCAAGACATTGACTTATCCACAGAATTTTGTGAAATCCAGGGAAAAATCAATAGAGCCTTAATTCAGAATAAAATAAAGTCTAAATACTCATCCTACAATTTGGAAAATCTACAAATGCTCTGTGTAGTCTTAAAATTACTATTTCACGAAACTTTCAGTGGAGATGGTCACGGTTGGAATCGATCGTCAGCGGAGCTCAAAATCCGATAACCCTATATATATATATATGTATGTGTGTGTGAACATGCACATATACATATATATATATAGAGAGAGATTGTCCCCAAAATGTATACACATATTTATTATAATGCTGTTGAAGTGTGTATATATTTTTGGGCCACCCTGTATACGTGTGTGTGTGTATATATATATATACATATGTGTGTGTGTATAACTGGCAGACACATGAGTTGTTTCTCCTCTACAACAACAAAAATACCAAATGTATTATCACATTATTAACCCACTTATATCTGACAAGATCACACATGAAATATTGTTCAGTCATCTTGGTTTGGCCTACAGGCAACTAAACTAACAGACATAGAAAGTCTATGTCCTATGGTGGTGAA
The DNA here is from genome assembly GCA_964016885.1 of Eledone cirrhosa. Taxonomy (NCBI): domain Eukaryota; kingdom Metazoa; phylum Mollusca; class Cephalopoda; order Octopoda; family Eledonidae; genus Eledone; species Eledone cirrhosa. The sequence goes on along the minus strand of OZ024743.1, from coordinate 96,548,729 downwards.
AGTTTGAAACTTTAGATAGCATGTATTTGTGCTGAGATCGTATTCATATAATGCATGTGTATGTATTGTAAAGATCTCAGCCATCAGGCACTGATGCTTTACAATATATATATACACTACTTTTCCAAGTATTAGTTAACAATGGTCTAAACTGGTAACTCCCAATATATATATGTATATATATATATACATATAGTTATGTAATAAACAATATAAGACAATTATTCCATTTACCAAAGGTTTCACGAAGACAGACGAGCTCGACACAGACATCTGAAATCGTTCATCAGAATGAAATTTTATTTTGTTTATTACATAACTAAATAACTCTGTAGCCTACATAGAGCACTCTCCTTTCCTTTACCTATCCTACGGAAACACTTAATACATATGGTGGAACAGCATGGTAGATAGGGCCATTAGAGACAAAAGACTGGCATGGAAAGCTTGAAAAATTGGTGGGAGTAGAGACGGATACACAGCCGCTAAGAGAGAAGCTAGACATCAGGTGTACTTAGCACACAGGGAGGCTGAGAGTAGGAGGTTTGCGACGGGAAGATCAGAGACCTGCGGTGTTCTGCATTGGAAGGCAGTGTGTCAGTGCAAATCAGGATGTTGTTGGAGATAAGTGGGTCCGGAATGATGCTGGTGTACTTAGTGTCACGAATGATTTAAAGAAGGAGGCCTGGAAATGTCATTATGAGAGACTGATGAATGTGGAGAACGAATGGGAGAGAGAGAAATTACCCTTAGTAGATCCAACAGAGGGACCAGCTATTGAGATTGATGAATATAGGGTCCAAGAGGCGATTAAGGAAATGAAGAATGATAAGGCTCCTGGGCCGTCGGGGATAGTTGCTGAGATGCTGAAGGCATCAGGAGAAGTAGGCACTAAACTAGTTGCATGCATCATCAATCAGGCTATATATGGTGGTGTCATACCCAAAGACTGGTGCAGCAGTATTCTCATCAATTGTAAAGAGGATGTTCTAGAGAGGAGCAATTATAGGGCATAAAGCTGATGGATCAGGTTATTAAAGTGGCAGAGAGAATATTAGCGCAACTGATTAGAGAAAGGGCCAATTTAGATGAGATGCAGTTTGGTTTTGTGCCTCGGAGAAGTACAACAGATGCCCTCTTCTTAGTGAGGCAACTACAAGAGAGGTTCTTAGAGAAGAAAAAGCCACTATACTTAACTTTTGTTTACCTAGAGAAGGCCTTTGATAGGGTACCCCGATCTGTCATCTGGTGATCCCTAAGGAAACTAGGTGTAGAGGAATGGCTTGTGAGGACAGTGCAAGCTATGTACAGGGGTGCTGTCAGTAAAGTGAGAATAGGAATAGAGTTTAATGAGGAATTCCAGATACAAGTAGGTGTACATCAAGGTTCGGTCCTCAACCCAGTCTTGTTCATTATAGTCCCCCAAGCCATAACAGAGGAGTTTAAGACTGGATGCCCATGGGAACTTCTTTATGCTGATGATCTGGTTCTTATAGCAGAATCAGTAGAGGAGCTAGAGAATAAATTCTGGCTATGGAAACAGCAGTTGGAATCAAGAGGACTGAGAGTAAACATAGCTAAAACAAAAGTGTTGATAAGTAGAAGAGAGGACAATACTCTGATTCCATCAGGGAAATGGCCATGTTCGATATGTAGGAAAGGAACTGGCATATATTCCATAAAATGTATGCAATGCAGTTCTTGGGTACACAAGAGATGTAGTAGGATAGCAGGCAAACTAACAAGTAGGGAAAACTACATATGCAGTAGATGTACTGGGAAAGTTGGCAGTAGTAATCACTGTGATAGACTCATTTTTCCAATGCAGTTGGGTTCTATAGAAATGGTTGATAGCTTCTGGTACCTAGGTGATCAGATTAGCATGGGAGGGGATTGTTCCAAGGCCATAGTATCTAGAATAAGGACGGGTTGGAAGAAGTTTAGGGAGCTGCTTCCTTTGTTGACAAAGTAGGGTTTCTCCCTGCGTTTGAAAGAACGGTTATATGATGCCTATGTGAGATGTACGATGCTGCATGGGCAGCAACTGCAGAAGATATGCGACGGCTGGAGAGAAATGAAGCAAGTATGCTCCGTTGGATGTGCAATGTCAATGTATGTGAACAACCAAGCATAGACGAGTTGAGAAAGAAACTGGGTATAAGAGGGATAAGTTGTGGTGTGCAGGAGAGAAGGCTGAGATGATATGGACATGTGATGCGCATGGAGGATGACCGCTGGGTAAAGAAGTGCCAGGAAGTCCCAGTGGAGGGAAGACGCGGTAGAGGTAGACCACGAAAAACATGGGCAGAGGTGGTGAGAGCAGACCTCAGATCGCTGAAACTCACCGAGGAGATGACGAAGGACCATGACAAGTGGAGAGATGCTGTGCTGAATAGGACCCGTCCAATCTTTGCAAGCAGGGAAAAGAGAACGTATGATGATGATGATATTCAGCCAAGCTGAAGATCTGCAAGGTGAAACAATTGTCCTTGATAATGGTTAATTAACTGTTGTAGAACTAATATATATAAAGAAATGGCTTCTACAGGACTAGAACTGTTTCATTCGAAGGAAATCATCAGGATTATACTATGCCATGTATTGAGTATCTTACTTACTGTGGTTACCTCTGATTGAACCCGGGATACACATTTATATATATATATATATATATATATATATATCATCATCATCATCATCATCGTTTAACGTCTATCTTCCATGCTAGCATGGGTAAATAAATATAAATTAGAGAGAGAGAGAGAGAGAGAGAGAGAAAGATCATCTTTATCATCATCATTATCAAGGTACACGTCCTTTCGGATAGACTCATGATCATAAGTACTCATGATCATAAGTACATGGGTTTGATTCTTGGACCAAATGGTGAATTAGGATCATGAGCCTCATGCTTCATTTCATACTGCTTTACATGATAGGATTACAGCTATTATCAAAGCACCAAAGAAATGTCCAAGATGCCAGCTCATAGGAGGCCAGCTAAACTAGTATAGATGTGAGCTGTAACTGGTTTTTACATCATCAGTTTTGACTTATGACTCCCAATGCTGGTTTATGTCTGATAAGACTTTTGGGAGGCAGTTTTTTTTTTCTTTTATAGTTGGATTCCCTTCCTGATACCACACTCACAAAGACACACAAATATTTACGATCTGAGTTCAAATCCAGCCGAGGTTGACTTTGCCTTTCATCCTTACGGGGTCGATAAAATAAAGTACCAGTAATGCACTGGATAATTGCTGGCCTTGTGCCTAAAGTAGAAACAATTATATATATATATATATATACATATGGTACCAACATAACTTTACAGAGAAAGAGTGGTCCTCCCACCAACATCATCCTTTCTCTGTAAAGTTATGTTGGTACCACAACATCCACCAGTCCAAACTAAATAAGATCGTGTAGATGTCACAACAAAAAAACACGCAGTCCACTCTGTAATGTGGCCATGTAGGTAACACGGTAAAAAGCTCCCAGTCCACACCGTAAATGTGGTTGGCGTTAGGAAGGGCATCCAGCTGTAGAAAACCTGCCAGATAGTCCTATACGAGCGAGACACGGTCACCCAACCAATCTTGCCTCAAGTAGGACAATTCCCATCTAACCCATGCTAGCGTGGAAGATAGACGTTAAACGATGATGATGATGATGATGGTCATTTTTGGAAGCATCTACAATGCAGATGGATAAATCTCTGGGCAACAACTAGAGGTTCCATATTAGTTTCCCCCATACTGTGAATCTAAGACAACATTATCCAATGTTTCCTCCTGTTGGAGATTTCATTAATACTTCTAGCATGTAAGAGACTACAAAGAGGCTCCTTCATTGCATAAAATATGTGGAATGATACAGATAGTAATGAATCAAAAAATGTATGGAAAGATTTGTGCTGCACCAATCCAACCTATACAAGCATAGAAATATGGGTAATTAATAAATAATAATGGGGATCCTTTCAGACAATAATCATGATAAATATGATTGATAAGGACAATGCAGACATTGGCAATAATTGTATTATGTAAGTAATTATATTATTTAATATCATATAATTATATTATCATAGTAATTGTTCAAAACTGGACATCTGGAAAGGAAATAAATGTAGTAATTTAGTTATTCTGTCAAACGTGTGATTTTGAATATACATTCAATACATGTTAATGTGAAAACATGTATGTATGCATTTTTATTTCATTTTTCAAAAGACAACAAAAAATTTGTTCCACAATAAAATCCAACTATTATACACTTCTTAGGTTTTCAATCATTTTAAAACTCATGTCATGATGATGTTGATGATGATGAATATTATGATGATGATTAGGAGGAAAATGCTATGCACCTTTTCCTTAATGGTGACAAGCAGTGCAACATTCTCAGCTTTCAGTTCATGATGTGAATCAGTTGGCGCATGTAGACAAAATTCTCTTAGCTAATGCCAGGAAATCATTGCTTCTATGCAATTAATGTAACCTAATAAAAGATACTTTGTTATAATCCATACATACAAAATGTCATTTAAAAATTATATATTTAGCAAATTGTCTATTCTAATAGCTTTCTAAATTTATAACAAATCTTTAAAGATGTTGCAGTTGTAGAATTATTGTTCAATTAAATCAAATTGCCATGCATAATACATGTCAGTCTAATGCCTTGCTAATGAAAAATGACTTGTGAATATCAACAAGATTCATGAATAGTGATAGTCCTGTGAGAAGTTCATTCTATGGGAAATAATCCAAAGAATTAAGAGGAGGAAAAAATCACAGTATCAGAAAATCCCCATTAATCAAAGACTTAATTAAACACAAAATCTCACTAACTTTAATTGACAAATAATTTTTAATTGCTTGACAAAATTCCAAATGAAAATAATTAGGCTTTTATATAAGAGATGTTGGATAATTTGTGTCAGTTATCAATCTGATTATCGAAATAAATATAATTTAATACAAATTAAGCAAGGAATTTGCTCTTTTACACTTCCTGTTTGTTTATTCATTTATTTATTTTAATTGAAAGAATATTTCCTTTCATTAATTTAAGTGATTTGTGGGCTGGAATGAAAAAATTACTTTAATAACAGTCAGTTTCAACTCATTTTATCAAAGTAAAACTAAGCATTACAAAATCTTTATATAAAAGTGTACAACACTTTAAGTCCTCAAAATTTAGTTATATCATTTCATCATCATCATCATCATTTCATTTTACGTCCACTTTTTCCCTGCTTGCAAGGGTGGGACGGGAACTGATTCTGGCTTGATTTCTACAGCTGAATGCCCTTCCTAACACCAACCTCATTTACAGTGAGTGCTGGGTGCTTTTTTGCCGTGGCACCTGCACGACCACTTTGCAGTGGAATGATATGGACTCCAGTCCCTATCATCTCATTTCTACAGCTGAGTAAACTGGAGCAATGTGAAATAAAGTGTCTTGCTCAAGGAAACAACACATCACCCGGTCTGAGAATTGAACTCACAACCTTTCGATTGCAAGGCCAATGCTCTAACCACTAAGCCATGTGCCTCCATATCTAAATGAAATCTACTTATGTAACTGACAAATTATCCATGTTAACAACACTCAGACATAAGGTTAGAAATAACCGGTAAGCCTGTATTCCACATGTACTTACATAAACATACAGGAAAAGAGAGCAACATTGGAAAGGACTATAAGGGCCATAAATGAAAGGGAAAGGAGAGGAAGAGCAAGGACTAGACATACTGTCTTGATATATGCCCTACCCCATGTCAATAAATTTAATAATATTTTTGCTAAATTATTACTTTTATAACTTTATATTTGACATTATATTCATTAATGAAAACATTTTAAAAGCCCGGCTATTGCTGTAAATTATGTCTTTAAAAAGAACAATACCTTCACTAGATATATTGAGAAAGGGTGTTTAAGACTATTCAACAGAATTCGTAATATAATCGGCTTGTGTCCCCACAGCCCCAGCGGACAGAATAGAGAAGGCGTTTCCCCGGAGGATACTTGAATTTCTCAGCAAATCAATTGAATGGCTTTTGAGCAAATGATAATTTGCTAATGTGGCTACTCAATTTGAACAATAGTACAGCTACACTTCTCAACAAACTCCCAAATGAAAGGCCACAAAAAGTACAGACACTTAACATTTTAGATATAGCAGTCAGCAAATTCTTCATCAAATTACACCCTACCATCATAAAAAATATGAAGGACACACTAGATAATGCACTCTTAGGCACTGCTAAAAGTCAGGATGCTCATGGAAGGAAATCATTTGGTAATAGGTTTACTTGATCAAGGAAGGTCATGAGCTAAAAAACAACATTGGTTTTAAAGGAACCACAGGTTTACAGTTCTAAATCTTAGGTAAGGAAGAAGATTAAATAGCCATAGTTAAACAACTAATCGAATGCTTTATTTGGTCAGCTAACTCAATATTAGATGTCTGCTCAAGTAGACACGGCTAAGGTTTTCCAACAACAATAATAACAAGAGCTTAAGCAGATATGACCATGAAGATCATCATCGTTTAACGTCTATCTTCCACATTAGCATGGGTTAGACAGGAATTGTCCCATTTGATGTAAGATTGGTTGGGAGACCGTGTCTTGCTCGTATAGGACTATCTGGCAGGTTTTCTATGGCTGGATGCCCTTCCTAACACCAACCACATTTACGGTGTGGACCAGGAGTTTTTTACCATGTTACCTACACGGTCACATTACAGCGTGGACTGTGTGTCTTTTTGTCGTGACACCTACACAACCTCGTTAGTTTGGTATTTTCAGCAATTAAACTAACTCTCACATATTTCTCTCTTGATCATATGGTCACAGGCTTGGCCATGTGGTTAAGAATCTCATTTGGAAATCATGTGACTTTAAGTTTAATCCCATTGTGCCACACCAGGGTTTAGGAACTTAGACAAAATGTAGAATGTAACTGAGATTTCTGTAGCAAGTGGATTTACCAAATCCAAAAGAACGTGTAAAATTATCGCAAAGCATTCTCCAAAAATGAAGAAAAGGTTTAGCTGTAGCAGTTTAGGTTATGAGGATATTTCCTTGCATATAATAGCAACCAGTTCTATTTTTGTTGACATTGAATTTATATGAAATCTTGAATGTTTATAATACAATAGAAACTATATCTAATCTAATCAAACAAACAAGACTTTCCTTGAATTCCATAAGGATCTTTAAACAGTTTGTTTGCTAAAGAACATGTGACCTTTCTCTCTCTCCCCCTCTCTCTATCTATCTTTCTCGTTATATTATAAACTGAAGCTTCCAACAGAGAACAGCATTTTTGTATCACACCTACACATCACTATTCTTTCAATAAACTACCATTACATTTTTGGCAAACGTCCAGTGAAAATAGCACTTTTCAGATGAAACTTTCAAATATATCAGTAAATAAACATTAAAAACAATCATGAAAATTTAGTAAAAAGTTTTATCCAAAGAAGTCTTTATGATATTCAGGTGGAAGAATACAATGCCATATGGTTTCTTTTTATTCATCAGTCTTATGTTTATATTAACCCTAACCATAAAAAAAATAAAACTCAACATTAATTTTATGGATCTCTACATAGAAACTATGTTATGTAAAATGGCTATGTATAACAAAGAGTAGCTTTGCTTCTGTGTAGAAAAAGGTCCGAGGGGGAAAAAAGAGTGACATACTGCTGTTTTACTCTGCAACCAAATGCTATAACCTTATCCCTTCAGTTGTTACCATAGCATCTTTTAGTGAACTTCCATTCAATTAATTCCAAATATTCTGCCACCACACACTGTCAACACTATCATTAACAATTTAAATTCCAATATACCTACATTTATCTGGAACAGTTACAGAAACATTCTTCAGATTGCTAAACCTCATCATTTGTTTTTGATTGTTGATGTTTTTGATTTTCCTTATAGGGGATAAATTGGTGAAAGCATTAGAGCTTTATATAAAATACCTTGCTATATTTTATCTGGCTACTAGTGTTCTGTGTTACAACCCCACCATGGTCATATTTGTCTTTTAACTTTCTGGGTTTGATAAAGTGACAGTCTAGGCTAATAGACTGTCTGAATCATTGAAACATTGGAATCGATGTTTTGAAATATTTGGTATGGTTCTTTGTGTTCTGAGCTTAAATCCTACCATGGCTGACTTAATCTGTGGACCAGTTAAACAACCCCATCTGCTCTTTGCTGTAAACATTCAAAACAGGTCACTGAGTTGAGGATATCTTTCTCTGTCACTTCAGCATCACAAGCCCTGAAAAGCATCATCCCCACTGCTCTGCCTCCTCACTAAATGGTAAGAAATGAGAAAACCTGTGATCGTAACCATCCATTTTTGTTCAGACATATATTATTCAATGTGTCTGTGTTTTTTTTTACAAAAGAGAAGGAGTGATTTGAGGATGGCATCGTTGCTAATTCTAGCAGATTAAGTGACTGCATAGATGCCCTTTCTTTGTTTATGTTTTGGCAAAAAGTCATTTAAATGAGTTACCATCATGTACAATATCTATGTACATACAATAGAGCAAGGATTGAACTTTAAAATCTTTATTGTATATAGTGTTAATGCTCTTATACACTAAACTATGTACAGGAAGTACTAAATAGCACCAAGTGCTGAGGGGAAATGTATTTCCCCACAAAGATCAGTTTAACAAATCTAAACATCTTTCTACCAATTCTATTTAAATCCCCGTTAAGATATCTTAGATCGACGCATTGGACAAAATGCCTTGTATTTGTTCCATGTCTTTATGTTCTGAATTTAAATTGCACCAAGATACACTTTTACTTATATTCTTCCCGGGTCAATAAAATGAAATACCATCTAAGTACTGGTGTCAATTTAATCAATTAACTGCCTTCCCACAAATTTCTGGATGGTTTAGTGTCTAGTTTATTGCACTCACAATCAAATGTTTGAAGGTTTGATTCCTGGACCGATTGGCACATTGTGTTCTTCAGCAAGATGTTTCATTTCATGTTGCTTTTCATGATAGAACTGGGGCATTTATTAAAGATAACAAGAAAACTCTTATGAGATGCAACCTCAAAAGAAGCTATAGATGTGAGCTGTAAATTTCAATTTACTTCATTTCACAAATTCCTGGCCTTGTACCTATGTTAGGAAAGATTAAGAGATACTATACATCTAACTCTAAGGCAGTATTGCATGAGTAATAAAATGTTAGATATTAGATTACTGATAAAAAGAAACTAACAAGGACAAACCCTTCATTTAAACTATAAAAATACATATCAATCTATAAAAAGGAATACACCAAACTTTGAATTCCGCTTTTGGAATTTCAAGGGAGGAAGCTGGAAATTCTATGTGCTACTAAAGATAGCAAGCCTCAAATATCTCTGCTATTAGCAACAAAACTGCATAAATATTTTGAATGCCATGGAAAGCCACAAAAATACAAATGACAGGTTTACTACTGTTTACAAAGCACAGTCAAGAAGTATCATGAGATATGCTTCTCTATTTTGCATATAAATTTCAGAAAGTATCTTCACCCAACTTGACAATATTTAATTCTTTTGATACAATACCTGTCTGAAACTGCCACTGGCTTCATGATAGAATCATGTTTGATTTTAAATGCTTTGTATTTATGTAAAAAATCTTCCAACATAGTTTTATATAAGAATATTTAAGTTACGTTCCAAATATCAGCTTAATAATGAGAAAACTAATTACATTACTAAATCCCTCAACATTTTTGATCATTTTCAAAATGATTTGAAAATAATAGGTAATGTCATTCTTTAAAAACACAGCAGCAATGTAAAAATGTTAAAATGTTAATGTTTATCTAAAAACCATCCATTATAATTTTATGTAAGAACATTTGGTATGTACAAAATATCAACTTAATAATGAGAAAGTTAGCTATATTACTATTTCCCTCCATATTCGTGATAATTTAAAAATCATAGAAAGTGTCTTTCATTACAAATATGTTGATGAAAGGGTAAAAGAAGCACTCAGAATCATCTACTAAAGTTTACAGCAGAGAAAACAATTGTCTGCAGCTAAAGTGTAGACATATTCACATCAGTGAAGCTGTATATCAAATATCACTCAAAACTTTATTGTTTTCAGCTTTTCTCATGATTTAACATTCTGCATCTGAAAGAGTTTATATTCAACTTATTTCATTTCAATCACAGAATTTAATTATCAGGTTTCACTATTGCTGTGTGGCTAAGAAGTTTGCTTTGTAATCACATTATTTTAGGTTCAGTCCCACTGCTTGGTACCTTAAGCAAGAGACTTCTACTATTGCATCAGGTTGAGTAGAGCTTTGTGAGAGAAATTTAGTATATAGAACCTACAAAACTTCACTGTGTCTCTGTGTATGTGTGTGTGTGTGCATATGCATGTATGTGTGTGTGCTGTGACTATATATGCTAATAACCTGTGGGTTTTAATTCCAGACCATGAATTCTTCACTAGATCCAATTGTCGATGGATTAGTTGCCCCAGAAAAGTAGTTTAGCTTTAGGCATTGAATTTTTTATTAACAATCAGGGATATAAACTGTCACAAATACAGTTATGTCCTTAGGCAATCTGACCTAAGGTTACCAAATTAGAAAGAGCAGTTAGTATTGGATGAAGTATTCTAACAGAAATAACATCTGCTCTAAAAGGTCATGCTAATATTCAGATTTCTAAAGCAATACTTGAAAATACTATTGAAAAGGAATCTAGAGGTTTAATGAAATATTTGTTATAATAATGTTACAAATATATATTTCTAAATTTATACATACACACATATATATATATATATATATATATATACATATATTATTCAAAATATTAACAAATGAAGATATTCACATAATCAAAATATATGGTTTATTATATATATTTTGAAGTTACTGTGTTGTTCTTTCAGTACGTCCTCATCGAAAAAACAACACAGTACCTTCGAAATATATATAATAAATCATATATTTTGATTATATGAATATCTTTATTTGTTCATATTTTGAATAATATTAAAAACTCCAGGAAAACCTCTGTTGAGTGCTTTTAATCTATTGTAAAACTGTATTCATTGAGTAATCAATGAACCATATTAATCTTTGGTCATATATATACATATATACATATGTGTGTGTGTGTTTATATCATCATCATCGTTTAATGTCCATCTTCCACGCTAGCATGGGTTAGACGGGTTTGTCTAAGACTAAAGTTCTAGTTTGTAGGAAAAAAATAGGGCACCAGTCCCATCTGGGAAATGGCCATGCTCAGTGTGTAGGAAAGGAGTAGGCAGAAACTCCATTTTATGTCCCAAATGCAAAGTATGGGTGCATAAAGGATGTAGTGGGATCACAGGTAAGCTAACTAAGAATATAGATTTTATATGTGGCCGGTGCTCTGTTGCAATAAGTAGCAGCAAGTGCCCACAGAATACTAGCTCATTCCATTGCACAGATGGTTCTATAGAAATAGTGGACACCTTCCGTTACTTGGGTGACAAAATCAGCAGTGGTGGAGGGTGCTTCGAAAGTACAGTAGCTAGAGTCAGAACGGGATGGAAAAAGTTCAGAGAGCTTATACCACTATTGGCCACTAAAGGGTTCTCACTAAAAATGAAAGGCAGGCTGTATGATGCCTGCATACGAACAGCAATGTTACATGGCAGTGAGACCAGGGCATTGTGTGCAGAGGATATACGCAGACTGGAGAGGAACGAAGCATGCATGCTCCACTGGATGTGTAATAGTAATATACGTGAACGGCAAAGCATAAACGAACTAAGTGAGAAATTAGGAATAAGAGGGATCAGATGTTGTTTACTCAATGCTACGCATGAAAGAAGACAGCTGTATAAAAAAGTGCAGGGCGATAAAAATAGACGGTAGCCACGGAGTAGGCAGACCCAGAAAAACCTGGGACGACTTGCTAAATTCCGACCTCACACACTTACACCTCTCCAAGACAATGTCACTGGACCAAGATCTTTGGCGATACAGAGTAATACAGAAGACCCGCCTTGCCTAAGTACAAAGCGAAACCTACTACAGTCAGTAGGCACCTCTAACAAAAATACACCCCGGCCCCCCTACCCCCACCCCATCCACACCACCCCTTCCAATGTAAAGTTATGTTGGTACCACAGCATCCAGTCCGAAACAAATGAGGGCGTGTAGGTGTCATGACAAAAAAACACACAGTCCACGCTGTAATGTGGCCGTGTAGGTAACACGGTAAAAACCTCCCAGCCCACACTGTAAATGTGGTTGGTGTTAGGAAGGGCATCCAGCCGTAGAAAACCTGCCAGACAGTCCTATACGAGCAAGACAACCAATCTTGCCTCAAGTGGGAAGATTCCCGTCCAAACCCATGCTAGCGTGGAAGATGGACGTTAAACGATGATGATGATGATGATGATGTCCTACTTGAAGCAAGATTGGTTGCGTGACTGTGTCTCACTCATACAGAACTGTATCTGGCTGGTTTTCTACGGCTAGATGCTCTTCCTAATGCCAATCACATTTACAGTGTGGACTGGGAGCCTTTTTGCCATGTCTCCTACACAACCACTTTACAGTGTGGATTGGATGTTCTGTAGTACCAACATAACTTTACAGAGAAAGGGTGGTGTAGGCAGAAGTAAGAGAATAGAGTAGGGTGTGTGGGTGGTGTGTATATTGAGTTAAGAGGTCCTATTAACTGTAGGTTTAAGTTCATATGTAAGGGAAGGCGGGTCTTCTGTATTACTGCATAGCGCCAAAGATCTCGATCCAGTGATATTGTCTTAGAGAGGTGTAAGTGTGCAAGGTCAGATTTTATCACCTCATCCCAGGTTTTTCTGCATCTACTTATTCGGGAGCTTCCATCAATTTTGATCGCCCTGCACTTTTTTTATACAGCTGTCGTCCTTCATATGCATCACATGACCATACCAACATAATCTCAGTTCAAGTAAACTACATCTGATCCCTCTTTTTCCTAATTTATCACTTGGTTCATTTACGTTTTGCCATTCATGTATATTACTATTACACATCCATCGGAGCATGCATGCTTTGTTCCTTTCCAATTGGCACAGATACACTACACACAAAGCCCATGTTTCACTGCCATGCAACATTGCTGTTCGTATACAAGCATCATACAGTCTGCTTTTCATTTTTAGAGAGAAACCTTTTGTAGCCAACAGCGGTATTAGCTCTCTGAACGTTTTCCACCCCACTCTGGCTACTGTACATTCAGAGCACCCTCCTCCACTGCTGATTTTGTCATCCATGTAACAGAAAGTGTCTACTATTTCTATAGAATCATCTGGGCAGTTGAAGGAGCACTTGCTACTTACTGCATCTGAGCATCAACCACATATAAAATCTACATTCTTAGATAGCTTGACTGTGATCTCACTACATCTTTTATATATCTATAGTTTACATTTGGGGCATAGAATGGAATTTCTACCTACTCTTTTCCTACATACTGAGCATAGCCATTTCCCAGAGGGAACCTGCGCCCTATTTTCCTATATATATATATATATATATAATCATCATCATCATTTTACGTCTGCTTTTCCCTGCTTTCAAGAGTGGGACAGGTCCTATTCAGCACAGCATCTCTCCACTTGTCACGGTCCTTCGTGAGTTTCAGCAATCTGAGGTCTGCTCTCACCACCTCCGCCCATGTTTTTCGTGGTCTTCCTCTACTGTCTTCCTTCTACTGGGTTTTCTTGGCACTTCTTTATATATATATATGTGTGTGTGTGTGTAAAAATGGGTTATATTTAATAATAGAATATTTGATTTGTTTGCAAGCAGATGGTCTCACTACACTATATTCTGTCTCTGATGACTATCATCATCTGTTTGTTCAATAGTAATATCAAGGAACAACCAATATGTTTCTGGGTCATTTCCCTTCTGCTACTGAATTGAACTCTTTAAAATATATAGTATTTTCTAAAGTATACATCGACTGATTAGCTTCATTTGCATACAAAGAGATTTTATGGCTGGCCTTGCCAACAATTAAAAAGGGAAAGGCTGAAAATGAACAGCATAAAATATTGTGGGACATGACCTGCTAGTGCATGTGACTTTTTTATGGCAAGTACTGTGGTATTGTATAAGGTAAGTACTGTGGGTATTGCTTCACTGTAGGACAACAGGGTAAATGAGAAGGAAAGTGAGAAAGTTAGAAATAGCAGAAGTTGAAGCTCTATAAAGAGCCAGAGCAAAAACCATAAGGCCTCCTGTCCAATACGTTAATGATTTTGTGTATAAGTTCATGTCTGTGAAGTATGTGGGGGTGTCTTCATAATAGATATTAACATTTCCACCAAGCTAATATTATGTTTACATATATTGCATTTGGCATCTGAGATTTATGAAGCAAATTACGCATTGTGATTACTGTAGAGATGAAAGTAATGGCTGATCTGCTGATGCATTGAATCTGCAGAAACTAGATAAACAAATATCTTATCATACCATGTTGCTTTCATTTAATGCATGCATATACATAACTATACGTGTTTGTGTTTGTGTGTGCATGGATCTGTACATAACAGTCGAAGTAAAGGTTCCAAATAGAAACAATAGATATGTTAAATGTAATAAAATGTTTTCAAGGGGATGTTTACAAAAAGTTCAAAGGATTCTAAATTGACCCTATTGATACCAAACCAACTTAAACTGCCCCTGGTACCATGACATAAAATTGTTGTTTTAAAGTATTTAGACTTATCCCAAAACCCTTCTAGTGTAATTTTATGGAAGAACCCTCATTAAGTTTAGCTATAAATACTGATTTAAAAATGAGAAATTTAGTTATAGTGCTAAATCCCTGCAAAATGATTTGAAAATGATATGCAGTGTCTTTCATTAAAAATGTGGTAACAGAAGGAATAACCAGTTTTTAATTTTTTTATCAAAGGAATTTCTCAATAACACTATTAATACCTGAAGTAATAAATATAACCTCAATACCATCTGGATACTTCCACAATAGTCTTGTTACAAACTATTAAAGTTTCCCCATCTTAAACCTTTCATTACCATATTTTTAATAAAAGACACTATCAATGATTTTAATTAATTTTGAACATAATCAAGAATTTTTAGGGATTTAGTAATATAACTTTCATGTTATTAAGCTGGTGTTTGGAACATAACATATGTCCTTACTTAAAATGTTGATGAAAGGTTTTTAAATAATTATGAACACTTTGAAATAAACAGTTTTGAATCTTAGAACCAAGAATAATTTCAAGTGGTTTGGTACCAAAAGTGTGTCAAAGACTGAAAGTTTAGGAGGATATCAGCTAACATTTGGATTTGGTAACTTATCATTGCACAGTAGTTACAAAATACACCCTTGAATCTAACCTGAGTTCCTAAAAGATAGAGTTTATGTTAAGAATAAAACTGAATGTTCCGGTGGTAAATTACCAAACTAAGGTTTACTGATTTTTTCTTCTTTCTTTTTGTTTCAGGGAGATAGTAGAGAATGATGAGGTTGGATATCTGCAGCAAAGTGTGAACCTTGTAGTAGTGTCATGCCCTGGGTGTGATCTTTGTCAATCAACTGCTAGCATGGTCTTCCACTAGCTCTTATGTGGCTAATTATGAATAAACTAATTTGACATATGTTAGATTGTAAGGAATTGAATATATTTTTTACAAAATAAGTATATATAGTATACTTGCTAGTTAAATTGCATGTCTATGCAAAATGAATTGCATGGTATTACCTACTGTTACCTTACTCCCAAGAAATTCTTCAAAATTGTGATAAGTTTCATTAAAAATCTAAATATCTATTCTATTTCAATCACAGGCAGTAAAACGAATAATAAAATGAGTTGTCTAGTACATTTACAAGTCAAGTAATAATATCATGTTGATTCCTCTATTTACAATCTTATCATGCTAAATATAATTATAAACTGCATGATAGGGTTGTTTTGATTTTGGTTTCTGCATCAAAGATGGTCAGAAATGTTCTATTTTGGGATTTCAAAGTACAGGAAAGCTGAAAAAACAGCTGAGTATTAAAGCTATCAGCTTTTACTGAATGAAAGACATGAGAAGTTCTTAAGTAAAAATGTTTTGTGTGCTGCTGGTAGAAGGTAACTATGAAGGATGATTACCAAGGAATGTGTGGAAAGATGTGGTTATGTCAGATTTCAACACACTGAGTCTCACGGAACAGATTAATGGCTACATATGCTATACAGGAAACTTGTTAAAACCAAGCATGAAATAATAGCCATTGAAATGTTGGTGATGATGATGATGGCAGTGGCAGCAATAATTATTAGAATGCTCCATTTATGACAGGATAATAGAGATTAAAATAAAAAAATGACTTCAACAGAAAGAGTTTTGAAGCAGATAACTAAGGTGTCTGGGATTTACTCACCTTCTATCAACTTTAATACTACTATCTAATATATCATTTGTGAAAAACAGAGCAAACTGTAACAACACACACTATGAAATAGATGGGACACATGCTGTAGTATGTTTTAACCCTTTACCATTTACATTACTCTATATTTACTATTGCATTTTTGGGGTAAAGGCTTTACCTCACGCAATATCAAATCTATGAGATTTTAATATTATTTATTTTGAAAACAATACCTTAACATCAGTGTGAGTGGCCAGTTACAGCTGGTTTAAACAGAAAGAGGTGATAGAATTCTGGTCAGATACCGCCGGTTTAAATGCTAAAGGGTTAAATAATTGTTTCTACTTTTGGCACAAGGCCAGCAATTACCCAGTGCATTACTGGTACTTTATTTTATCGACCCTGTAAGGATGAAAGACAAAGTTAACCTCAGCGGGATTTGAACTAAGATAATAAAGGGCCGTAACTCTATGCTGCAAAGCATGGCGTCCAACACTCTACCAAGCAAAGAATAGTGGGTTGAATTAACCTCAGATAATGACTGGTATTTATTTTCTATTGGTTACAGTGAAATAGAAAAGCCATGACTCTGCTAGGCTATTCATGTTAAAGAATCATGTCAACAGGGTATTCAGAAGCTTCCCCCTTTATTGTTTTCACTACACATCATCATCACTATTTTATGTCTGTTCTTCCACACTAGCATGGGTTAGACAGGTGTCCTGTTGTGAGTAGTGTCCAGTTGGCTGACCTTCTTGTACGGGAACTGATTCTGGCTTGATTTCTACAGCTGGATGCCCTTCCTAACACCAACCTCATTTACAGTGAGTGCTGGGTGCTTTTTTCCTGTGGCACCTACACGTCCACATTACAGTGAGTGCTGGGTGCTTTTTTTCCGTGGCACCTACACATCCACTTTACAGTGAGTGCTGGGTACTTTTTTGTTGTGACACCTCCACGACCACTTTGCAGTGTCTATATGCTTCAGCTTCGGTTTACACAGTAATAACTTATTTAACATGATGGAGTTTTTCTTTGATTTTTTTTAAATTATTATTTTGTGTTATTTTAATTTTCTTTATCTTCATTTTTTTTTTTATATATTTATTTTGCACTTAAAAAATGATAAATAGATAGCCAAGCATCCTGATTAGCAGTGAATGCTAAATAACACATTTATTGAACAGTTTGAACAATTTTTGGTAAACATATTATGACTATGAGATTACATTCTAAAAAAAAACACTACTTAAACTGTATAAAATATTATATCCAAGTCAACAAGCAAGTTATATTGCATTTAGCTATGCTATCAGAATATCTTCATTGATTGATTGATTTGGTGTTTTAAAACAGAAAATGAAAGAAACTGAAACAATGAGAAAAGCAATCAAGTAGTGTGGAACTGAACAGACCAGGTAAATGAACAGAGAATGACTTAGTCATAACATGACATGCAACTAAAAAAAACCCAGCAAATATGAAAAGAAATAAAGAAGGCATGTATGGTTTAATAGACCAATCTGACTTTAACATGTGGCAAATGTTTTAGTCACAATACACGAGCTCAGGTCACATCACTTGCCAAACAGGTTCAACAAAAGATGAATATATTTTAGATAAAATTAGACAAATATTCAACGAAATCTTTATGATCAATATATTGCTCTAATGTCCATTCTTCATAATAGTGTTCACTACAGTGAACTCCATATGTGTATGTGAGTATAGGTGCGTATGAGAGTTATATATACACACACATATATACACACCCATATATAAACGCACATATATATATATATATGTATACACACACATATATATACACACTGATATATATACACGCACATACATATATATACATACCCATATATATATACACACACATATATATATATATACACACCGATATATATATACACACACATATATATATATATACACACATATATATATATATATACACACACACCCATATATATATACACACCCATATATATATATATATCATCATCATTTTACGTCCACTTTTCTCTGCTTGCAAGGGTGGGACGGGAACTGATTCTGGCTTGATTTCTACAGCTGGATGCCCTTCCTAACACCAACCTCATTTACAGTGAGTACTGGGTGCTTTTTTGCCATGGCACCGCCACGACCACTTTACAGTGGAATGATAGTGACCCCAGTCCCTATCATCTCATTTCTACAGCTGAGTAAACTGGAGCAATGTGAAATAAAGTGTCTTGCTCAAGGAAACAACACATCACCCTGTCTGATAATTAAACTCACAACCTTTTTATTGCAAGCCCAATGCTCTAACCACTAAGCTATATGCCTCCATATATATATATATATATATATATATATATATACACACAGATATCCACGGTAAGTTGTGGGGTCTAGTCTGCATGAAGAACTCAATGTTATCCATATGTTGAATGGCAACAGCTGGTGATATACATGTAAGTATATATTTTCCTTATCTGATATTTTGTAACTAACCTTACATAGATCGATAACGAAGTATGGTTATGATATATTATCATCACCTAGAAACAATTGTAAAGCAGTGAAGTATATTTCTAATGACTTGAATTTTTATTTCATTGTTTTAACTTATATATATATATATATATATTACATATATATATAGAGAGAGAGAGACAAGCTATGTAAAATGATTGGTGATAGGAAGGGCGTACAACAGTAGGAAACCTGATAAACAAAGGGTTGAGAGAATATTTTAGTTGTGTCATAGATGTGACAACCTTTCTATAGCTGGTGAGTTGATGAAATGCACCCATTACACTCCGTAGAGTACGGAATGCATCTAAACAAGGCATACCCCACATCCACCTCAACTGAGAGGTCAGTGGCTCAGGTTAAGTACTGACTTCATCATCATCATCGTTTAACGTCTATCTTCCACGCTAGCATGGGTTTAGACAGGAATTGTCCCACTTGAGGCAAGATTGGTTGTCTTGCTCGTATAGGACTGTCTGGCAGGTTTTCTACAGCTGGATGCCCTTCCTAACACCAACCACGTTTACAGTGTGGACTGGGAGGTTTTTACCGTGTTACCTACATGGCCATATAACAGCGTGGACTGTGTGTTTTTTTTTTGTCGTGACACCTACATGTATTTTTGGTTAAGAGGTGCCTACTGACTGTAGGTTTCGCTTTGTACATACGCAAGGCGGGTCTTCTATATTACTGTGTAGCGCCAAAGATCTCGGTCCAGTGACATTGTCTTGGAGAGGTGTAAGTGTGTAAAGTCGGAATTTATCAAATCGTCCCAGGTTTTTCTGGGTCTACCTACTCCGTAGCTTCCATCAATTTTGATCGCCCTGCACTTTTTTATACAGCTGCCGTCTTTCATGCACATCACGTGGCCATACCAACGTAGTCTTCTCTCGAGTAAACAGCATCTGATCCCTCTTATTCCTAATTTCTCAGTTCATTTATGCTTTGCCATTCTCGTATATTACTATTACACATCCAACGGAGCATGCAAGCTTCATTCCTCTCCAGTCTGCGCAGAACCTCTGCACACAAGGCCCAGGTCTCACTGCCATGTAACATTGCTGTTCGTATGCAGGCATCATACAGCCTGCCTTACATTTTTAGAGAGAAACCTTTAGCGGCCAATAGTGGTATAAGCTCTCTGAACTTTTTCCATCCCGTTCTGACTGTACTTTCGAAGCACCCTCCACCACTGCTGATTTTGTTCACCCAGGTAATGGAAGATGTCCACTAATTCTATAGAACCATCTGGGCAATGGAATGAGCTAGTATCCTGTGGGCACTTGCTACTACTTATTGCACCTGAGCACCGGCCACATATAAAATCTATATTCTTAGTTAGCTTACCTGTGATCCCACTACATCTTTTATGCACCCATACTTTGCATTTGGGACATAAAATGGAGTTTCTGCCTACTCCTTTCCTACATACTGAGCATGGCCATTTCCCAGAGGGGACCAGTGCCCTATTTTCCTTCCTACATACTAGAACTTTAGTCTTAGACAAGTTAATTTTAAGGGCCTTTTGATTCTAGGCCATGCTTCCATGTTTGAAATTTCTTCTCTAGTTAAGCCATTGATTCAGCTATAAGCGTTAGATCATCTGTGTATAGAAGTTCCCATGGGCAGCCGGTCTTGAACTCTTCTGTTATACCCTGAAGGCCAATAATAAATAGGAGGGGGCTAACAACAGAGCCCTGATGAACACCAACTTTTACGCTAAATTCTTCACTTCATCTGTGACAACCCATTCGAGTAGGGAGAATAGATATTAAATAATGATGCTATATATATATATATATACATATATATATATACATATATATCATCATCATCATCGTTTTACGTCTGTTCTTCTACGTTGGCATGGGTTAGACAGGTTGTCCTGTTGTGGGCAGTGTCCGGTCGGCTGACCTTGTCTTGCTCATACGGGAACTGATTCTGGCTTGATTTCTACAGCTGGATGCCCTTCCTAACACCAACCTCATGTACAGTGAGTGCTGGGTGCTTTTTTGCCGTGGCACCTCCACGACGACTTTGCAATGGAATGATAGGGACCCCAGTGCTATTATCTCATTTCTACAGCTGAGTAAACTGGATCAATGTGAAATAAAGTGTCTTGCTCAAGGAAACAACACATCACCCGGTCCGAGAATTGAACTCACAACCTTTCGATTGCAAGCCCAATGCTCTAACCACTAAGCCATGCGCCTTCACTATATATATATATCATTATCATCATCAGGAATGAGTTGGAGGGGTTGTCTCTGTCCAAGACTAGATGGGTGGAGAACCATGTCTTGCTCATATAGTCCGTATTTTGGCATGTTTTCTACAGTTGGATGTCCTTCCCAATGACAACCTTTTACTGAGCGTACAGAGTGCATTTTATCATGACACCAACACTAAAATATATATGAATGTGTGTATGTGTGTGTATAATCAGCGAAGGTGCATGGCTTCATGTTTAGGGTGTTAGGCTCACAATGCCTAGTTAGGCTGGTGTTAGGCTGTTCATTGAGCCCTTGAGCAAGACACTTTACTGTGTTTCAGAGAGGAACTTTCTAAGTGAAAACCATGGACAGCCATGACAAAAATGGGTGGAGGGCTCCCTCCTGCTCACCAACGTTTTTACATCCAGCTTTTGATGGATGCATGAGTGAGATGAGAACCTTTTTCTATAGACAGATGCTCTTCTTCACACCAACCCAACTAAACATGATGTATGCTACTGATATTTGTCAAACTACAATACCACATGTGGGCCATAACTAGCTGTCATTACAATTGTCAATGTAATTTGCATGCACTGGTGACAATGAATTAAATAATATGTAATTATGCTTAGAGAATATAAGATAACTTTTTATTTAAGTATAACTACAGGTTATAAATCTTGCAATGGAAGTTTGAACACATTCATAAATTTATGTATATTACTAAGTAATATATATTGATGAACAAGATAAATATAATGTGCATGTGTGTGTCTTTGATTTGTGATGACCAGTCCAATCCTGGATAGCAGGGAAAATAAATGTTAACTGATGATGATATATATTGCTATATATCATCATCACACCCATGGGAGCATGTTGAAATTGACGTATAAATGATGATGATTATGTGCATATATGTGTGTGTGTGTGTGTGTGTGTGCGTGCGTGTGTGTGTGTAACCACATATAAAAGACTTTGACCATGGGATTGTAATTATAACGAAATGTAAGAAAAGAAAGTATTAAATAAAGCAACAAGTAAACAAACATCACAAGTCCTATAAATACTGGTTTTCAAAGCAGAGGAATTTTCTCAATGACATTGTTGTAGATGTTTGAAGAAATTTGACTCTTTATAGTATACAATTTTAGTAAGAAATAAAACAGAAGTTAAATGGCACACCTATTCTAACTCTTCTATGAGGTAACTATATATTTAAATAACATTTTCTCTGATATACATTACTCCACATATGTAGATATTCACATGATACACACTTCATCTAACTTGATATATTTGTGAACTAATATACTCAACATCATGATAATCATTTCAAATCTTTGATATAGAAGACAAAGTATCATGAAGGATTACATTCTAACTATATTTTGTTTATTGACATTGGTAATGTTATATTCTTTTCTGTCTTTTTTTTCATTATGTAGCAAAAACTCCTATTAGCTAATGGTAAAAAAACAATAGAAAAACTGTATGACTGAACACTGAATAACTAAGTATGATTCAGAGAACCTATGTACTATAGGCTTCTGTAAAACTTGCAGATGGGGCAACACATTGCAACAGAACCAGTTAAAATTTAACTACTAATCTATTCATTTGTATTCTCATGAAGATCTAGGCAAATGGTAAATTTTGGATTTCTTGCAGAGGTTACTATCCACCCAAACTATTAAAGCTTTCCAATTTCTGACAGATAATTATGCTAAAATAACTGATCGGAATTGTCAATATCATGATTATTACTATTGTTATATTATTTCATTCATTCTTTCATAAAACTCACAGAAATCATTTAAAAATCATCATCATTATCATTATTTTACGTCCGCTTTTCCCTGCTTGCAAGGGTGGGACTGGTCCTATTCAGTACAGCATCTCTCCACTTGTCACGGTCCTTTGTCATCTCCTCCGTGAGATTCAGCAATCTGAGGTCTGCTCTCACCACCTCCGCCCATGTTTTTCGTGGTCTTCCTCTACTGTATTTCCTTCTACTGCCATTTCTTGGCACTTCTTTACCCATCGCAATCTTCTCTCCCGCACACTACAACTTATCCCTCTTAAACACAGTTTCTCTCTCAACTCATCTATGCTCGGTCGTTCACATACATTGACATTGCACATCCAACAGAGCATGCTTGTTTCATTTCTCTCCAATCATCGCCTATCCTCTGCAGTTGCTGCCCATGTCTCACTACCACGTAGCATCGCGCACCTCACACAGGCATCATATAACCGTCCTTTCGTACACAGGGAGAACCCTTCTTCGTCAGCAGGGGAAGCAGCTCCCTAAACTTCTTCCAGCCCGTCCTTATTCTAGATACTAAAAATATGCAAAATAAATAGAAAATCTGACAGAAAATTTCTGTAAACAATGTCTCATAACTGTGAGACCTGACTCACAACATTATTAGCTCATTTGGAGGTCACTAGCCACTCAAAAAGAGTTGTACATTTTTAAACCAACATATTGCTCATGCAGTGTTTTTCGCTATGTTATCAAGGCTGATATGAATTAGATTTACAGTGCTAAAAGTGTTAACAGAACATGAAATTCTGATAAGATTATTTTCCTGTATTACATAAAACACATTGTATTCTTTTTCACATTACATATGCTAGTTGTTTTGTTGTTACAAAGCTTCAACCAATTCTTTGCTTAAGGAGACATAACAGCAGCTTACAGAAAACATTTCAGAGCAGTGTACAAATCCAACATATGGAGCACATGATATAAATCATATATTGTAGTTAGATAAGACCTATGAGAATGGAGTATTTACCTGATTGTGTATGTATGAATCTTTAGCTTTGATACCAGAAATAGTAAGTTCCACATCTTCTACCATCTTATTAAAGCACATAAAACAGGCCCCAAGTTAAAAATTAGTTCTATTGTTTTCATTCAGCATTGGACCTTTCTACAAAATTTCCTGTTTTCTCTTCAGACTTCTTAAACCTCCCTTCACACTTTCCCTGGCAACGTAGACAGCTCACATGAAGTAATCGACAGTCTAAAAGAAATTAACCCCATCACACTTAGACAGAATAGATATTTATTTAGTTTAAACATAGTTTACCTCCTCACCTCTGTCCCCATCCTCCTGCACTCCAGACCATCGACTTAATTATGGACATCATCATCGCCACTACCAGCCTCAATGTTTCAGATTCACTGACATCCAAGAGCTGCTCTTTATCATCATGTGCAACATCTTTTTCCAGTTTCAAGGCTCCATCTACAAACAAATTTGAGGACTTCCAATGGGGTGAAGTCTTTCGGGCCTGCTGGTCATCACATACAAGGACCAGTTGGAGCACACAGCACATGCCACATGCTGATCTTTTTCCTTCTTCTCCAAGTACATGGATAATTTCCTTATGTTCTCTTCATCATTTGAAGAAGCCATCAAGATTTTTATCATCTTCGAAAAAGTAGACGCACACATGAATTTTGAGGTTGAGCACCCAGACACAACTGGGTCCCCCTCTCTACTCAACTTTACACTAAGAGTCACAAAAACGGGATCCATATACACCAAATTTTATAAGAATGATGCCTGCAGAGATATTTTTTCATTATGATTCTGTCCCTCCCTAAAAATCCAAAATGGCCTGTATACAGAATGAGATGTGCAAAAGATGTAGCGAGGGTAGTGACAAATATAGCAATATGGTGGAATTCCAAAGAGTTCTCACTGAGAACAGCTACCCTACTTCTCTCATCAAATACCAAAATGCTAAGGCAGCAATACTTAAAAGAACAAGGAGGACACACGCCTCTAGAGGTAACGTACAGTATACTACCTAAAACTGCTGCATTTCAATGAGAAGACAACTGCTGCCATCAGACAAGCCAACTGTAGGAAGAGCCTGAATATACAAGTGGCACACTCAGGGTCTTCATTGAAGAGACTACTCTACAGACACAAACCTGCATACATCGATATCTGCCCGTTTCCTATTTGTCCCATCAACAATGCAGAACTTTGCAGAGAATGTATCTGGTCTACAAAGTTAAATGGAAAAAAAATAGTTCCTAATACAGCGTACTGTCAAAAACATCTTCATAGATACTGCAGCCAAGACATTGAGGTCAGCATAGAAATGTGGGAAATTTAAGAATCATAGAGGCCATTATCTTCAACAAGAAAAATCCATAGGTAGATAATAGATTGTAAATGCATGAACCAGATTGGCTACTATAACAGTTCCATGTATATGTATTTCAGACAAGTAAACCTGTTAGGGAAGACCACGATCATTCATTTTTATTCTGAACTGTTTTAGTTTGATAATTGAAAAAGGGGTAAAACTCCCGAAATATGTTGAAATATATTGAGTAAACATGACTTTGTTGTGTCATCCTTTGTGTTCCTTTATATATTTCTACCACACTGTACCAGCGTTTTGAAACCTATCAGCCACTTATCAAATTTGTTTTATATTTTGTTCAAGACCATAAGCAAATGTGAACCCCTGACAAAGATAATCTGCAAATTCCAACCAAAACATATTTATTTATCCAGCTATTTACAAGACATTATAGCTATTTACAAGAAATTATAGCTATTTACAAGACATTATAGCTATTTACAAGACATTATAGCTAAATAGCTATTTAAAAGAAATTATAGCTATTTACAAGACATTATAGCTATTTACAAGACATTATAGCTATTTACAAGAAATTATAGCTATTTACTAGATATTATAGCTATTTACAAGACATTATAGCTATTTACAAGACATGTGGATTGGCAGTATCGGTAGAGGGTCGGACGCCATGCTTTCCAGCATAGTTACGTCCCTTTACGATCTGAGTTCAAATCCCGCTGAGGTTGACTTTGCCTTTCATCCTTACGTGGTCGATAAAATAAAGTACCAGTAATGCACTGGGTAATTGCTGGCCTTGTGCCTAAAGTAGAAACAATTATAGCTATTTAAAAGAAATTATAGCTATTTACAAGACATTATAGCTTGATGGTATGGTTTGAAACCTCTTGTTTATATTTTGATTCCTTGCTTGAAAATTCATAGAGCAACAATTTCTTTTATGGCATTTATAACTTGACAAATTGGCATTCACAAAGAAGAGTAGTAAAATTGTAAGGAAGTGATTAAATCTTTAAGCAAATCTATCATTAATTATATTGTCTGCCAATCTTAATGAACTTCAGCAGATTATGATATTATTTGTTGAGGAATATATTTTGTAAAAGGTTAAGTAGCAGTCAATATTCTAAAATTTAACCACCCCAATAATTGGTGATAATCACTTGAAAATGAAACTTTTTTAAATCAATGACCACAACAAAAATGATAATGTTGTTTGAAAAGAAGAATAGAATTCAAGATCAGTATTTTATTATCATAATATGTCTTAAATGTTTTCTTACTTGCCAGATTCTAGAACAATCTATTTCATTAATAATAAAAACAATTTCCTGGGTCCTCAATGCACTTAGAATTAAAGTGTAGAATACAAGCATATTTTACTCCTGCATCATCTACATAAATAGTTATTCTAAATGTCATTTCATCTTTCATAAATAGCCACTTGTTAAAAATAGACATTTAATCTGCATCAGTTGAAATACTTATTGTCTTCCTGTTAAAGTCCATCTAAAATGGGTTCTAGCTGCATAAAGTTCTTGATGTTCTTACGTTAATTCATAAAAGATACTTGAAACATTTGTATTAAGAGCTTCTTAGGCATTTCCAGTTAAAACTTGAAGAGAAAATGATTTAAAAAACAAAGTATGTAGCAGCACAGCTTATTAAATGTTTAAAGAAAACTAGTTGTAGTTTCTTTCAATCAAAAAGAACCAACAATATATCAAACTTATAATTTCTATAGTGCTTAACCCTTTTGATACTAACTCACCCCAAAACATTTTAAAGTGTTCATAATCAAATTAAAACAATCATAATTTTGTGTATAATATTTACTTTAAGTTATGTTCCAAACAGTATCTTGTTAATGAAAATGCCTCCAAATTCTTAATTTTTTTCAAATTTAATTGAAAAATATGGATACTGTATTTTACAAGAGATATGGTCATAGAATGGTTAAAAATTGTTTATCTATACACATAACTTGCTATGAGATAGTTTTCAGTTGACTTCTTCCCTAAATAGACATACAATTGTTGGGAGTTGCATGCTAGTTTTAGTTTTTAGGACTTCCCTACATACTTTCTTACAAGTATTAGGATCAGGGTAGCAAATTAGGCTAGCTCTAACTCGTTACTTTGTTTTGTGTTTGCCTCAACACTTTTGATACCAAATCACCTGAAACTACTCCAGGTTCTATGATACAAAACTGTTTGTTTTAAAGTGTTTATTTTTATGTAAAAAACTTATATCAAAATTTATAGTAAGAGCATTTGATAAGTTATACTCCAAACACGAGCTTAGTAATGCTTAAGTTATACTCCAAACACCAGCTTAGTAATGAGAAACTCTTGGTCGCTTTCAAAATTATTTCAAGATGATAAGCAGCATTTTTCATTAGAAATATGCTAATGAAAGGGTTAAGATGTACTATTATTCCATCTTTTAAAATTTTGTATTTGGTTCCTTCCTAAAGTGTCCTTTTAACATCAACTCAGTTGTTGATAAAGGCATCAAGTTTATATTTATACATGAAGCTAAAGCAAATAATCTGGTAATTAAGCTTAGGAATAGATGACAGCAAACAAAAAGTCTGACTGATTGAAAGTACATTTGTTTCTGTATATATATATATATATGTATATAATGATGTATGTGTGTGTGTGTGTATTGTGTTTATGTGTCAATGAAAATGCATGTGAATGGAATATGTGTGTGTATGAGTGTACATATCTGGAGTTATATATTTCTGTCATCAGTTTTAGTCACTTGATAATTGAAGCTGTATAATGTAGCTGTATAATGTAGCTGTATAATATAGCTGTATAATTATAGCTGTATAATGTAGCTGTATAATGTAGCTGTATAATGTAGCTGAATATTGTAGCTGTATAATGTAGCTGTATAATGTAGCTGTATAATGTAGCCGTATAATGTAGCCGTATAATGTAGCTGTATAATGTAGCCTTATAATGTAGCTGTATAATGTAGCTGTATAATGTTGCTGTACATTGTAGCTGTATAATTGTAGCTGTATAATGTAGTTATAATTGTAGTTGTATAATGTAGCTGTATAATTGCAGCTGTATAATTGTAGTTGTATAATTGTAGTTGTATAATGTAGCTGTATAATTGCAGCTGTATAATCTAGCTGTATAATTGTAGCTGTATAATTGTAGCTGTATAATTGTAGCTGTATAATGTAGCTGTATAATGTAGTTGTATAATTGTAGTTGTATAATGTAGCTGTATAATTGTAGCTGTATAATGTAGCTGTATAATGTAGCTGTATAATGTAGCTGTATAATGTAGTTGTATAATTGTAGTTGTATAATTGTAGTTGTATAATGTAGCTGTATAATGTAGCTGTATAATTGTAGCTGTATAATGTAGCAGTATAATTGTAGCTGTATAATGTAGTTGTATAATGTAGCTGTATAATGTAGTTGTATAATGTAGCTGTATAATTGTAGCTGTATAATGTAGTTGTATAATGTAGCTGTATAATGTAGTTGTATAATGTAGCTGTATAATGTAGTTGTATAATGTAGCTGTATAATGTAGTTGTATAATGTAGCTGTATAATGTAGCCGTATAATTGTAGCCGTATAATGTAGCCGTATAATGTAGCCGTATAATGTAGCTATATAATGTAGTCATATAATGTAGCTGTATAATGTAGCTGTATAATGTAGCTATATAATGTAGTCATATAATGTAGCTGTATAGTGTAATATAATAATAATGAAAATATTGTGTACAGTGCTCAGGTGCACTACAACTCATCAAAAAGTGTATGTATAGTACATAGGGTAATATACAAACGTCAGAAAAATGAACAGTGCATGAGTCATGATGTGTGCATGTGTATGGAAGGGGTACATCAGGTGTAGTTTTGGCGAATTTTGAGAAGCATGAGGGTTTTAAAGGATGCAGTGTCTCTGCAGCTAACAACTGACGCAGGCAGTTTGTTCCATCCTTCAGGAACTCTAAGCGTGAAAAAATGTTTCCGAAAGTCATGGGAGCTGTGCTGTTTTCTGATTTTGTAGGCATGTCCACGTGTGTTAAACATATGGAGATCAAAAAGATACTCAGGGTTGTTGTTGGCGAGATGATTAATAACTTTGTGGGTGTTTACCAAGTCCATTGCCAGACGTCGGAGCTTCAATGAATCCATGCCCAGGGAAGCAAGGTGTTCAGAGTATGGTAGGTGTCTGATGGAGGGTATGCGCTTGGTTGCATGTCTCTGAACAGTTTCCAGGAGCTCAATGTTCTGAGCAAGATAGGGGTTCCAGACTGATGATGCGAATTACAAGTGTATAATGTAGCTGTATATTGTAGCTGTATAATGTAGCTGTATAATGTAGCTGTATCATATAGCTGTATAATGTAGCTGTATAATGTAGCTGTATAATGTAGCTGTATAATGTAGCTGTATCATATAGCTGTATAATGTAGCTGTATAATGTAGCTATATATTGTAGCCGTATAATGTAGCTGTATAATTGTAGTTGTATAATGTAGCCGTATAATGTAGCTGTATAATGTAGCTGTATAATATAGCTGTATAATGTAGCTGTATAATGTAGCTGTATAATTGTAGCTGTATATTTTAACTGTATAATGTAGCTGTATAATCTAGCTGTATAATGTAGCCGTATAATGTAGCTGTATAATTGTAGCTGTATAATGTAGCTGTATAATGTAGCTGTATAATGTAGCTGTATAATATAGCTGTATAATGTAGCTGTATAATGTAGCCGTATAATGTAGCCGTATAATTGTAGCTGTATATTTTAACTGTATAATGTAGCTGTATAATGTAGCTGTATAATATAGTTGTATAATGTAGCTGTATAATGTAGCTGTATAATGTAGCTATATATTGTAGCCGTATAATGTAGCTGTATAATGTAGCTGTATAATTGTAGTTGTATAATGTAGCCGTATAATGTAGCCGTATAATGTAGCCGTATAATGTAGCCGTATAATGTAGCTATATATTGTAGCCGTATAATGTAGCTGTATAATGTAGCTGTATAATGTAGCTGTATAATATAGCTGTATAATATAGTTGTATAATGTAGCTGTATAATGTAGCCGTATAATTGTAGCTGTATATTTTAACTGTATAATGTAGCTGTATAATTGTAGCTGTATAATGTAGCCGTATAATGTAGCTGTATAATGTAGCTGTATAATGTAGCTGTACATTGTAGCTGTATAATTGTAGCTGTACATTGTAGCTGTATAATTGTAGCTGTATAATGTAGCTGTATAATTGTAGTTGTATAATGTAGCTGTATAATGTAGCTGTACATTGTAGCTGTATAATTGTAGCTGTATAATTGTAGCTGTATAATGTAGCTGTATAATTGTAGTTGTATAATGTAGCTGTATAATGTAGCTGTATAATTGTAGTTGTATAATGTAGCCGTATAATGTAGCTGTACATTGTAGCTGTATAATTGTAGCTGTATAATGTAGCTGTATAATGTAGCTGTATAATGACTGACTCATACACTCATGTTTTTTCTCAAAACTTTTCTTCCCTTCATTCCTCTTCTTACTATCTTTTGATTTCATCTTTTAATTCTCATTCAATCTTCTGATAAAAGATTAGTGTCCAAGACTTTTCCTACTCTATCAAGCGTTAAAATAATATATTTCTTCATTTTACTGTGATGTTTCTGTTTACTTTTTGCATACATATAATGTGTGTTTGTGTATTTACAAATATATACATGTGCATATATACGTGCAGAATGTGAGATGGTACATACTCAAGATGCAGAACTCCCAGCCAGTCTGGAAGGTAAGTACTGTCTGGTAGGCTTACTTCAGTACTGACATGGTCTATGTAACCCATCCAACCCTTGCTAGCAGGGGAAGTGATGTTAAATGATGTTTTTACATCTTTCTTTCCATGCTTGCATTGGTTAGATGGGTCCTTCTTAGCACAGCATCTCTCCACTCATTGTGTTCGTTTTTTCATCTCCTCTGCGAGTCTCCCTTGCCACCCAGGTCTTTCTCAGTCTACATCTACTGCAGCTTCCTTTTACTGGTATTTCCTACAACTGCTTCACCCAATGTTCATCACCCATGCACATCACATGCCCATACCAATGCTTTTCTCTTGTACTCCACCTCGGTTCCCTGTTAAACGCACCTCCTCCCTCAGTCCATCCTAGTTCTACCTTTCTCTCACATTTAAATTAATGAATCATGGTTACTTCATTTCTCTCAAGCCTACACATGTACTGCCTATGTTTCACTACCATGCACTTTGAATACAGGCACCATAGTCTTTTGTTGTCAAGAATGGGAGTAGCTCTCTAAATGTCTTCCATCCTATCCTTCTTCTAGTTATTATATTCTTGGAGCATCCTCCTCCACTGCTAATTACATCACCTAGATAGCAGAAGCTATTAACCAATTCTATGGCTCCTTCATGTGATTGGAAAAGATTTATATCACTGACGCTCTTCCTGTTGATTACCTCTGAGCATCTACATACAAAGTCTTCCCTTCCTGTTAGTCAGCTTGTTATCCCACTACATCTTTTGTGTACCCAGGATTTACATTGTCTGTGTACATCATATAGAGTTTATGCCTTTTCTACATATTGAGCATATATATGCTGTAATGGAGTCTGTGCTGCTGTACGGATCTGAGACTTGGACACTGACCAAGAAACTCATTCAGATGGTGGATGGGTGCTACACGAGAATGCTGAGGATGGCTCTGAACATTAATCAGTATACACTGAGGATGAAGAACTCAGAGCTGTATGGGAGCATCCCAAAAGTCAGATCGAAAGTGACACAGAAGAGACTGAGGTTAGCTGGATATGTTCACCGACATCCAGAGTTGACATTGCACTCAGTGCTCTTGTGGGAGCCCCTGCATGGACACACTGGAAGAGGAAGACCGAGGTTAACATATGTTGATGTCCTAAGGACAGACACTGGTCTCTTGGAGATGCAGGGCATGGCAACAATAATGAGGGACAGAGACCGCTGGAGAGAACTCATCCATGGATCTCGGGAATTTTACCCACCCTAGATATATATATACATATATATACACACACACATATATACATACACACACACACATACATATATACACATGAAATAAATGAGATAATGAGATCGAGATCATGTAGGTGTCCTGACAAAAAAACACACAGTCCACGCTATAATGTGGCCGTGTAGGTAACACGGTAAAAAGTTCCCAGTTCCACACTGTAAATGTGGTTGGTGTTAGGAAGGGCATCCAGCTGTAAAAAACCTGCCAAATAGTCCTATATGAGCGAGACACGGTCACCCGACCAACCTTGCCTCAAGTGCGACAACTCCCATCTAACCCATGCTAGCGTGGAAGATGGACGTTAAATAA
>OZ024743.1:96503182-96505682 GCA_964016885.1 Eledone cirrhosa | reverse complement strand
CCCGAACTGCATTTCATCTAGGTCAATTCTCTCTCTGATTAGTTGCGCTATTACTTTTTCCGTGACCTTCATGACCTGGTCTATTAATTTAATGCCTCTATAGTTACTCCTATCTAGGGCGTCTCCTTTACCCTTATAACAGTTAACGATGATGCTGCTATGCCAGTCCTTCGGAACAACCCCATTCTGTACGACTTGGTTAACTATGCGGGCGACCATGGTGTGTCCCACCGTGCCAGATGCCTTCAGCATCTCAGCAACTATTTCCGAAGGCCCAGCCGCCTTACCCGTCTTCATATCCTTGATTGCCTTACTTATTATACTCCCCTCGACTAACACTGCTGGTCCCTCTATTGGGTCGATATGGGGGAGACTGTCTTTCTCCCATTTATTCTCCTCATTTAGTAGCCTTTCATAGTGACACTTCCAAGCTACCTTCTTATCAGCGTCGGTGATGGCAAGTGTGCCATCATCATTAAGTACACACTTCTCCCCGACAATATGACGGTTTTTCCTTGACGCATTGCCTAGCAATCCTGAACACCTCACGTTTTTGGTCATCGCGTTGTAGAACATGCTTGAACTTTCTTTCCTCAGCTTCCCTTCTTGCTAAGTACACTTGTCTCCTAGCTTCCCACCTGGCCACTTGATAGTCCTCTCTACTTCCCCCATCCCGCCATACTTTCCAAGCCTGCTTTTTGGCCTTAATTGACCCCTCCACCTTACTGTTCCACCACCACGTTACTCTCCTCCTGCCTACAGGCCTGCTGCAGCCACAGACTTCGTCTGTCGCCAACAGTAGGTTTGCTTTCAGAAATTCCCACTCTCCCTCTATATTGTCCGACTCTAAATGTTCTTCCTTACTGTCGAAAGCATCAAGTAATATGCTTTGAAATTTATTCCTGGCTGTGGGGTCCTTTAGCTTCCATATTTTTCTCCTGAGGATAGTCCTCTTCTGCTGTCGAGTACGTCTCGTCCTGACTATGAGGTCGCTAATTATCAGTCTATGTTGGGAGGTGCATTCTTCATTGGGGGGGGGGGATTTAGTGTTTACAACAGACACTCTGTCACGTCTTCTGGTAAGGATATAATCTACCTGGCTTGTGTGTTCCCCGGATCTATTGGTGATCAGGTGATTGTCACGTTTTTTGAAGTTAGTGTTACAGATAGTTAGGTTATTTGCATCACAGAATTCCAGGATTCTGGAGCCTTCCTCATTTCTAGTACCAAACCCATAGCCTCCATGGATTTCGTCGTAGCCGTCACAATGTTGTCCAACGTGACTATTTAGGTCGCCTGCAATAATTATATAGTCACTGTCAGATATTTGGGAGGTAGTTAGCATCAGTGTCTCATAGAATCTGTCTTTTATAGTGCCGGGCACTCCGGATTGGGGTGCGTACGCAGATATTACTGTCACCGTAGTTCTATTGAGGACAAGTCGTATTTTAATTATTCTGTCGTTCACTCTATTTACGTCTATTATCTTATCTGCCCACTTTTCTGCTACCATGATTCCTACTCCACCCAGCCCATCGTCGTTTCCCACCCAGAAAAGCTTATAACATCGTTTTTTACCCTCAATGAATCTAGCAGACCCACCCCTCCACCTGGTCTCTTGAATACAACAAACATCGACCTCCTTACGTTCAAGCATTTCTACAACCTCGTTAGCACGACCCTTTAGGGTGCCTACATTTATGGTACCAACTCTGAAGTTTTGGATTGCATTTGGGGGTTGGGGGCGGTGGGGGGGCGGGGGGCGATGGGGTTATGTTAGCCGTCCGCGGTCGAAACAATGAGGAGTGCTCGCATTCTCGTCCAAGAGGTGAATTTGTCTTTATCTTTGGCATTGTTGCTGAGCGTCCAGATTTTTCTCTCTCTCTCCTCCACTCTCCAGGATTCCGCAGTCCATCCATCCATCATATATCGAAAGGCAACCAGGCAAGCGACAGTATAGGCCTCTGGCTTCTGATTGGTCCGCGTAATAATACTGGTGATGCGTGGGGGCTCTGTTTTATGATTGGCCCACGTAATAGCAATGGTGGTGCGTGTGGGGGGTGCGTGGGGGGGGGGGGGTAGCTAGAAGGTAATGATTGAATGGGGTCCTTGCATTTAACAAGCGATTAACAAAAATACAAAATTTGTTCTGTTCAATACGACCAAAAACTTTCGTATTTAACAATTAATAGAAACAGAAAATGTAGTTTGTTTTAGCGATAGATTGGCTATTTGGACTTGATACGAAATATGGATTGTTTTGAAAATACGCTAGAATTAGAATTAAAATACGCTAGAATTAGGATTTGTGGAGGGAGAGAAATGAAATCTGTACATTACTTTACATGAATATCGTGGGGGTAGAGACAGCAAGCAATGAAATTTGGCGAAGTGAATTCCTATCATATATATGTAGAGAGAGAGAGGGGGGGTGGCCGCATGATGGTTGTGTGTGTTAGGCGTTTGACCGCCCCATGCCTTCGAAGAAGGAAGAAGGAAA
>OZ024743.1:96458182-96495682 GCA_964016885.1 Eledone cirrhosa | reverse complement strand
TCGACTCTCGACAAATCGGAACAAGGAAACAATGTTCCCATTGGTCTTTCCAGTTGCTAATACTATCTATTGGTCGCAACTCCAGGTAGAAGGAGCAATGTGAAATAAAGTGTCTTGCTCAAGGACATAACGCATCGCCTGGTCCAGGAATCGAACTCACAACCTCAAGATTGTGAATTCAATTCTCTAACCACTCAGCCACATGCCTTCACGTAAATATGAAAGCATGGAAAATAGATGTTAAATGCTGATGATGACAGCAATCAGAATATATAAGTATTGGACATAAATACATTAGGTATACAGAATTGTTTTTGTTTGTTAAATCAAGGATATTTTATAAGAATTTGAGGTAGTGTTTTTTTCTCACCTTTTTAGTGAGAAAGAGTCACCACCAGAAGTCTTCTCAAATCTTTATGGAAGACATTTTTCTTCTCATAGCAAACAATCTTGCTTACTATATACATATATTTTCCTCAAGTGCTGATTAGTTTTGCTTTATTGGGATTTGGGCAGTTAATAAATTGTTTATGAACAAAAGATTTAATAACTTTATGCAGTATTAGTCATTTATATTTTCTCTCTTCAATGTGGATATTACCAATTTTCTATACGTTTTTACAGGAGAATAAATATGTTCATGGGATAAATCAGAATATTTCATGGTCTTATTCATGGTGTTCTTTCCAAATGACTATTATCAATCAGCTAATTTATTATTTATCATCTTTCCAGGATTGATTTATAGTTAATGCTTCACTGAGCTGGTTGTCAGGAAGGACATCTGAACCGTAAAATTAATTATGCTTCGGTGATCCTCTTTCAGTGAAAAGGCTTTAGATTTGCTCATGTAAATATGAAAGATGGATTAAAAAAATATATAAATCTATCCAGCTATATAAGTTGGGGGACTTCTAGACAAGTATTAAATTTTACCATCTACTCAATTTCACTCACAAGATTTGGGTCAACCCGATACTTTGTTAGACAATATTTGCCAAAGGCGTTGTGCAGTGCAATTGAATGCAAAAATCTTGAACATTCAACCATACCTAGACAGACACACATAAGACAGCGTGATGAACTGATGTAGAACTTACAGCTCTTGTACACTGGTTATAGACTCTTATCTGTACCTATTGTCATATATACATTAGTGTGTGCCAAGAAGAAAAAAAACAAATTGATTCACATTCTCTAAATCCAATCAGGTTTTGACACAGTAAAGATTTGTAAAATATCCGAAAGATACTCCAGTTGAGTTTCATAGAATCAACATATTCAAACGATTGCATATGTGCATATGACCTGCAAACACCCATGAAAAGTAATCATGCATACCTGTGTACTAAATAAACACATATACCTATTATGTGAATGCAAGTACATACAGGCATACATACAACAAATCTCTCCCAGGAACTTTGGAAGATTACTCAATGCTGGAACAAAATTAAAAAATGAACCAGTTTATTGAGAAGATTGTACATGGGTACTTGAGATCAAAAATGCATACCACAGAGGGGATAAAACATACTAAAAGACTGACATAGAGTTCCGACAAGCTCATAACACCCCACTTTGCAGGATACATCCATGCAATCCAGGAACAAGAAAATTCCACAAAGTTCCTGCTGCACAAAAGAATAAAGTCACCAGTTGACAATACTTATAGGCTGTGCAAAACAAAGAACTGTGAAAGAATGTCTTCTCATTAATGCCTTTCCAAGAAGTATGATCTGGTAGCCATAACAATCTGGAATGTACTATGGAAGACTAAATTAAGAACAGAGTGGAGCTACTGGCCCCTCAGATCAGCTGGTAGTCTTCATCTTTCTTACATTCCAACACCCTACTGAATGCATTTAATCAAGACATCAGTGCTGGTGAGGTTGTCATGTCTTTGACAAATCTGAAGAGTCCTCCCAATCATTTTGTTGGCAGGTCTCCTACAGCTGGATGCCTTTTCTATCAATAACTACTTAATGTATTGTATTGAATGCATTTATCATGTAGATCACTAACACTGTCGAGGTTGTCTTATGCTTATATCAGTGAAATAGTGTGCAGTGAGGACAGAGAGTATCTCATCTTTATTTAAATTAGACTAAGCAACTAAATTAAGAGAATATCTTTGATGTTTCACTTATTCTGTGAAGTTGATATGCTAAATAAAAGCAACATATCAGTAGGATTCATGAGTTCAATTCCTGGATGCATGTGATATCCATGAGTAAAACAGTTTATTTCACATTGCTCCAGTCCACTCAGCTACAAAAAATAAATTGTACATGTAATTCAAAGGGCCAGTATTGTCGCACACATTGCCATGCTGAATCTCCCTGAGAATTGCATCTGTGGAATGTTCAGTCACTTGCACATTAATTTCAAGAAAAGGATGTTCCATTGATCAAACAACTAGAACATTCATTGCCATAACCAACAGGAGTGAGATTTGAAATAAAAATATTAAGTGTAACAACTACTTGAACCTCTATGTTGGTCCAGTAGGCTCATGTAAAACTAAATCTCCCGAGATTATAACACATGTTAAAGTTGGCAATTATCAAATCACTGTACAAAAGTATTGTTTATTCTTTATCCATGCTATTTTAACATTATCCAATTTCTTTCTGTGACAGCTTTGAATAAATAGAAGATTTCATAAAGACAACAAACCAATGCTTTAATCAGAAGGCAAAAAGAGTTGTTATTTCTGTGTAATTCATTCAGCTG
This sequence comes from Eledone cirrhosa, assembly GCA_964016885.1. Taxonomy (NCBI): domain Eukaryota; kingdom Metazoa; phylum Mollusca; class Cephalopoda; order Octopoda; family Eledonidae; genus Eledone; species Eledone cirrhosa. The sequence goes on along the minus strand of OZ024743.1, from coordinate 96,492,946 downwards.
TCTGTCAGTTTGCTAGATTCCATTCCACGAGATTAGAATGGACAAAGTAAACAGTTTTATTTACATATATATTTGTTTCTCATTTTACATTAATTTTTCCTTTATCCTTAACAAGCATGGGTTGAAGGGGTTTACAAATTTAGACATTTTGTATTTAGTTTTATATCAGGTGGTTTGTAAAGCTGTATATCCCTCTTCTTTCTACTAACTCATCAAATCAATTGAATCAGCAACACAAATATATCAGATAAACCGAGAGAGTATATTAGTATACTTCACCATGGATATAATGCAAAGTTTGTCTGTAATTGGGTTTTGGAACTACATTCTCAGGAATTTTGAAGCAACACAATGTTTATAGTGCTTTGGTTATTGATCCAAGCTTTATGAAATGTAGGTGTTGCTGCTGTTTAGCCCCAGGTTAGCTTGGACCAAACAGATCTATGAATAGCCTTTTTGATAAACTGCCTGAAACCACTCTTGGTGATTCTCTAATACAGATTTTAAATGTTTATATTTATCTAAATAAACCTTCCATCAGAAATATGTTATGTTCCAAATATCAGCTTAGTAAGGAAAAAGTTAGTTATATTCCTAAATCCCTCCAAACTCCTAATCATTTTCCAAATTATTTGATCAGCATAAGCAGTATCTTTCATTAAAATCATGGTAATAAAAGGGTTTAAAACATTCCAGCCAAACCAAATCATTTTCTTTTCCAAAATATAGTGAATTTTGGATTGCATAATATGATATTTTCTTCTTCTTCAAGGGGGGCAAGTGTAGTCTGGGGGAGATTTGTCTTTATGTTGTGCAGGTCAGATGATTTCAAAGAGGTGCACTCATTGACATATATCATAATTTCTTCAGTTTTGAGGTAATTAACAAACACCAAGATGTAAATATAATTTGCTTTAAATTGTTTTCTTTACAAAGTTGCGAGCATATTAATAATAGTTGCATTTGTCAAACATATTTTGGCTATATTTAAAATGAAATATGCTGATTATGTTTCAAATAATTGTTGAAATAATGAAGAATTTTGTGAGATTTTATTGACTTTTTGTTGCTGTTGTCATTTAGTCAAAGTCAACCTTGTTCAAACAAATCTATCATCAAAGACATTACAGTCCCATGGACTTCATTATTCAATGTTAATAATTGTTTCTACTTTTGGCACAAGGCCAGCAGTTACCCAGTGCATTACTGGTACTTTATTTTATCGATCCCATAAGGACGAAAGGCAGAGTTAACCTCGGCAGGATTTGAACTCAGAATGGCAAAGGCCGTAAGTCTATGCGTCAAAGCATGGTGTCCGACTCTCTACCGATACTGCCAATCCACCGCCCTTAATGCCAATCCATCGCATTTAATGTTAATAATGGTAGGGAGTGATTCGAGGTATATTTGCCTGCTATTTCTAGTGACAAACATTGAGGTTCCATCTTTGGCTAATTCACTAGATAGTATATTAACCCTTTTGATACCAATCCTCCCGAAACTTACCCTAGACTAGGCTATTTATTTTAAAGTATTCACAGAAATCTTTAAAAAAATCCATTGTTACATTATACTCCAAACATATTATTTAAAAATCATAAACGGTATCTTTTATTTGAAATATGGTGACAAAAGGGTTAAATAAGCATTTTGGAACATAAGGTTGTTGCATGAATTTTTGAAGCAAGGTATTAATTTAATAGGAACACTGTGAAAAAATATGTGGCTTCAGGCACATTGTTGTCAAAAGGTTTTACCATAATTGAGTGAATAAAACAAGGTAAAACATTATTGATAGAAACAAAAATTCAACTCGTCATTTTTTCAGTTGAGGTTTTTCAAAATGCCGAGTCAATGATTCCTTTACAGAGAGTATTATAAAAGCCAACACAGGAGCTTATTTGTGATTGACCTGCTAGAAATAGAAGCGAAATCTTGCTCAAATTTTACCATACTATCTTAAAACAGGAATGATAATGTAGCTCTACATATTTACGTTGTACATGAAAATAAACAGGGAATGGCAATAGTTGGAATGGCATTGACCATAGGCCTGCTTGATCATAGGAACCACTATATCACTTCAAACATATAATGATAAAATGGTAGAAACTTGATTAGAATATCTAATCTGCGATACAGAGCTGTAAAGTTCTTAGTTTTAATTTTTCAAAATTTATTTTCTCCAGCCAACATCATTGCAGGATTAATGCGACAGTTAGCTGTACCATATATACTCATAAATTACATCTCAATGTTACATACAATATCTAAAATGTACCATATATTTTGAATTGAGGTTTTGTAGGTTCAATAGAAAAGACCTATGCTGGTTTATCATGCATTTTAATGGAAAAGAGTGAGACTTAACCCTTTAGCATTTAAACCGGCCATATCCGGCCAGAATTCTCTCACCTCTTTCTGTTCAAACCGCCTGTAACTGGCCACTCATACTGATAGATTTGATATTATGTTAGATAATTATGTGAAAATACAATTACTGTGAAAATACAACAGTATATATAGAGTAATGCAAATGCTAAAGGGTTAAACACAAGTACCTTAAACAAAGAGCTTCCCGCTCAGAGAAAAGGGTAGACTGTATGTTGCCTGCATGCAGACTGCAATATTACATAGCAGTGAGATATAGGCCTTGACTGCAGAAGACCTGTGAAGGCTAGAAAAAATGAAGTATGCTCTGGTGGATGTTTAATGTTAGTGTACATGAACAAAGTAGCATAGGTAACTGAGAGAAAAACTCAGTATAAGAGGAATCTGATGTAGTTTGCAAAAGCAAGGACTACAAGGAATGAATGTGCTGCATATAGAAGATGGGAGCTGTACAGAAAAATCTCAGTGTATGAGACCCATGGAAGGAGTAGGCCTAGATAGATATGGGATAATGTAGTGAAGACCAACCTTAGGAAGATGAATCTCATGACAGACCACAAAAGACTGCAAGAATTGGTTGTATGTGGTAATAGAAAAAGCTCACTTAGCCACATAAAAAATGTGACCTGACCCATTCATACCCCCATCCACCATCACTATACAACCCACCCCTACTATATCTAAGATCACTCCACTCCTTTTAAACCCTAACAGAGCATAGAAACAAAGCCAAATATGGAAGATATAAGCATGACAAGCCCCCCACCACCACCACAAAATTCATCTAGACCAAGAAGGTGACAACCCATCAAACCCTTGTCACCTTGGAAAGTTGATGTTAAATGATGGTGAGAAAAGGTATGATTATATGTGTGTGTGTGTGTGTGTGTGTGTGTGTGTGTGTGTGTGTGTGTGTGTGTGTGTGTGTGTGTGTGTGTGTGTGTGTGTGTGTGTGTGTGTGTGCGTGCGTGCGTGCGTGTGTGCGTGTGTGCGTGCGTGCGTGTATATAAGAAATGTAGAGAAGCCCATAGAAGAGACAGACCTAGGACGACATGGGATGAGGTTGTGAAGACCAACCTTAAAAAACTAAACCTCACAACTGAAATGACTAAAGACCATGAAAGCTGGTTCTACACAGTGCTGAAGAAAACCTGACCTGCCTCCATGTCCCTGCTTCCACAAGCACTCACTACAGCTATTCTCAACATCACATCATCCCTACACAACCCTCACCCATGCCCCCCACAAACAATTTCCTAGCAGCTACCTCACCCCACCCTTTAAAGTGATTGATGATCTACACAATAAACACACCCAGTACATGCTGTGAAGTGGTTGGCGATAGGAATGGCATCCAACCTTAGAAAGCTTACTAGATAAAGGGTTGGGAGAACCCTCAGTTGTGTCAGATATGTCAACCTATCCTGTGCATTCAGTGGAATGTGAGACAGTACATAAGTCAGACACAGATCTCTGGCTTGTTTTGGTAGATCAATAACCTCACTTCAGTACTGACTTGGTCTATGTAAACCCATTCAACCCTTGCTAACAGAGAAAGGAAATGTTAAAATGATGATGATATATATCATCATCATTTAACATCCATTTTCCACGCAAGCATATATATATATATATATATACTCATTAAATTAGTTGTATCTTATTTCATGTGTCTAATAGAGAAATTCCAATACTATTCAACAACATCAATTGGAAGGTTATAATTTTCCAGTCTATTAGCATTTTAAATGTCTAAATCTCTGAAATGTACCATTGGAGATAAGATTATATTTTTATGGACTATTAACTTGATATATACCGATAAAACTCTTTAATATTTACATTAACACTACATTTCAGTTTGTTTGACTTTTTCTCATCCTCAGGTGTCATATTGCTAGATGTGTATATAGTGTTTGACTGGATTTGAACAAAAGTTCTTTGTTCTTACATTAAAGTAATAATATTCTTATTCACTAGGTTGTTGGTGCATGTAAATATGAGAAATTTCTGCAGAGGAAGTTATAATATTATTAATAATTCATTTCAGATAGTTACACAAACATCAATGATACATCAACAAGAACATTTTTTTAAACTATGTTTTATAGCTTAATCAGAGAAGGAAGGGTAACACCCATGCTTTTTTCCAAGATCTCTGGAAAAAAAAACAACTTGTGTGTTGCTGTAGTAAGAAGTATTACATCACAATATTGAGTTATCTTTAGGCAGAAGTAGGTCTGAATATTTGTAACAGAACAGACTTGACTAGAGACAAAGTTGGGATGGTGGGAGCTAACCTAGTGGTGAACTAATTCTGTGACATATTACTATCATATTGTTGGTGGAAATCATCATTATTATCTTTATAATAATTTTACATCCACTTTTTCATGCTTATATGTAAGGGTTAGAAGGGTTTTCTCAAGCACAGTGGCTTATCACTTGTTGCTGTTTATCATCTTCTGTCTGAGGTTCAGCCTCTTGAAATCAGCTTTCAGCACTTCTTCCCAAGTCTTCCTTTTTTTTGTGTTCCTTCCACTTAGATTGCTTGACACATTTTTATCCAACTTTTATTCTCCATGTACATCACATGTCCATACCACTTCAACCTTTTCTTACTCACATCTGATTCCTCTAATACCAAATGTTTCTCTCAGCTTATTCCTCTGCTGTCATTCACACTAATAATACACACCCAGTGGAGCATGCTCACCTAATTTTCTTTATCCTCTGCAAGCTTTCAAAACACCCAGTTCCACTGCTAATTAGGCTACCTAGATAACTGAAGCTAACAACTACATTTAGGAAGCCCATCAAACATCTGAAAGAATTCATTTCCTCGATGTTCTTACAGCTAACACATTTTGCACATCTTCATATGAAATCTTTCTTCTCTGTCAGCCTGCCTATAATTCCACTACACTTCTCATGCACCTATAGTTTACAGTGAGTATACCATATGGAATAGCTATCTCTTCCATAACTGCATACTGAACATGGCCACTTCCGAGGTGGTAGTAAAATCCTATCTTCTTTCCTGCTAACTAAAACATTTGTCTTTGCCAGATTTATTTTCAGATCTCTTCACTCTTGGCTTTGCTTCCACATAAACAGAACAAATGTTGTGTAATTATGCATGCAAAATAAACAACAAATACATAATTATATTTACATATATCAAGTGAATCATGTTCCTTCTCTTCTGAAGAGGCTGGTGATCTCTAGTTTCTAGTAGTCTGTCAGAAATTATGAGATTTATTTCCATTGTTTTATTGGGAGATGTTACATGAATAGGGTGCCAGGTCCTTTGGTAACATGCAGATCATTTTGTGAAACCATAGTTGGTGCGGCTACCCACCAGTTTAGAGTGGATTCTTCCAAATGGAATAAAATTATTGAGGTGGTCTTCATTCACCTAGGTAACTTCCACTGTTGTTCTATAACTTTTTGTTTGTTGGGTAAATCCACTTATTTTGTAGAAGGCCCTTATATTTAAGGGTCACTCCATATGCTACATATGGGCATGCTCAATAGCAGTCAGCATATTTACAACAGTTTATTTCTACACTTGTTCCCATGTAGGCAACAGACATGACCATTCTATAGTCGTGAGATAATTGTTTTAGTAATATAAAACAATGATAAGCAATATAAATTGAGATTCACAACAGTTTATGAGTTAAGGGGAAGTGACAGTTTAGGTAACATACAAAAGTACAGTTCATATAACCAGAATCAAAGATTATCAATGCAAATTTAAATTAACAAGCAATATATAGGTTATTTAAATGGCAACACGATAAGAATAAAACTTCATATCTGAATATAATATGGTTATTTTGTATGTCACTTGATTAGAGTGGGTGATTTCAGTAATGCTAAAGATGAGAATGAGTATACTTTTTGGATTTGGCAGATTCATTTAGCTGAGTATCCACTTCGTGTTGAGACAAGCTGAATGAAAAGTTCCCTTAGTAGTAGCAACAGATGTAGGATACTTAACTATAAATGCATAAACTACAAAATGTCTTGTGGCTGTAATCAAAAGCATCATAATGGCTTGTAAAATTCCAAGCTACAATGATTTTTGACAATAGTTGTGATACTTCATAACAATAGTTTAAGCCTTTGTATACCTAATGGCCATTTTGCTCATATTGCAGTCAATTTCAACAGCCCATCACTCTATTAGGTCTATTTAGTGAAGTCTCTCTCTCTCTCTCAATTCATTCAGCAACAGATCATAGTAACATTTCTCCTTCTTTTGAGTGAAAGTGAGGGTGAGTGCTCCACTATCATTATGTACACATTTTTCACCAGCAACATCCTGATACCAACCAACACAGAGATTTGCCCCTCACACCTCATCTTACAGAATAATAGTAAAACTTGGATTTTCCATTTCTATTCTTGCTCTATAAAAGAATTATTATTATTAAATTACAATGGTTAATATGAGTGTCAATGTCCATAGCTGAGATGTTGCATATCCATATCTGGCAAATGATTAGTGTTTCCATCATCATCATCATCATTTTATAATTGCTTTCCAGATAGGTCAGATCGACCCATCTTTTTCCTAACTTCCATATTTAGCATGGTTTCTATGGCTCGATGACCTTCCTCATGCCAGCCACCTTACATAGTGTACAGGGTGGATTTTTTTTTATTGTACCATTACTACCACTTTACAATGTATGTTGGCTGAAATTTTCATGGCACCAATACTAACACTGTACAGGGCATACTGGGTGCATTTTATCATGGCACCAGCAATAAAGAGGTTGTATTTGTTAATATTTTTTGTTTTTGTTGATACGCCATGTTTACAAGGAGGGATGTTAATTTTTGTTGATGATGCAATTGCTTTTACATCTAGATAACATGCCCTATCTACTGCTAACCAATCAACCATGAAGCATGGGTGGTACATGTTCGTAATTAGTTGTTATTTAGTCCCAAATGAGCCCAGAGTAAGTGAAGGCGCTTGGCTTAGTGGTTAGAGCATTGGGCTTGCAATTGAAAGGTTGTGAGTTCAATTCTCGGACCGGGTGATGTGTTGTTTCCTTGAGCAAGACACTTTATTTCACATTACTCCAGTTTACTCAGCTGTAGAAATGAGATGATAGGACTAGGGTCCCTATCATTAAATTACCCAAGATACCTCCAACGAGATATACCTTGGAGGAGGCCAGCTAAACCTGCATAGGAGTGAGTCCAGAGTAAGCAGAGCTAAAGTCAAAATCATTCTAGTTGTGTCCAACCTAACCTTTTTTAAAGAAAAGTTTATCTAGGACTAAATTACAGGAGATTTGGCTGCTATTTCTAGCAGGTCAAACAACCATATAAACATTTCCTTGCTAATTTAACTCTTTTAATACCAAACTTCCTGAAACTGCCTCTGATTCTATGATACAAAACTGTTATTTTTAAGCCTTAAACACCTTCCATCATAATTTTGGAATCTGTGTAAGGTTATGCTCCAAACACCAGTTTTTTATAAGAAAGTTATATTATGAAATTCCTTCAATTTTTAAATTATTTTCGAAATTATTTGAAACTCATTGACAGTGATTTTCATTAAAAAATGAAAGGGATAATCAACCAGTGAAAGTTGTGTAAGGAAAGTTAATTTACCTTAAAACACAACAATGTCTGCAGTATGATTTGAACCTACGGCCATGTGGTCAATAGTGAAGCATCATAACCTCACAGAGACGCTGTTGCACTATAGAAAACAAAACAAAAAGCAATTACTATGGCTACAATAAAGTGTTCAAATGTTGAACTCTCTGGAAATTGATGAGTAGTTTGGTGGTTTACAGTGACAAGATCAAATCATCTCTCAAATCAGAATAAATGATGAATCTTATTTGATTGTTGTTTTTGTTATTTTAAATTATATTTTACTTGTATCAGTGGGAAATTATTAAGGATTAAAATATTCCTTAAGAGAGCAAGATACTTGTTATTTTGATTGATTTATTGAATGGTAAATGTTGATGGAGTGGTAAGATTATACAACTAGGTCGTTGAGAAGGGGAGGTTCTATATTATATCACAGTTGCAATGTTAACAACATTACACTATAACTAGCAAGAAAAAAGACCTTGCACTGATTGAAATTGACTATCAAGTATGTGAAGCGGAGGCAAAAAAGATAAGTATATTATTTCAAGTAGATTTCTAATAAAAGTTTATTTTAAGCAAAATTTAATATCAAGTAGATTCTATGCTGAAGTTTTGACAGTAAAAGCCTTCCGAAAAAATAAAATGGATAAAGGTATGGCTGAGTGGTTAAGAAATTCACTTCACAACCATGAGATCACAGGTTCGATTTCAATGTATGGCATCTTAGAAAAGGGATTTTACCATAGCTTCAGGCTTATCAAAGCCTTGTGAGTGAAGTTGGATAGAAGGAAATTGTGTGGAAGCCTGTCAGATAAATTGTCTTAATCATTTAATTATATTAAAGCATGGATATGGCTGTGTGGTCAAGAAGGCTTCTTTGCAGCAACATAGTGTTAGGTGCAATCCAATTGTGTGGCATCTTCAACAAATGTCTTATGGAAACTGTGAAATTCACTATATATATATATATATATATATATAATAGTATGTGTATGGTGGTTTTTATAATAGGTATAGTGTAATTGTGCATGTTGTAAGAGGTGACTAAAATTGTTGGTGCTCAGGTCATTCATCTGTAAAACAAATCATTCTATCTAAACCCATGCTGGCATAAAATGGTGGACGTAAAAGCGATGATGTTGATGACATATATCATCATGTTATGTCTATTTCCATTTTATGCTGGTATGGCTTTCATTGTCAGCATATATGTATGTGTGTTTATGTTTTTGACAATACTGTTAGTTAAAACAAGAGGTGTAGTATTTAAAGTAACTTTGTTCATGATTACACAACAACTAATACTTTCAATGCTACAAAGTAGATGCTATAAATTACAGATTTTATAATTCAATGATACCTTATATAGAATCAGAATGATGCAGGTTTCGTGGTTTTATAAGCAACATGTAGAAATTTAGTGTCTAACGAATGTCATATTATAATCTGTTCCAGTTGTTATTTAATATAATTTAGTTTCTCAATAGAATTAGATTCTACAGACTATAATCTATTTTATTAATGATTATAACACATTGTCATAATAATATCAACAGTTACATCAATTACAGTTGTAGTAGCTTTAACTAGTTTAAAATTAAATTAATACTTAAGCCAATGCTGAATTACCTAAAACTGTTGCTGGTTTTATGATACACAACTGTTTGTTTTTAAATGTTTATATTTATCTAAAATCCTTCCTTTATAATTTTATGTAAGAACCTTTGCTAAGTTATGTTCCAAACATCAGATTAATAACGAGAGAGTTATTTAACTAAATACTCAAAATCTTTATTATTTTTCAAATGATTTGAAAATCAAAGGCAGTGTTTTTCATTAGAAGTATGGTAATGAAAGGATTAATGACATAGGCAGTGTCTTTCATTAAAAAATATGATAATGAAAGGATTAAATAAAAACAAGCTGTTTAGCTCTTGTTTTTGTTTCACATTTCATTATCTGTATGATAAGCATGAAAGTTTATCTGTTTGTCTTGAAGAAATGTTGACATTTCTTCAATAAATCTTTACCAAATTTGTCATGAAGATCCAGATGCATTCCAGAATCACTCATGAACAAAATAAAATATTACTTGTCTGAGGCAACCCTTGGATAAAATAAGGAGGAGTCAAGAAAAGAGGTGGGAAAACACCAAGAACTTTAATGGAGTAGCAGTGGGAAAGAAGAAAAAAATACAGAGTTGAGGAGACTTGTTAGTGTTTATCAAAATGAATCTTTACCAAAATTACTATTCATAGAATAATTCTTCAAATGCATTATTTTGTATATCATTTTTTTTTTTGTCAGCAGTCATGGGAAAAGAAAGGGGTTTTAATTCCCAATGGAGTCATGGAGATGCTATACTGGCACACACCATGCCTTGGGCACTTTAAACCTCATGGAGCCCATTCCTCTCCAGGTTTGAAGATTGTCAATTACTTCCAGAAAGAGAGATTGTATGTGTGTGATAAAAAGTGGAATAATCAATCCCAGTATTAGACTGGAACCATATTTATTGACTTTGAAAGGATAACAGACAAATGCTTGTGGAAATGCATAAATATGCATGAAAATCAAAACTATTGAAGAGAGATAGAACATCAACAAGTTTAGAGCAAATAAGTATTGGTTGTGAGAACAAATGTAAAATACATGTTTAAAATGAAAACATAACCTAAAATATTTATTATAGAAAAGTTATTTGAAAAGTTATTTGAAAACATAACCTAAAATATTTATTATAGAAAAGTTATTTGAAAATGTGTTAAATGCAGTCATTTCAGAATCAATGGTTATTATTCTATATTAAAAATTGTATATTTAGAATTTTTCTATAGTTAAAATATTCTATAAAAAATATATTTACAAAATTACTCTATGAAAAGTAATTCGATAAATAGTTATTTCAAAGAAAAGTTGTTTGATTAAAAGTTGTGTTACCATATCTCGTATCTCTTTATTTTATATAGAAATGACTTCTACAGGACTAGAACTGTTTCATTTGTATGGAATTACTCTACTAATTTGTCAATTATCACAACCTTTCTACTTTGCAAATATTTTTTTTAGAGAGAGATTAAAAGCTTAGCTAACCCCCAAATGTTTCACATTTAGAATTATACTTCCTCCTATGCAAGTTATTCAGCCCTGTCATTACATAAAACTAACTATTAATTCAGCAGTTTTAAACTCTCTGCAAATGCAGATATAAAGGATATATGAAACAAAATCAAGTGTGATTGAAGCCACTGATTCGTCACTTGTAATAGCCAGCTTCTTTAATAGAAAAATGTGTGTTTCTCTTATACACCTAACATAATTTCATTAATCTAAACCTTCCCTCAAACCCAAGTTATTATAGGTAAGAGGAAATAGCAAAATTCTGCCAAAGAGAAAAGCAATATCTGACACAAAATTTACAGCTCAAATAACAGTGCAATGTAGCTAACTGTTGCAAAAAAAATATACAGATAACATGAACTAATGCTTTACTGAGTTCAGCAGATATGCTTGGAAGTTTCCTTGGTGACAAGCTATTCAAAATCACATAGAGAAACAGCCAATGTTTATATGTCCATGATAACTGTAGATATTTAACTAAATCGTCTTTGTTACAGTTTATATCACAGAAAATCCTATGACAAGATACTGGAAAACAAATAGAAAATAAAGCCAAACAAAATTCATAAAGAATTATCTAAACATAATAAAGGGATTATTTTATTAGGAAACCAAAAATAAAAACAAAAAAAAAAACATATTAAAGCAAATTATCAGAAGCAAAAATTTTAATGCAAATGTTTTCTAAAGCTTCAGATATAGCATCTTAGTTTGAACCTTTCATTTGATGGCAAACAAAAGTAGATAAAAACATAACCTATTGAAGGAAATTGGTGTGAAAATAATTAAATATTTAATTAGATTAATGGAAATTTCTAGAGAAATATCTCAAGTTTTAGGAATTCACTAAAGTCTCACGAAAATTGGAAACAATTCAATTTATGCCATGCTTGTTACACATATTTATCTTAAACAATTTGCAAGAGCATACATGCTGTTCAGAGATAAGAAAAGAAAACTCAGCATTTATCTCTTTCGAATTTCAGCATGAAGGGCTGTTACAAAACGACATCTCAATTCATACAAAGACTACTTGCTATAAATATTGTGTGCAGTGATGTGGTATCCAGAGATATGCAAGTTGTCAAATTGTCACATTATTATATATATATTTTTTATAAATGGAGAACTGTGCTTGGCAAAGGATCATTGAATATGAACTAAAAATACAAAGAACCAGAAAAAATACTGCAATATATCCTGACTGATGATTCAAAGGTTGGAATGTATATGTATTAAAATAACCTTTTATATGTAGGTAAAACAAAATACACCATAGTGACATCAACAAAAAATACTGTCATTTATGGAATCAGAATAAAGCACTCTCTAGCCTATTAAGATACATACAGTTGGTAATTTAAAGTCTAATGATTAAATTTTGTTTGAATCAGAGAATCGTAGAAGTAATAGAAAAAGTTGTTTTTTTTTTCTTCAGAAAAAAGAAACCTGTGAGAATAAAATCTCATAAAAGATAAGAGAAGGCGAGATGACAATCACAAAAAATTATTTTACTGAAGAGATTTTGAATACCAATTGAATAAGAAAAATGCTTAAAATATCTTTGACTGGTTTAAAAATAGCAACAAAATATTAATAATTAATCAAGAGATAGATTCAATTTAAATACTTCTTATAAGTGATACAACAGATTCAAGGAGATGATATAACACAGATAATAGACTTCAAAGCTATTTGACTTAAAGGAAAAATATAAGATACAGATTAGACAAATTATAAGCTTTAAAACAGTGTAAAGTATAAGGATTCATCTTTATTTAATGTACACATGCAATAGGTTGACACATGATCTTCTAGCAAGAAGTTAAAAGAAGATGGAACTACATAATAGAAAAAACCCTCATCTGGGATGCCACTTGCACCGACACTTTCTGCAGCTGCAACCTGGTGCAGTCTGCGACTAACCCAGGTTCTGCTGCATGTCAGGCTGAGGAGGCCAAACTCTTCAAATATTGGTCGCGCTTTGTGGTTGTACCCTTGGCAGTGGGGACTTCTGGTGTCCTTGGCCCTAGGGCTACCTTCCTACTCACCACCATAGGCGCGGAGCTGCCCAGCCATAGGTGTGAGCCCCGCAAGTTGAAGTAGCTTTTCCAGTGCATTTCCCTTGCCGTCCTCTAGGGAAACGCCTTCCCTATTCTGTCTGCTGGGGCTGTGGGGAGGCCATCAATATGATTGACTGACTTGTCATTTTATCAGTCAAGTCATTCACCATAATTTGGACAGCTGAAGAATACTTATGTGTGTTATATATTGTGTTGTTCACTTTCTACCCACCAGAGTGGGTAATATGAAAAGATTCAGGACCCCGACACTGAATAAAAAAAAACTGATGTTGCTGACCATTCGCTAAACATCAATCCATGACCAACCAAAGGAGACACTTTATAACAGACATTACAACTACATCTCCATCCTTTGTATTCAGAGCAAATCTGAAGATATAGAAGGACACGTCTTTATAACCATTTGTAATGTATGGAAAAGTCAAACTGTTAACATAAATATTCTCAACATCCACATTGGGAGTAGATTTGTTTTTGTATTTATTTGAACCCACAACTATATATATATATCATCATCATCATTTTACATCCACTTTTCCCTGCTTGCAAGGGTGGGACGGGAACTGATTTTGGCTTGATTTCTCCAGCTGGATGCCCTTCCTAACACCAACCTCATTTACAGTGAGTGCTGGCTGCTTTTTTGCCGTGGCACCTCCACGTCCACTTTGCAGTTGAATGATATGGAGCCCAGTCCCTATCATCTCATTTCTACAGCTGAGTAAACTGGAGCAATGTGAAATAAAGTGTCTTGCTCAAGGAAACAACATATCACCCGGTCTGAGAATTGAACTCACAACCTTTCGATTGCAAGGCCAATGCTCTAACCTCTAAGCCATGTATGCATTTACTATATTGAAGAGAGACAGTTTTGAATGTATATTTAAAACCATCCTTCTTTATAATATTGACACTGGTTGATACCTTATTGATAACATTTTAACCCTTTAGCATTACTCTGTATTTACTGTTGTATTTTCACAGAAAAGGCTTTATCTCACATAATTATCCCACATAAAATCGAATCTATAACATTTTGATATTTATTTTGACAATAATACCTTAACATCAGTATGAGCAGCCAGTTACAGCCGGTTTGAACAGAATGAGGTGAGAGAATTCTGGCCAGATATGGCCAGTTTAAATGCTAAAGGGTTAAAGAACACAATTTGTAGAGTGCTTTATATCTGTTTATGACTAAAGTCCGTGGATTATTTTATAAACCAACTTTCTTTGCTTGAATAATATATATATATATGCACACACATATATATATATATATATTCACCTAGAGGTGAATTAGCTTACAAATTCAGAAGGGCCCAAGATAAACATAAACTCAATATTAAGATAGTAGAAAGACCAGGTACCTCCATAAAAACACTTATTAGCAATACATACCCTTTTCAAAAACCTCCCTGTATAGATAAGAAATGTATAATCTGTACACTAAGCCCCCATATTAACTGTAAAACTAGAAATGTAGTATATAGCATAAGATGTACTGAAGGACAATGTAGAGATAAGAATATAGTATACATAGGTGAGACAGCTCGTAGTATAGGAGAACGGATAAATGAACACTGGCGAGAGCTTCAAGATAGTAAAGAATCATCTGTACTCTACCAACATGCTAAAATGGAACATAAGGGTAAATTAAAGAACATAGAAATAAAAATAGAATCTACACACAGAAAAGATGCAATGTTTAGACAAATCACAGAGGCAATAAACATAAATGAACTCCAACCAAAATTAAATAGAAAGCATGAATGGAATAGCAACATCACAACTTACAATTAAGGACAAAATGAAAACACACACACACATAGAACAAACAACCAATCAGTAACATGTAAATAAACAAATATAAACACACACAGACACCCGGATGTAACACATGCGCAAACTAAGCACACAACACACACAAAAACAAGATGGCGTAGGACAGAACAAAGGCGAGGTACAAAAACAAAGAAAATAATCCCCAGTCACTGAAGAGGTCACAGAATGTGTGACGAAAGAACTTTGACAATATATGAACAATCGTCTGGTTGTGGAACCAACCAACCAACCGGAAATTTATAAATTTATTTTATAATAAATTGAAGTGAAAGCAACTGGTGCGTGTGTTTCTTATTGGCAACATGACCCTCCCAAAGTATAACAATATCGGTTTCAACACACGTTTTCAGATAAAGAATCTTGCTAAACAAATTCAGAAACGATATATATATATATATATAGTAATAACAATAAATGTGAAGACAAAAATCCAAAGAGGGCTCGATAAGGATAAATGTATATCAAATATATAAGAACCCTAGAGCAAATATTTATTAAAATAACAGATTGTTTTCCTTCGGTTGAAATATTTACTTCTGTGTTCACAGATTGATTTTTTTAGTTTCAGAAGATCCCGTTAAGGGTGAAAGCAGCGATTCTTTGCTTAAACTTTAATCTGTTATTTTAATAAATATATATTTATTTATATATATATAACTATGACTGCCAATTGCCTTAACCTGAATGAAAATACATGTAGAACAAACCAAAGCTATCTACCGACTCCAGCAAATATAACCCAGAGACCTACACTCAGCCACACTAACTAGTCACATACCACAAAAGGAAAATTTGAATCACGCATGTATTCCTAAACTATGTCCCAACCCTCTCAATAAAACAACCACTGACCTACAGCCTATGGGGATGACAGACACCATCAGGCTGCAGTCGTCATATTATGTATTTTCTACAATAATAATCCGCAGCTTGTATTTTCTATAATATTAATCTGCTTCAAACAATTTGAATACCCTAGATAGGCAAGTTTCAAACTAAGATGTAAAGAGGTTAATTCAGAAATTAAAAGTTTATAAAGAAGTCATTGTAAACTGGCATTCTAACTGATTCTAATCTATTCTTCTAACTTCATTTTTCAAGTCTGGCACCAGTTTAACAGGAATATTGAATAGTATTTTGACAGAAGAAATCAATAAACTTAACAAAGAAGAAATTAAAAAAATTGTAAAGAAAATTTGCCTGTTTTTTTTTTGTTTTTTTTCCCAAGGTAGCAGAGGGGTAAAATATGTCACACTTTACATACCAGTGAATTATACAGTGAAATTGATTCGACATATTCTATAAACAGAATGCCTGCCTATATACAGTAAATATAGAGCTTTGTATACAATAGAAAACAACTGATACTTTTAAAAAATAATTTTAAAAATAAAACAATTTGAATTTCTACACAAACGTTCTTGAATGGTTAATAACAAAAAAAAAAATAAATGAATAAAATAAAATTAAAACAAACTACCTTTTGCTTCATTGGAAATGATTTTTCTTTTAATTTTTATGATTATCGTTATTACTTTAGTATGCTATTTGTTTGTTTTTATTTTAGCTAAAATGCACTTTAACAAATGGACAACTGCATTTCTTCCTGAAATAAATGGGAGGTGAGTAACAAACAGATTAAATAAGAAACAACATTCAGTCAATATTTTCCATCTAAAATTACTATAAAGTTCTATTTATGAAAATGTGCTTGTGAATCAGAAAAGACAATATTTCTAGAACAATGTGTATGGACATGTGGAATTGTATCAATAGACACTGAAAGAAAATATAAATTTAACCAAATAATGACAATCGTTTCTAATTTAGGCACAAGGCCAACAATTTTAGGGGAGGGGGGAATCGATTAAATCGACCCCCAGAGGTACTTTATTTTATTGGCCCCAGTTAACCATTACTCAGATCGTAAAGGGCCATAACTCTAAGCTGCAACGCATGTTGTCTGATGCTTTACTGATACTGCCAATCCACTACCCTACTACTACTAATATATATATATATGATAAATTTTTAGAGATTTACTGAAATAATTATTTCATCATTAAGGTGATGTTTGTAACATAAAAGTTCTTGTGTCAAAATATGTGTTAAGATTTTATTTAAAAAAGAATCCCTTTAAGATGAGAGACAGGTTAGGGCAAGTTGGTATCGACAATGTTGAAGTTAATGGAGGTAATATTGCTGCCAATTTTGTGTGCATGTATTTGGTGTTGTTTTTTAATCTTATGTATACCAAACCACCTACAATTCTGATACAAAGCTGTTTATTTGTATCTGAAAATCTTCTGTCGTAATCTTTTTTAAGAACATTTGTTTCAAACACCAAATTAAGAATGAGAAGATGAATTATATCACAAAATCCCTCCAATATTGTTACTTTATTGGAAATTATAAGCTTTTTATTTATTAGAAATATAACAAAAAGGTTAATGTTATTTCAAATGGAGTGGAATGGCATTCTATGCTTTGGGACATATAGTTACGTCCCTTTACATTCTGAGTTCAAATTTCACCATGGTCAGCTTTGCCTTTCATCCTTACAGGGTCAAAATAAAGTATCAGTAATGCACTGGGGTCAAAATTATTGACTTTCTCCACCTCAAAAAGTGTTGCCTTGTGCTTAAACCAGAAACCACTGTAGGAGTTTTCTAGGGAGTTGTCCTCTTCACACGTGTGTGGTTAGTAAGAACATCTATCTAAAGAAAACAATTAATCCAGAAATACACGTTAAAATATTGTTGGAACAATTGTATATATAGCTATCAAAAAAATCCAAATAAACATAACTTAAAGAATTCTTCTACTCAGTTAAGAGATATTTCATCATAAAATAGAAGATATACATAATCTATATAATATGAATAAAAATAGACACCAATATTGAAATCTTGCTGCAAATATTAATTTACAATTGTTTTTTTTTATAAAACACTCCTGATTTAGATAAATTAATCTTGTATTTCATTTTCTTTGAGGTTAAGCTTCTAATAGATCTTGTAAGAAATAAACATTTTAAAACATGATTAAAACTATATTTGCAGTCATATTTCTCTGAGCAAAACATGTGCTGATATCAATTATCATAATCTTCAATTAACCCAAGCTTTGTGAGTGAAACTGGGTAAATGAAAATCGTTTGGAAGCCCGTCAGATGGACTGTACATGTAATTCAAAAGTCAAGCCCTGTCGCAGAACATGTCATACTGAATCTCCCAAAGAATTACAATAAGGGTACTCACACCTCTCAAATACACAGCTATATGCACCTTTATTTCATGAGCAAATTATTTTGTTGATCAAACAACTGGAAAACTCATCAGCGAAGCCAACAGCAGTCCATTCCATTCCTCTCCCTAAGCTATTAAAAAAAGTAAGAACTAAGTTTTAACTAACTAGACTATGCTCAACCTTTCAAACAAGTATTGTTAAATAGTGGTGGCATACTTAACTTGAATTAATAGTGAAGTCAAGTGCTATCCAGGTATAACAAACTGTCACAGATTATATCTATTAGTACTAAACTGCTTGAAACTATCCCTGGTTTTATGATACAAAACTATTCACTTTAAAATGTTTATATCTAACTAAAAACCTTTTGTCATAATTTTATGTAAAACCCATGTTCAGTTCTAAACCCCAGCTTAGTAGTGAGAAAGTTCTTGATTATGTTCAAAATTAATTCAAAATCATAGGCAGTGTATTTAATTAGAGATATGGTAATGAAAAGGTTGCAGAATGAATATTGTTCAGGGAAGGGTACTAAATGCAAAACTCTATAGAAGTCATATGAGCACACCAAACTGTGGAGATCTTTGACCAGTTGTCTTTTGAGGACATATATTGCTGGTTCAGCTATTTCCAGGAGTCATGTGGTATCAGTGTAATTAATTATATATTTCTTAAGACATCTTAAGACAGATGGATGTGTAATAGTAATATACATGAACAGCAAAGCATAAACGAATTGAGAGAGGGACTGAGCATAAGAGGAATCAAATGCTGTGTGCAGGAGAGGAGGTTGCGTTGGTATGGACATGTGATGCATATGAAGGATGACAGCTACATAAAAAGGTGCAGAGCACTAAAAGTCGATGGAAGCCGCGGAGTGGGGAGACCCAAGAAGACCTGGTGTCATGCAGTAATACAGAAGACCCGACTGCCCACGGGAACAAGCTGAAGCATATAGACAATATGCTCCCACACCCTCCCACTGCAAAGTGGTCGTGGAGGTGCCACGGCAAAAAAGCACCCAGCCCACACTGTAAAGTGAACGTGTAGATGCCATGGGTAAAAAACACCCAGCACTCACTGTAAATGAGGTTGGTGTTAGGAAGGGCATCCAGCTGTAGAAATCAAGCCAGAATCAGTTCCCGTATGAGCAAGACAAGGTCAGCCACTGGACACTGTCCATCACAGGACAACCCGTCTAACCCATGCTAGCGTGGAAGAATGGATGTAAAACGGTGATGATGATGATGATGATCTTCCTTCTAATCCACAAAACGTGTGAATTAAAAAAGAAGACATGTATGGGTGCAATTGTTTTGCTGATGAAATTGCTTAGTCCCTGGTCAGTCATTATCAAACTTGACCAGTAATGATTACAGGTTTTCCATTCTTGACCATTCCATCTTTTATATATCAGAGATTACACTGCTTAATGTATCCTTTGTTATATATAGAGATAATAGGTTTTGAATTGAAGGAGGTTTGGCTGATATTTCTAGCAGGTCAAATAATAACTTAGAAGCACTATTGATGTCCTGTGTTGCCTGTATGTATGCATGTATATCTTTAACTGGTGAGGGATTCTTTGTCAGTTATGACAATGAACCTTCAATTGTTCGATCAACTGAATTCCAACTGCCTTTGTCGCAATTCTCAGGCAAAATCATCGAAGCTCATAGAGATAAGGCTAGACCATTGAATTATGGAGAGAGAGAGAGGGGTGGGTGGCCCAAGAACTGAACTGGTACTTTATTTATTAACCACAAATTGAGGAAAAACAAAGTTGACCATGGTGGGATTTCAACTGAGTGAAAAGAGCTGGACCAAATACAGCAAGACATTCTATACAACACACTAATGATTCTGCCAATTCACTGCTTTACCTTTAATTAGAAGTTAGGTGAAAGGGTCAGCAACTGGAGATTGTTTTAATCTAGTTTGAATGTAGCCTATAATTTAATGTAACCTATTGATCCAAAGTAGCCTATACTTTTAATAAAGCCTATAGTTCAAAGTCTTTGCACTATAATCAGAAATGAGAAATTGATCAGTTTAACACAACTTAAACAGACTTTCAGCTGATAACAAATAACTGTTAATTCAATCAGAACACACTGAACAGTATTAATGCTATTGACTTTTAAAGCCACGAAACATTGACTCTGTTGGCAATTAGAATAACATTGCTGAAACATAAGCAATAATATGATGTATTATGAGAGAGATGTAATTGACCAACTGACTCAAAATTTAATTTTAAGTAGACAGCAGTCATATTTCTCTGAGCAAAACATGTGCTGATATCAATCATGTCAGAGTTTTCATCATACTTCCAAAAGTCTGTGCTATAGGAATATACACACACACAAATATAGTATCAAAATTATTTACAAAATTATAAGCTGTCTTTTATCAGAAATATGGTAATAGTGGCTGATCTGTTTGAGTAAACTTATCCATCACCAAAGGCAGTAGAGCTGGAACCATCCTCTCCTTTTACATA
The DNA here is from genome assembly GCA_964016885.1 of Eledone cirrhosa. NCBI lineage: Eukaryota > Metazoa > Mollusca > Cephalopoda > Octopoda > Eledonidae > Eledone > Eledone cirrhosa. The sequence goes on along the minus strand of OZ024743.1, from coordinate 96,472,123 downwards.
TTGAGGACTACATTATCCAATAACTCCTTCCTTTTTGAGATGGTAGGGTGTGATAGTGTTATATAAGACCAGATTGGCTGCTATTTTTAACAGGCCAAATCACCACATGGAGGTTTCCTCACTAGCTTGCTGAAGCATTAATGTATATCCTTGCACACAGTTCCTTGTGACAAATGATCTGAATCATCCAACCACTGCTCCAAAACTTTAGAAGAAACAAAAGTTTAACTCAAGCAAAAGGGATTTCAACCACAACTTGGAACTTCAGTGAGGAGCTAATGAAAGGGTCTTTCTGTCATAGATCTATTTGCTAGAAATGGTAGCCAAATTTCCCTCAAATTACACCTGTTGTAAAAAGAGTAAAAGACTTGTATCCAGTATAATGTAGAACAGATGCAGCATATCTTATTCAAAGATATGGTATAGCCATGGCTAAATATGGGGCTAAACAACAGCCACAACAGCTTTAAAGATGAGAAGAATTGTGATTTGGTTGTAAGGCAGTGTAAAGATGGCACACAAGAGACCAAGAATAAAATAATTACTATGATTATTTCATCTACCCACCAAACATTAGGTGTTTCTGTCTAGTCTATTTGCTTGATTGACTCCCCACATTAATATTTCAAACTACGAAAGTTAAGAAGTTCAAGCTTTGTATCATTATTATAAAGAAAAGAAAATTTTTAAAGTTGTTTTATTTTTTTGTTTCTTTTGTTATTGTTTTTTTTTTATCGCATTCTTGGCAACTTATTTGGTTATATGGTAGTGATATGAAACAGAAAATCCATTAAAGCAAAAGGAAAATAAATAAATAAAATCAGCTACAGTAGAAAACTAAAATGCAGATGAAATTTAGGTTATATGAAAAAGAAACTTAGATTAAAAATGTTAATATAATATATAAAAGTGAATATATAATGCAAGTTGTAGGTTACAGTTTTACACCAAAGTAGCTAAAAATGTTCATAGGTGCACTCCTTTTCAAGGAAAAGATCATGGGGTATAAGACTTTTACTGACACTTTCAAGTTGGAAAATTAGCAGAGTCAATATATATTTATTTCTACATATAGGTATGTGAAAAGTAAATGGAAACAACACAGCAAAATGATACAATACAATGAAGATATATATAAGCATAAAGCTTGATATAATAGGAAAAGAGTCTTAACGTTTCGAACGGTAGTCCTTCATCAGAAGAAAGAATTAATAATGAAAGAAGATATAGAAAAATAGAGAAGTGTGAGATTTTGGGACATGATACCATTTCGATAAAATTCTAATGGCTATAAACAATTAAATTACAGCAATTAAAGGCCTTCGCAAGCTTTTCATGCATTTTCAGACATAGCTATATTGCGGTCTGTTATGTGTAGGGGGCTCAGTCTTGATACACTGGTACCTAATATAAAACTTAATCCGCTCTGTAGCTTTACAATATATTTAATAGGTAACCCTGTAGAGTTGCGTAGAAGGGGGGCAATGTGCAGTTTGACCATGCAAAAATCCACTTTATGCTTAATCATTTTCATGTCAAAATACATTTTTTCTGTGGAAAATTATATATTAATGAAATTTCTTGATGTAAACTTTCTTCTCATATGAGTTTGTTCAAAATTTGACACTTACATATTATGCCAAGTTGCAGATTCAATATGGCCATTACCGAAGCTTAAAAGTTAACCAAATTGTTACTAACACTCCTATTAAAAGTGTTAGTGATATTTAACAATAAAATTATTCAATTTTGTTTAATCACTAATGAAACTTTCTCAGAATTGGATGTACGTAAAATACATTTTTCCACGGAAAAAATGTTTTTTGACATGAAAATGATCAAGCAAATGTAGATTGTTGCCCCTTCCATGAAGCTCTACTGTGATACCTAATATAAGTACCGCTAATTAAGGTTAAAAATATCATCTGGGTAATGAAATAATTAATAATTTGATAAATTCATCAAAATATTTCATTAATTCAAATGGTGAGTATTTCATTAGAAATATAGTCATTAAATGGTTGACATAGTTGGATGGGTTTTGAGGGTGATTTGATTGCTATTTTAGGTAGATCAAGTGACCACATGTTGAAGGATCCCCACTTTCTCTACCTCCATGTAAAAAATTTGGGATCAATGGACAGTTTCTTCTGACCTTAATGTCTCTAGAATGGCCATGTATTTGAGTTCGGATAAATGGCACTGTCGAAACTATTCAATGTGGGTGTCAAACTCTGCCAAGAGTGTATTCTGTCACCTCTCCTGTTCATAATCTTTATGGACAGGATTGACATTCTAGGTTGGAAGTAGTATCAGGACTGGCAGCTGAAAGATCAGTCAGCTGGAATTTGCAGACAACATGGTACTACTTAACTTGTGCTTACTGCCAAGTGCTGCATGACAGAAATGAAATCAGTGCTGCAAAGACTGAGACGGAAGCCTCCACAGTGTACTCTACATGTGAGTAGAGTTCCACTGAAGCAGGTGGAGAATTTCAAGTATTTTGGGTCCCTGTTCTTAAGTGATGGAAGGCAGGAGGATGAATTAAGTGCAAGAATTGTAGGAGCTGGTGTAGTAATGCACCAGCTTCAAAATTCAGTTATCAGAAGAAGGAAAGTAGGTGTAAAAGCCAAATTTGCTATCTTCAATTCAGTATTCTTGCCATCCTTTGGCCTATGGTAATGAATTTTGGGTAATGACTGAAAGAATATGATTGCAAATACAAATAGCTGAAATAGGGTTCCTCTGAAGTGTCTTTGGAGTAATGTTACTCACAGCCCATAGCTTGGAGTTCAGAGAGTCATTCCAGGTAGAGTCACCATTTTCCTGAATTGAGAGATCACAGCTCCAATACTATGGACAAGTGATTACAATGTCTCAGGAAAGATTTTATGGGCAAAACCAACCATGATCTTGGCAGGTTTCACTTGGGGATCCAGTCAGATCAATTGGAAATCGGTGTATACTTGCAAATTAGAACCTCTGACAAAGTCTTTAATCTAAGACATTTTAGCACTAAGTCCAAAAACATTTGGCACTATTGTCTAGTAGTTCCTATATATATATATATATATATATACACCCCACCCACCCACAGACACACATACACATATGTATATATATATATATATATATATATATACATACATATATATATACATGATCAGCTTCTGCACAGTTTTCATCTACCAAATTTCTCTCACAAGAGCTTGCTCGACCCAAGATGCTTGATCAAGGGGCCACAAAGTGGGACTGAACTTGAAACTAGGAGGTTGCAAAGTGAATTTCTTAACCATACACCCATGCCTGCACTTATCATGTGACTTTTCGATTAAATGTTTTAATTTTTTCTTTGTGTATGTGTTCCTCAAATTCACCATGACCATGAAATCTTGATGTGAAAACCCTAACCACTCAGCTACATGCCTTTTCATTAAAAATAATAGCATATATAATATGTAAATAACTGACTATGATAAAAACTAACACTAAAAGTATATTTTTTTTACATGACAAGATGTGTTCAGCTTTGACAAGTTCTCAGAACAGGATGTCAGATGTTCTGGAGAAGCAATACATTTTCTATCCAGACGTAGAAAGGTTTGATGTTGGGTCGGTGGGTCGATAAGAGAGGCACAGAAGAAAAAGGAGACTAAATATGTCACAAACAATGTCTATTGACTTCAGGGTGTTTACTACAAACAGTATTTGGTTAGTAAACAAAGTATATGAAAACAGACTATGATATAAATGGCTTTGCCTAACTCAGAATTAAATAATGATAATTGCCAGAGAGAGAAGTGGAGAAAAAGTGAACTTGTAAAAGAGAATCCAAGGAAAAAGTTTAGTGTGTGAGTAAATGGAAGCATCATAAAAAAGATTAAATGAAATTGCATCAAGTATCTAAGAATCATTGGGTTGTTGATTAATGTCCAATAATGATTTCTTTATTTAGGGTAATAGAAACATTGTATGTAAATAGAAACAATGTACTAATTCTTCATAAATTGCAATCAATCATACCATCAGATATTTGGTTAATACATGAATGAATATTTCCTTTCTTTGCTGTCACTTAAGTATACATAGTTATTTGTAAACATAATAAAGAATGGCCTCTAATTTAGGCACAATACCAGCAATCTTAAGTGAGGTGAAAATCAATTAAATCAATATCAATACTTAACAGATTCTTTATTTTATCAACCCTAGAAAGATGTATAGCAAAGTTGACCATGACAAGATGTGAACTTAGAATGTAAAGATCCATAACTAAATGCTGAAAGTCATTTTGTATAATGTGCAAGGTACATAGTAAACTAAGGCAAGGACAGAGATCTTCTCAGACTCAAATAATGATTTCTTATATTGGAATAAGACCACTATATGTTTCCTACTAATCTTATCACCTCCATAAAATGAAATAAAATTGAGCCTAGCAAAATTTGAGTTCAAAACCTAGCAGGATGATGTTAAAATACTGCAAATCATTTTCTACTAGTTCTTAACTGTTTCTGATATTACTTCACCTAGTTCAGAGTATTGAATGTCAAAAGAATACATATATATCCACTTACAAGCAGAGTATAGGAGCAACATACCTTTACCCTTTCATTACCATATTCTTAATGAAACACAATGTCCATGGTTTTCAAATAATTTTGAAACTTCAAGAATTCAAGGGATTTAATAAAATAACTTTTTTATAATTTATCTGATATTTGAAGCATTCATAAAATTATCATAGGATCAGGAATAGTTTCAAGCAATTTAGCATTAAAAGGTTTCATGGATGAGAAATTAAGCTACCTACTGATAGGTTCTGAGTTCAAATCCACTACAAGAGTTTTATTGTTTCAAAGGAGAATGTTTTATTTGAAATTGCTTCTATTAGAAATAAATACATCATTTGTAAATGGCCACAGAGATACAGCAGCATCTTAAAACTAAAGCTAATCCTCAATCTTTAAACGGCCATCTGCATGTGTGTCTATTTCGGTCAATTTGGCAGTCATTAAAGTATTTGTTACTTATCTCTACATTCCGAATGTTCCACTGGATCAAAAGGGAAATGGTTGCAAGTGATGTCTGTAGTTATATATCTATTATGTGTATTTGTGTTTATATATATATTATGTGTATGTGTGTAGTTATATATATATTATGTGTATGTGTGTTAATATATATATATATGTATTATGTGTATGTGTGTTAATATATATATATTATGTGTATGTGTGTTTATATATATATATATATATTATGTGTGTGTTTATATATATATATTATGTGTATGTGTGTTTATATATATATATATTATGTGTATGTGTGTTTACATATATATATTTTGTGTACGTGTGTTTATATATATATATTATGTGTATGTGTGTTTACATATATATATTATGTGTACGTGTGTTTATATATATATATTATGTGTATGTGTGTTTATATATACATATATATATATATATCAGGAACGATCGACTTTCATCAAATCGGACCGAGGAAATAATGTTTCCATTAGTCTTTCCAATTGCTAGTACTATCTATCGGTGGCAACTCCAGGTAGAAGGAGCAATGTGAAATAAAGTGTCTTGCTCAAGGACATAACGCATCACCCGGTCCGGGAATCGAACTCACAACCTCACGATTGTGAATCCAATTCTCTAACCACTCAGCCACACGCCTTCACACACACACACACACACATACATACATACATACATAAAAAAATACAAACATATATATATATATATGTGTGTGTGTGTGTATGTATATATAGTTTTAAAAAATATACAATTTGCAGACAAAATTAAATATACATACTTATAAATCAAAAGAGAAAAGGAAAAAGTCTATATACACCCCAATATAAAAAAAGAATAATGAACATGAAATGTTAGTATTATATAAAGGATGAGTGGTATGTACTTCCTGAATTATCTTACCTACATACATATGTAGGAAAAAAGCATTAATGTAAATATATACAGATGTGTTCTATCCTACATATACTAGATATTATAGCATATACACTTATACATGAATATATTGCACATATACTAGATATTATAGCATATACACTTATACATGAATATATTGCACATATACTACACACATAAATCAAACATGCTCTCATAAAGGCATCATCATGTTGTTTGCCAAAAATACACAAAATCAAAACTATGCATACACATACACATATACATACACATACACACACACATATATATATATATATATATATATATATATATATATATATATATATATATACACTTGGACTGAATCAAATGATAGCTAACATATATAATCAAATGGTAATACACACATACACACACATACATCTATATAAAAATAGAAATACACATGTAATTACATACATACACACATGCACATATACATACATCTATATAAAACCAGAAATACACATACAAACACACACACATACACACACACCTATATCAAAACACAAATACATGTGTAATCACATGCACACACATGTATGCACTCACATCCACTTACATAAAAACAAATACACATGCATACAGCCAAAACTGATTCCGATGGAATTAACAAGCTTCCACAAGCAGCTTTCCTGCAACTCATCGTTGTAGCAGTAAGCAAGCTCCGGTGACGTTGGTTGCTCATGTGTGTACACAGCAGAACTGGCTACTTGGTTGCAACAAAGAAATACTACAGATCCCCACCACCATCGCACGTACACACTAATACACCTAATACTTGTTCTATTGAATACCTTGACTCCTCAATATTAACCCACTTCTCTGATTCACAACCCAAAGAAATAGCCAGGTCATAGACTGTAATTCAGAAAAAATGACTGAACGTATTGCTGAAGTCGATTACATATGAATCTATGGCAGACTTTTGTCTCAATTCAGACTCATTATCAACACGACAGCTGACAGAAATGTAAAACCTTTTGCAGTCTATATTATCTTCAGCAATGTACAGCTCACTTGGCAAACATTTTACTAATAGAATATAATTCCTGCTTCAGTAGACTGAGCCAAGGAATCTGTTTACACATGGTACATGCAGACAATAGTAATGTTCTTTCAAAAGAAATTGGGACACTGACATGATATAGAGAATAAGTAACATGGTAGTAAAATTGGTAGAACCATTAGAGCATCAGATAATATGACAACATTTATTCTGGATCTTTGCATTCTAAGTTCAAATACTGCCATGGTCAACTTTTCTTTTCACCCTTTCAGGATTGACAAAGTACCAGCGCTAGGCTGATTTTCTCTATTTCTCTTTCTCAAAGAAATCAGCTGTAGACAAACCTGTAGAAAAATGGGCTTTACCTGTTTTAACCCTTTAGCATTTAAACCAGCCATACCCGGCCAGAATTCTCTCACCTCTTTCTGTTCAAACTGGCTGTAACTGGCCATTCATACCAATGTTAAGGTATTGTTCTCAAAATAAATAACATCAAAATCTCATAGATTCAATATTATGTGAGATAATTATGTGAAGTAAAGCCTTTACCATGAAAATACAATAGTATATATAGAGTAATGTAAATGCTAAAGGGTTAAAGTGCCTAAGACATGCTATAGATCATGATGGGAATCCATGCAACATGTAGGGAGTTGATATCCTCAAGCAACAGAATGAAACTATTTACTAATATGGTGTACTGAATAACATCATTAACTTCCCATCACCATATATCAATCCAACAAAAAAATGAGGTGCCACTGTTTTCATACAGTTTATTTGCTTCATTGTTTACTTAACAGTTGATTCTGATGGCTGAGAAACCACTGAAGTTAACAATACAAATATTTTTTAAATGTTATATTTACTAATCAAAATGGAAAAATTCATTTCTTTTAAATTTTACATTTTCTTTTTTTTTTTTTTTGTTTTTCATAAGTAATATGGCAGGATATTAAGTATGCTGTTCATACACTCAACATGTCATGCTGGTTGAGCTACAACTTCTATCCTTATTGACATTTTATATATATATATATATATTTATTAAAATAACAGATTAAAGTTTATTATTATTGGGCGGTGAATTGGCAGTATCGGTAGAGGGTCGGACGCCATGCTTTGAAGCATAGAGTTACGGCCCTTGCCATTCTGAGTTCAAATCCCGCCGAGGTTAACTTTGCCTTTCATCCTTACGGGGTCGATAAAATAAAGTACCAGTAATCTACTGGGTAATTGCTGGCCTTGTGCCAAAAGTAGAAACAATTATTATTATATATATATTTACATATGTGTATACATATATATATTGATAGTTGATCAACAAGATCCCAGGCCTCATCAAATCAGACCAAGGAAACAATGTTTCCATTGGTCTTTCCAATTGCTAATACTATCTACCAATCACAAATCCAGATAGAAAGAGCAACATGAAATTAAGTGTCTTGCTCAAAGACATAACGCATCACCCAGTCTGGGAATCGAACTCACAACCTCACGATTGCAATTCTCTAACCACTGAGCCACATGTCTTCACAATGCATCACATAGGAAGTTTAATGGGTATAGGACATGATTATAAAATCATTGCTTTCCATGATATGACATGAGCTCCTATCTTTAGAATACCCATTAAACCTGCTAAACTTACATAGATGTCAACTGTAAATTTAATTATTTACATATATTTATAGTTAGTTAGTGTGTGTGTGTTTGTTGTATATATATATATATATATATATATATATATATACAGAGATATCCACGGTAAGTTGTAGGGTCTAATCTGCATGAAGAACTCAATGTAATCCATATGTTGTAGGTTAAAATATATCCCGGTAAACAATGAAACATCAAAAGGAAAACAGAGTCATGATATAAGTTAAAACAATGAAATAAAAAATCAAGTCATTAGAAATATACTTCAATGCTTTACGATCATTTCTAGGTGATGATAATACATCGTAACTATACTTCGATATCGATCTATGTAAGGTTAGTTACAAAATATAAGATAAAGAGAATATTTACTTACATGCATATCACCAGCTGTTGTCACAGAAGTATGGTCAACATTAAGTTTCGGAGTCCAGTTATGGCCACCACTGTGTAGTGGAAGAGCCATTCTAGTATTTGGCACATGATGACAGGCCAGTATTAGAATGGGTCCACCACTATACAGTGGTGGCCATAACTTGACCCCCAAACCTAAGGTCGTGCATATGTTAAGTTTATTGCAATAGATTGAGCATAGTTTTCCTTTGTTTTTAATCAACAGATATTCTACATATATATATATAGATAGATAGGAATGTATGTGTGCATGTTTAGATATGTGTATATATATATGTGTGTATAGAGATGGTCAATTTGGCAGTTTTGTTATTTGTTCCCAATGAGGTCCACTCTGTCTTTCATCCTTTCGGGGTTAATGAAAATACAAGCTCAGTACTGGTGTAGCTTTCTTTCCTTCCCACTGTCATATCAGAAGGAGGGTTGAACTACATGTTAACAGATTACATCGAGTTCTAACTATGGTATAGACCCTACCACGAAAGGTAGACTACATTGGAAGTATATATATATATATATATAGGTAAAGAGTCAGTCCCCGCCGGCTGAGCTCCAGCCATTTCGACAGCTAGATCCGAACTCTACTACCCTAATTATTGAGTACTCTGGTGCATTATGGTCCACGTGTTTCCTTACCACACTTTCTTTGTTATATATATATATATATATATATATATATATATATCATCATCATCATCATCGTCCTCCTCGTTTAACGTCCATCTTCCACGCTAGCATGGGTTAGACGGGAGTTGTCCCACTTGAGGCAAGGTTGGTCGGGTGACCATGTCTCGCTCATATAGGACTATCTGGCAGGTTTTCTACGGCTGGATGCCCTTCCTAACACCAACCACATTTACAGTGTGGAACTGGGAACTTTTTACCGTGCTACCTACACGGCTGTATATATATATATATATATATATATATATATTTGTATATATATATATATAACATTATCATTTTTACATCAGGCGGTGGATTGGCAGTATCGGTAGAGGGTCGGACGCCATGCTTTGAAGCATAGAGTTACCTCCCATTATGATCTGATTTCAAATCCCGCCGAGGTTAACTTTGCCTTTCATCCTTACGGGGTCGATAAAATAAAGTACCAGTAATGCACTGGATATTTGCTGGCCTTGTGCCAAAAGTAGAAACAATTATCATTTTTACGTTAGATTTTCTATATTTGCATGGGCTGGATATATGTATATAAAAGGATTTGAACTAAAGACCACAAAAGGGTAGAAAAATGACTAGCCATCATTTCAGCTTGAAACTAGTACAGTGTTCCTTTGTCACTGTTGAACAAATGAGCAACGATGGTTGCTAGACACTACGGCTTAATACGGGATGTTTGTTTACAAACACACCGAGCATTATAATAAAAGTTCGGTGAATCCATACGTACATATATATATATATATGTGTGCATGTATGTATATATATATACATACTACTGTACGTCTGTATACATATATGTATGTACGTGTACATACTTATATTTAAGTAACAGCCATACTAAGAGTGGGAAATGAAATTTTGTTTCATTTTTTCCGTTTATATATATATATACATATATATATATATATATATATATATATATATATATATATATATATATATGTATATGTATATATATGTATACATATATATATATATCAGCTTACGCACCCCAATCGGGGCTGCCAGACGAACTTAAGGATAGGTTTTACGAGTCCCTAATGCACACTACTGCTCTAACAGACGACAATGACTTCCTAATCATCGCAGGAGATTTTAACGGACATGTAGGTAAACACTGCGACGGCTTCAATAGAGTACATGGAGGCCATGGGGTTGGCACAAGAAATGAGGAAGGATTCAGACTTCTAGAATTCTGCGACGCCAATGACATGTCGATATGTAACACAAACTTTAAAAAACCCGACAACCACCTGATCACCTATAGATCAGGGGAGCACTCCAGTCAGATAGATTTTATCCTCATCAGAGGACGTGACAGATGGACGGTCGTAAACACAAAAGCCTTCCCTAGTGAGGAATGTACATCCCAACATAGCTTAGTTGTCAGCGACCTCACGGTCAGAACTAGACGAACCTGGAAACAGAGGCCAACCCCTCAACCAGTAACAGATTTAAAGATATTTTACTCAAAGCCTACGACAGTAAAGAAGAACAGATACAGACATTCAATGTAGAAGAGAACTGGGAGTTCCTAAAAAATAATTTACTAGAGGCGACGGATGAGGTCTGTGGCTGGAGTAAGACCTCAAGCAGGAGGAGAGTGACTTGGTGGTGGAACAATAAGGTAGATGAGGCAGTTAAGGCCAAGAGACAGGCATGGAAAGAATGGAAGAACGGGGGGGAGCAGGGTACATTACATAGAGACCAAGAGGGAAGCTAGGCGACAAGTATACTTAGCTAGGAGGGAAGCAGAGGATAGAAAATTCAAGCATGCTTGCAACATGAGGACCAGAAACAGGAGGTGTTCAAGATTGTGAGGCAGTGTGTCAGAGAGAGTTGTGATGTCATTGGAGAGAAGTGTATCTGGAATGATAAAGGTGAGCTTGCCCTCACAAGTGCTGAGAAGAAAGATGCATGGAAGAGTCATTGATAGATTACTAAATGAGGAGAATGCATGGGAAGAAGAGACCCTACCCCAAGTAGACCCTATAGAGGGGCCAGCAGTACAAGTCAGCAGCAACGTAGTAAGTAAGGCAATCAAAGATAAGAAGATGGGGAAGGCAACCAGTCCATCGGGTATAGCTGCCGAGATGCTGAAGGCATCTGGGTCTGTAGGTCACACTATAACCACACGTATTGTTAACCAGGTAATACTAGAAGGTGCCATACCAAAAAATTGGTGCAGTAGCCTCATTGTCAACTGCTACAATGGTAAATGTGATGCACTAGATAGAGGAAATTATAGAGGTATAAAGCTGATGGACCAGGCCATGAAAGTAACAGAAAGAGTTATAGCACAGTTGATTAGGGACCGGGTGAAAATAGACGAGATGCAATTTGGGTTTGTACCAGGAAGAGGCACCACTGATGCCCTCTTCCTTGTGAGGCAGTTACAGGAAAAGTACCTAGCTAAAAGCCACTCTACTTGGCATTTGTCGACCTTGAGAAAGCCTTTGATAGAGTTCCACGTGCTGTAATCTGGTGGGCTCTTAGAAAAATAGGAGTAGATGAATGGCTTGTGAAAGCGGTACAAGCCATGTATAGGGGAGCAGTCAGCAAAGTTAGGATTAGCAATGAGTATAGCGAGGAATTTAGCGTACAGGTTGGGGTCCACCAGGGCTCTGTTCTTAGCCCCCTCCTGTTCATCATAGTCCTGCAGGCAATAACGGAGGAGTTTAAGACCGGATGCCCATGGGAACTCCTGTATGCTGATGACCTCGCACTTATAGCTGAATCTATGGTAGAACTAGAGAATAAATTCCAAACTTGGAAGCAGGGACTAGAAAGAAAGGGTCTCAAAGTTAACATGACAAAGACTAAGGTCCTTGTAAGTAGACAAGAAAACAGAACCCAGATCCCCTCAGGGAAATGGCCTTGCTCAGTATGTAGGAAAGGTGTAGGTAGGAACTCCATTCTCTGCCCCAAATGCAAACAATGGGTACACAAGAGATGTAGCGGGATCTCAGGAGGCTTAATTAAGAATGTAGGCTTCACATGCAGCAGCTGTGCTGGGACAGCAAACAGCAAACAGCCACAGGAAACAAGTACCACCAATCTCTGGGAGGGCTCTGAGAAACAGTAGACAGCTTCTGCTACCTAGGTGACCGAATTAGCAGCGGAGGTGGGTGTTCAGAAAGTACAATAACTACGGTAAGAACGGGATAGAAGAAGTTTAGGGAACTACTACCACTGCTAGCTGCAAAAGGCTTCTCCCTCAGAATGAAAGGCAGACTGTATGATGCGTGTATCCGAACAGCGATGTTGCATGGTAGTGAGACCTGGGCGCTGAAGGTGGAAGACTTACGTAGATTAGAGAGAAAGGAAGCCTGCATGCTCTGATGGATGTGTAACAGTAATATACGTGAACGACAAAGCATAAATGAATTGAGAGAGAGACTGAGCATAAGAGGAATCAAATGCTGTGTGCAGGAGAGGCGGTTGCGCTGGTATGGTCATGTGATGCGTATGAAGGATGACAGCTGCATAAAAAGGTGGAGAGCACTAGAAGTCGATGGAAAACGCGGAGTGGGGAGATACAAGATGACCTGGGATGAGGTGATAAAAGCCGACCTTACCCAATTACACCTCTCAAAGGCAATGACACACGACCGTGACCTCTGGCGTCACGCAGTAATACAGTGTACCCGACCTCCCATGAGTACAAGCTGAAGGATATAGACAATATGCCCCCACACCTGCCACCGCAAGGTGGTCGTGGAGGTGCCACGGCAAAAAAGCACCCAGCCCACACTGTAAAGTGGACGTGTAGGTGCCAAGAAAAAGCACCCAGCACTCACTGTAAATGAGGTTGGTGTTAGGAAGGGCAACCAGCTGTAGAAATCAAGCCAAATCAGTTCCTGTATGAGCAAAGCATGGTCAGCCGACCAGACACTGCCCACAAGAGGACAACCCGTCTAACCCATGCTAGCGTGGAAGAACGGACGTAAAACGGTGATGATGATGATCATGATGATGATATATATACATCATCATTTCATCATTTCATTTTACGTCCACTTTTCCCTGCTTGCAAGGGTGAGACGGGATCTGATTCTGGCTTGATTTCTACAGTTTGATGCCCTTCCTAACACCAACCTCATTTACAGTGAGTGCTGGGTGATTTTTTGCCGTGGCACCTCCACGACGACTTTGCAGTGGAATGATAGGGACCCCAGTCCCTATCATCTCATTTCTACAGCTGAGTAA
>OZ024743.1:96443182-96448182 GCA_964016885.1 Eledone cirrhosa | reverse complement strand
TTTTTTGTTGTGAGCTTTAGTTTTTTAAGGTCAGTCTTCACAACCTCATCCCATGTCTTCTTGGGTCTACCTCTGAGGTCCCAGCCACTGAGGTTTCTCTGCATTTCTTTATGCAGTTGTTATCTTTCTATGCAATCTTCTCTCTTGCATATATATATGATATATATGATATATATATATCATATATAAATGATATATATATATGATATATATTATATATAGAGTCAGGACCCCACTCTACTACCCTAAGTATCAAGTACTCTGGTCCGTTATGGTCACCTGATTTCTTACCATGCTTTCTTTGTTATATATATATATATCATCACCATCATCCTTTTACATTCGATTCCTTTACTGACATGGTTTGAAAGATTTCCCACCACCTGAGTTGGTTCTTAGTTGAGGTTACTGACTTAACCAGTAGTTTGTGTGCTTTCACAACAAATATTATCCTTTATACACATAATCATAGAAGTAGATAACTTCTGAGAAGTAGTTGGCTGGGAACAATGTGTTGCTAATAGGTTCAACTTTTTTGGCATGATTCCTACATTGAAATCTCCTTTTCAGTGTCAACCCCTTTACAGAGTGTTCTGGTTGTTGTTTATTTTAGCACCAGCATTAGAGACATTGTTTAGTCCAAGGTAGGATTCATCCATTATCTTTGCTTTACACTTTCTCCAATTCCCTCCCCAATAACTTTACAGGGGATACTGGCTGGATTTTATTGTGTTGTTTAGCCCCAAGTAAGCTCAAGTCAAAAGATCTGTGATCAAAAGCATTCCAGCCATGACCAGTTTACCTCTTCTTGCTTGAGTTATAGTGGTTCCAGGAATGCATAACCCGATAAACCCATTTCTTTTTAAGACCACAAAGTAGTATATAGTTGGAGGTGGGATTTGGCTGCTATTTGTAGCAAGTCAAACCACTATATAGAGGCATCATTGTTGGCTCATTTATATCCCGTCGAGGTTAACTTTGCCTTTTATCCTTACGGGGTCAATAAAGTAAAGTACCAGTAATGTACTGAGTATTTGCTGGCCTTGTGCCAAAAGTAGAAACAGTTATGTGTAAGACATTGTCTTGTTCAACATGACTGGAAACGTAAGAGAGGTTATGCACTCACTGAAATTATTTATAAAACTAAGATCTTGTGTAATCCCCAAGAATGTATGTAAATGTATGTAAGTTACTTAACACATATCCATGCCAATGTTAGAATAATGAAATAAAAGAGAAACTGGGAAGTGTAATGTAACTAAAAATGCAAGAAGAGTACAGTAACAGATGGCTCTCTCAAGGAACTGTTGAATCTTATAAGATCTTGCAAATTACAACAAAAATCAACAGAACAATTGAAGGAATTTATTTAACTAATGGACTGAGTGCTCTTGTGAATAGCTTTATGTACATAGATTCTTTGGATACTATTTGGGTGCTAAGGAGAAGATTAGTTTCAGAATACATCTGGAATAAAGTAATGAAATAATGGAGCAGTTTGTGTCTGATTAAATTTATTTGGAGACATTTTCATATCGATAAAGTATTTAATTTATACAAAAGCTGTTTCACTCCACTCTTGTTCAAATGAAATAATCTCAAAAATGATTTGTAAGAAACGAAATATTCTTAACGATTTTGTTGCAATATGCACATTTTGATCAATAGTATGTAATATAAATGTTTTATAATGTTAATGTTTTAGATATGTAATGTTGTATTAAACAAAAAGTACAGTTGCTTGTTCAGCAGATTCAACTTATATCTTTTTTATGGCTAAGTCAAAGGAAAAAGAGCCTCACTTATGACCTTTTTCTTGGGGGCTCCATAACTGGTGATGAAAAGTTAAAAGAAACCATACGTTATCCTAAGATTAGATTCCTAGTTGAAATTCTTGCAACATCTTGCTGTCTACCCAATGGCTAGGTGGTGATATTAAACTCAACAGATTACATATACTAAACAAGAACAAGTACAGTCTATCTGAGAGGCTTCAGTACAACTTCCATCTTCCACTCACAGTGTTTGGATCAACCTGACACTTGCTAAATGTAATAAACATATGCTCACTCATCACTCTATGATGACACTTAATGGAAGGCAAAATCATTTATGTCTTCATGACATGATATCTAATTCATTCATGTGCTGATTTCGTGACATGTGGGATTAATATATTTGTACATAAAATATACATTGATATTGAACCAAAGCAGAAATTGAGCTTGTCTAACATCAAAACGGTAGTCATTTAACGACTTATATATTAGATTCCATGCAGTACATTAGTTTATTTGTAATGAGTTGGAAATCATTTACTTTTAATATTCAACAAGTAATATTTATAATTTTGGACTGTATAGGTACTACCTAGTTTGCCCACCCTGTAGTGGATATAGGTAAGGTAACCTACACTTATGAATATTTGAATGCATTGTAAAGAGAAAAAATATTATACAAGGTCTTACTGATACTCAGTGTGACCATGAAAGATAAAACCTAGCTTTTTGTTATACAGTGCGCTTGTCATGTTATGGTTGCCATAAAGGATCATCAAAGATGGCAATCTAGCGTTTGTAGGAAAGTTGAAAGTTTCAAAATATGATAAATTTTCCTAGCATTTTTCTAATATCATATTCATAGAGATGGATGGGCAAAAGAGGGGCAAGGAGGAATAAGAAGTAGTACTGGTAGTGGTTATCCCATAAGTATAGTACTATTAGTAAAACTGTAGTCTGGCTTTTTGTTGTTGTTTAGCACTAGAAGCCATGATCATGCAATCTAGGGTCAAAACTGTTCCAGCCTCAATCTCTTATTTTCAGTCATAGCATATCTAGGACTACACAATCCACTGTGCCCCACCATTTTCAAGGCAGTAGATTAAGGGAAACTTATGCTGCTTTTTCTAACAGGATGTTCATCTACATAAAGACTTGTTATAATGTAGTAAT
The DNA here is from genome assembly GCA_964016885.1 of Eledone cirrhosa. Taxonomy (NCBI): domain Eukaryota; kingdom Metazoa; phylum Mollusca; class Cephalopoda; order Octopoda; family Eledonidae; genus Eledone; species Eledone cirrhosa. Next base: position 96,445,231 of record OZ024743.1, on the reverse strand, counting down.
GGCATGAGTTAGATTTCAAATTAAGAAATTGTATTTGAGCTTTGTGTACCATGTATATTCCACAGATGTGACGCCAGCTTTTGGGGTAAACCAGAAAGTGATACGACGTAGGAATGTAGAAATTGCAAATGTTTTTACTGAGCTGTACATATTTCTTTGCATTAATGTCAATCTCTTCTCTTAAAAAGATTTCAACACTTGTTTGCTTTTATATAATTAAACTTTTAAGAAGTTGGTGGGAGGCTGCAACACTTTTACTGATTTATTCAGTCGGCTGTGGATTTGAAAACATCTCAAAATACCAGCTGTCATCATCATCATCATCATCACCGTTTTACGTCCGTTCTTCCACGCTAGCATGGGTTAGACGGGTTGTCCTGTTGTGGGCAGTGTCTGGTCGGCTGACCATGCCTTGCTCATACAGGAACTGATCTGGCTTGATTTCTACAGCTGGATGCCCTTCCTAACACCAACCTCATTTACAGTGAGTGCTGGGTGCTTTTTCGTGGCGCCTACACGTCCACTTTACAGTGTGGGCTGGGTGCTTTTTTGCCGTGGCACCTCCACGGCCACCTTGCGGTGGAGGGGGGGGGGGCATATTGTTTATATGCTTCAGCATGTACCCATGGGAGGTCGGGTACCCTGTATTACTGCGTGACGCCAGAAGTCACGGTCGTGTGTCATTGACTTTGAGAGGTGTAGTTGGGTAAGGTCGGCTTTTATCACCTCATCCCAAGTCATCTTGGGTCTCCCCACTCCGCGGTTTCCATCAACTTCTAGTGCTCTGCACCTTTTTATGCAGCTGTCATCCTTCATACGCATCACATGTCCATACCAGCGTAACCGCCTCTCCTGCACGCAGCATTTGATTCCTCTTATGCTCAGTCTCTCTCTCAATTCCTTTATGCTTTGTCGTTCACGTATATTACTGTTACACATCCATAGTCGTATATAGTACTATAGAAATTTGTTTGCATGTCCACATTGGGTCATAGAAAGAAGGCTAAATAAACAGATACCATCAACCAAAGATGGCAAAAGATGCTTGGCTATATACTATGCATGCCCATAAAGAGACTAATGAGAGCCATTCTCTGGTCGAAGCCAGAGAGAGAATGAAGGGAGCATGGCAGAGATATTGAGATCAGGTTTAGGACTGTGGATTGAGGACATGACAATGAGCCTGGCCTGGGAGCAGGAACTTGACAGGGCTTGTAACTGTACTGACTGGAGATCTCTCATTGACCAATGCTGTGTAGGAAACAGGGGGAACTAATTAACTATGGTAAAATGAAACAAATATGAATTTAACAGCATATGTATATTTTAAACTGTTATCAGCTCACTTCTACGATGCAATTATAAAAAGAAAAATAATTCTCAAAATTCCATATTTCAGACTATATTTGGATTTCTTCAAAATTACGGGAATAAATTAGTCATTACTCTCAGTGACTAGACAGCGAATAACAGAAATAACATTCTGTGATTGAATCTCCATCTGAGCTGTAACATAATGAATTTAAATCAAAGCATTTCTCTCTATACATATGCATGGATGCATGCATACACACACAAACACACACATACATACATACATATATACATCACACTTGCTAGCAGTGAAAACTAATGGGTGATGATGATGATGATACACATGATAATCACCACCATTGTTACTGTTTTAATGTCTATTCTTCGAAACTGACATAGGCTTGACAGGGCTGCGATATAGAAATCACCTCGTGTCATCAAGTCAAGAACAAATATCCTGAGATCCAGCATCACTACCTCTTGCTATGTCTTTGTTGATCATCTTCTGTCACAATTATCTACTATCACATAAGTATGTATGAATGAATATATATATATATACATATATATATATATATCATTTCATTCATCATCATTTCATTTTACGTCCGCTTTTTCCCTGCTTGCAAGGGTGGGACGGGAACTGATTCTGGCTTGATTTCTACAGCTGGATGCCCTTCCTAACACCAACCTCATTTACAGTGAGTGCTGGGTGCTTTTTTGCCGTGGCACCTG
>OZ024743.1:96435682-96438182 GCA_964016885.1 Eledone cirrhosa | reverse complement strand
ACCCCATAAGGATGAAAGGCAAAGTTTTATAACTTTCACCAGTTAAACATTCATAAACTCAAATATATGAGATGAATGTACATTTTAAGCAAAAATTAATACCTTTTAAACTGACCCTACAAATTAATATCTGAATCTCCCTGAGAAATTCAATAAGAATACATATGTCTGTGGAATGCTCAGCAACCTGTACCGTAATTTTCCAAGCAAGGTGTCACATTGATTGAACAACTGGAACACTTGTTGTTGAAACAGATGAAGGCCCATTCCACACTCATCACTCTTTTCTGACAATGTAATTCTCCCAGCTTAGTAGAGAGAGATTACTGTGGACAGGACGAAAGTGATTTCATAAGACAATCATTGACTTTCATTAAGATAACACACTTATAAGGAAATGGAATGATTTTTTTTTGAGGAAAAACGAAATCAATAGGAGAATGCAAAGAGAAAGTAATTAAATTGATTTGTGCAAAATGGATGGACATACCTAAAGACAGCTAGAGAAGGCATTCTCAGAAATTAAACTGATTAGAATAAATATTGGACTCACAAATTAAAGCAAGAAATCGTTAGGAAAATGCCTAAGCCCAACATGTAGATTTACATGACAAAGTTTTCTGACTTTTTAAAATTCTATAAAAGTTAAATCCAATTTTAAGACTTTTTTTAATGTAGTTTTTGTAAATTTGCTTAATAAAATTTTATTTAAACTATAAAATGTCCATAATAACATAAAAATTTCATTGTCAAATTTACCATGAGATATTTTAATAAGAAACAACAATTGCAGCTAATTAATCAAGTTAGCTTATAAAATCAATATTGTTCCACAAGAGATATACACCAAAATATGGTTTCTTAAATGGCAGTGATGAACATTATGCCTAAGCAAATACAAATAACTGTTCTAACTTTGTTCAACATTTCAATCAATAAACAATAAAAAAAAAGAATTTGAAAAGCGAAAAAAACAAATGGAAAAGTTAAATTTAAAAATTCGAAAAATTAAAAAGAAAATTAATAGCAAATGTTTCCAATTTTACTGTAGGATTTTTTCTTTCATAAATAGTTAAAATGCAGGAAACAAAATGATTCAAGATGACACAGTCAATAGAAATGATTTTATATATTACTAATAGCTAAAGGGAAACAAAATTGTACAGGTGTCTTGGAGATTCAATCCTTACATGTATAAGGTTAGCATCATATTTTCAAGACGGCAATAATCAATAAAAAATATATTCTAAACCAGGAGATTTCAAGACAACAGTGCAGTTCTTGTCTGCTACAAAAGTTATATAAAAAATATTTAGGATACGAATTAGCCAGGTGAAATGGTACACAATTCTCAGTTACAATGTCTTTTATATATTCTAGAATTAACCCGTTTGTGGTCATATTTCTAATGAACTACACAGTATTTCATCACATTATGAAAGGTGGGCAGATTTACTTTTTTTTTATTCACTTATTCCAGGGAGGATCATGGAGGCAGAGTCCTTAACCACTCCTTCCAGCAAGTTCTGTCAGAAACAACCATCTCCAATTGATCTGGCTGAATCCCTAAGTGAGACCAGCCAAGCTCATGCATGTTATCCAAACATCTTGCTCGAAGTCTACCCCTGGGTCACCTGCTGGCTGGTTTTGCTTGTAAAATTTGTCCAGTGATTCTTTCCTGAAACATTCTAACCACATGCCCGTAGTATCTGATCTGTGACTTTGGAGAAGTATTGGCTCTAACTGGAGCAATTATCTGATACCCGAGCTATGTACTCTATTGAGTAACATTACTCCAAAGACTCTGCAGAGGAGCCCCATTTTGGCCACCGGTATGCATGATCATATTCTTTTAGTCATTACCAAAGGGTTAGCACAACTACTGAATTGAAGATACCGAGTTTGGATTTACCCCTATCTCCCTTCTTCTGATAACAGAATTCTGAAGCTGATGCATTACTGCACCAATTCCTGTAATTCTTGCACTTAATTCTGCTTCCAGCCTTCCATAACTTATGAACACAGCCCTGGGATTCTTGAACGTCTCCACCTGCTTCAGTGAAATCCCATTCACCTGCACTACACAGACTTCCTTCTGCTCAAATCCCAGCAACATCTATTTTCACTTTCATCTTTTTGAGGTCGATAAATGAAGAACCAGTCAAGCTATCTATGCTGGTACTGTGTATTCTGTGTCAAAACCACAACTGTTACAGGAAAACAGGTTGCAGAATAGGATAGAGGCCTATATCCATATAACTCCCAGGAAAGCTGATATAAGAATCAACCATATAGATATACCTACAAGATGTGAGCTGTAACAACAATGTGATATTTACTTAAAGTAAGCACTATGTACCACAAGATCGTACAGTGACAAGCAGTGATATCTTGCAGTACTGTGCATAAATTATCAGAGAAAAGGCTTACTGTAACAGGCCAGCTAACTAAAATAGGTAGAGGAATGAATCCCTTATAGACTTAGTAACACTGAACCTTG
>OZ024743.1:96425682-96430682 GCA_964016885.1 Eledone cirrhosa | reverse complement strand
GAGAGAGAAATTACCCTTGGTAGATCCGACAGAGGGACCAGCTATTGAGATTGACGAATATAGGGTCCAAGAGGCGATTAGGGAAATGAAAAATGGTAAGGCGGCCGGACCATCGGGAATAGTTGCTGAGATGCTGAAGGCATCAGGGGACGTAGGCACTAAACTGGTTGCACGCATCATCGATCAGGCTATATATGGTGGTGTCATACCCAAAGACTGGTGCAGCAGTATTCTCATAAATTGCTACAAAGGTAAAGGGGATGCTTTGGAGAGGAGCAATTATAGGGGTATAAAACTGATAGATCAGGTTATGAAAGTGGCAGAAAGGATTTTAGCACAACTAATTAGAGAAAGGGTCAAACTAGATGAGATTCAGTTTGGTTTTGTGCCTGGGAAGAGTACAACAGATGCCCTCTTCTTGGTGAGACAAATGCAAGAGAGGTTCTTAGAGAAGAATAAGCCACTATACTTAGCCTTTGTTGACCTAGAGAAGGCCTTTGATAGGGTACCCCGATCTGTCATCTGGTGGTCCCTAAGGAAGCTGGGTGTTGAGGAATGGCTTGTGAGGACAGTGCAAACTTTGTACAGAGGTACTCTCAGTAAAGTTAGGGTAGGAATGGAGTTTAGTGAGGAATTCCAGATACAAGTAGGAGTACATCAGGGTTCGGTCCTCAGCCCGCTCTTGTTCATTATAGTCCTCCAAGCCATAACAGAGGAGTTTAAGACTGGCTGTCCATGGGAACTTCTCTATGCTGACGATCTGGCTCTTATGGCAGAATCAGTAGAGGAGCTAGAGAATAAATTCCGGCTATGGAAACAGCAGTTGGAAGCAAGAGGACTGAGAGTAAATCTAGCTAAGACAAAAGTGTTGATGAGTAGAAAAGAGGACAAAACCCTGATTCCGTCAGGGAAATGGCCATGTTCGATATGCAGAAAAGGAACTGGCATAAATTCTATAAAATGCACACAATGCAGGTCCTGGGTACACAAGAGATGTAGCGGGATAGCAGGCAAACTAACAGGTAGGGAGAAATATGTATGCAGTAGATGTACAGGGAAATTAGACAGTAGAAGTCGCACTGATAGACACATTTTTCAAATGCAGGAGGGCGCTATAGAAGTGGTGGATAACTTCCGGTACCTAGGAGATCAGATTAGCATGGGAGGAGGGTGTTCCGAGGCCATAGTATCTAGAATAAGGACGGGTTGGAAGAAGTTTAGGGAGCTGCTTCCTCTGTTGACGAAGAAGGGTTTCTCCCTGCGTACGAAAGGCCGGTTGTATGATGCCTGTGTGAGGAGCGCGATGCTGCATGGTAGTGAGACATGGGCAGCAACCGCAGAGGATATGCGACGGCTGGAGAGAAATGAGGCAAGCATGCTCCGTTGGATGTGCAGTGTAAATGTGCGTGAACGACCCAGCATAAATGTGTTGAGAGAGAAACTATGTCTGAGAGGGATAGAATGTAGTGTACGGGAGAGGAGACTGAGGTGGTATGGACATGTGATGCGCATGGAGGATGACCGATGGGAAGTGCCAGGAAATGCCAGTTGAAGGAAGACGTGGTAGAGGTAGACCACGAAAAACATGGGCGGAGGTGGTGAGAACAGACCTCAGATCATTGAAGCTCACGGTGGAGATGACGAGGGACCGTGACGAGTGGAGAGATGCTGTGCTGAATAAGACCCGTCCCACCCTTGCAAGCAGGGAAAAGCGGACGTAAAATGATGATGATGATGATGATGATGATGATCTATATATATATATCTATATATATATCTATATATATATCTATCTATCTATCTATCTATATCTATCTATCTATCTATATCTACATATCTATCTATATATCTATCTATATCTACATATCTATCTATAAATCTATCTATCTATCTATATCTTATATTTTATTTTATTTTTATATATTGTTATTGCCTCCTACTTATTGAGGACGCCTTGTTTTGTAAACTCCCCCCATTGTACTTGTCCCACTTTTGATGCCCTGGTGGCAAATAAAAGAAACATATCTATCTATATCTACATATCTATCTATATATCTATCTATCTATCTATCTATCTATCTATCTATATCTACATATCTATCTATATATCTATCTATCTATATCTACATATCTATCTATCTATATCTACATATCTATCTATATATATATATATATATATATATATATATATATATATATATATATATATTAGGTATAGGATTACCCAAGATGTAGTAATGGTTAATTACTACACTGGATATGGTTGACGTACCGTGAGAGGTTACTCTACGAGTTATGGAAGAATTGTTGAAGAAACTTAGTTCCTGATCCTTCTGTATTCCGGAGTGTATATAAAGAATGAATAATAACAGGTAGACATCATAAAAAGGTAATTTATTCCGTGTGCTTACAAATGTTTCCACGGTGGTACTACAGCCTAGTTATGCTATGTGCAAATTTACAGTTCACCTTAAAATGGGATATACTTTCCAGCGCAAGTGCATATCGGAGTGGATTGAAGTACTGCAGGTTATGTAACCTTGAACTCTTTTACATATTAAAATCCCAAAACAAACTACTTAACGATAGAATTGAATGATCATTATACTGCAACCACAAACTAAAAGCTAAATTCTCTCACTATAAAATAACTTAACATTCGAACCCGTAACTATAACATCGCTTTCTAGCTAACCACCTTCTCTTCCCCCACACTACAAGACAATACACTGCTTATCACTATAAATGGTAACTCAGTGCAATTCACAGATTACTACTACAAACCCAAAATTCACTCACCACATAAACTTCGTCTGTCCCCTCTCTACCTCTCTCTCTACATCCATTACACTCTCTCTCTCTCTCGCCTTTGGCCTACCTCCCTCTCCACATCTATGAACCTGCCCTCTGGGGCAATAAATAATTCCGACCTTAACTATCAACGCATCTCTCCAAAAGTAACCAGTATAATAAAACCCCTACCATAACATTTTGATTAAGATATCTACAAACCACTCTCTCCTACTACTCCAACCCCTGCATATCTTTCTCTCTCTCTCCCCTACTTTTCTCTCTTCCTTTTCTACTCTATCTTCCCCAACAACCCCACTTAAGGGTATTTACATTGTACATTTTACCATTCTGCTCTGAGGATACAGTGGTCACAGCATTGGATATTTGAGTTCTGCAAATACTTGTAAATTTGCACATAGCATAACTAGGCTGTAGTACCACCGTGGAAACATTTGTAAGCACACGGAATAAATTACCTTTTTATGATGTCTACCTGTTATTATTCATTCTTTATATATATAACTATATATCTATATATATATATATATATATATATAACTATATATCTCTATATATATATATATAACTATATATCTATATATATAACTATATATCTATATATATATATATCATCATCATCATCATCATCGTTTAACGTCCATCTTCCACGCTTGCGTGGGTTTGGATGGGAGTTTTCCCACTTGAGGCAAGAGTGGTTGTCTTGCTCGCATAGGACTGTCTGGCGGGTTTTCTACGGCTGGATGCCCTTCCTAACACCAACCACATTTACAGTGTGGACTGAGAGGTTTTTTCCGTGTTACCTACACAACCACATTACAGTGTGGACTGTGTGTTTTTTTGTCGTGACACCTACACGACCTCATTTGTTTCGGACTGGATGTTGTGGTACCAACATAACTTTACATTGAAAGGGGTGGTGTGGATGGGGTGGGGGTAGTGGGACGGGGGTGTATTTTGTTATAGGTGCCTACTGACTGTAGTAGGTTTCACTTTGTTCTTAGGTAAGGCGGGTCTTCTGTATTACTATGTAGCGCCAAAGATCTCGGTCCAGTGACATTGTCTTGGAGAGGTGTAAGTGTGTGAGGTCGGAATTTATCAAGTCGTCCCAGGTTTTTCTGGGTCTGCCTACTCCGTGGCTACCATCTATTTTTATTGCCCTGCACTTTTTGATACAGATGTCTTCTTTCATGCGCATCACGTGACCATACCAACATAGTCTTCTCTCGAGTAAACAACATCTGCTCCCTCTTATTTCTAATTTTTCCCTTAGTTCGTTTATGCTTTGCCGTTCACGTATATTACTATTACACATCCAGTAGAGCATGCAAGCTTCGTTCCTCTCCAGTCTGCGTATATCCTCTGCACACAATGCCCAGGTCTCACTGCCATGTAACATTGCTGTTCATATGCAGGCATTATACAGTCTGCCTTTCATTTTTAGAAGGAACCCTTTAGCAGCTAATAGTGGTATAAGCTCTCTGAACTTTTTCCATCCAGTTTTGACTCTAGCTACTGTACTTTCAGAGCACCCTCCACCACAGCTGATTTTGTCACCCAAGTAACGGAAGGTGTCCACTATTTCTATAGAACCATCTGTGCAATGGAATGAGCTAGTATTCTGTGGGTACTTGCTGCTATTATTGCACCAGAGCACCGGCCACATATAAAATCTATGTTCTTAGTTAGTTTACCTGTGATCCCACTACATCTTTTATGCACCCATACTTTGCATTTGGGACATAAAATGGAGTTTCTACCTACTCCTTTCCTACACACTGAGCATGGCCATGCAATCGAAAGGTTGTGGGTTCAATTCAGACCGGGTGATGTGTTGTTTCCTTGAACAAGACACTTTATTTCACATTGCTCCAGTTTACTCAGCTGTACAAATGAGATGATAGGGACTTGGGTCCCTATCATTCCACTGCAAAGTGGTCGTGGAGGTGCCACGGCAAAAAAGCACCCAGCACTCACTGTAAATGAGGTTGGTGTTAGAAAGGGCATCCAGCTGTAGAAATCAAGCCAGAATCAGTTCCCGTCCCACCCTTGCAAGCAGGGAAAAGTGGACGTAAAATGAAATGAGATATAATAATATATATATATATCTATATATATATAATAATATTTCGTTTCTAAATTTGTTTAGCAAGATTCTTTATCTGAAATCGTGTGTTGAAACCGATATT
>OZ024743.1:96410682-96420682 GCA_964016885.1 Eledone cirrhosa | reverse complement strand
TCAATTACATTTTATTATACATATTTCAGATGTACAACAGTACGTCCTCATCAGACAAAATATAATGATACATGACATACCCTGAGATGTTAAATGGTTAAGATTTAATCAAGGTAGTGATTAACCTAAGAGAAAGTTTAATATTTATACCCTAATAATGAAAAAATGCGAAAACGTAATAAATTCAATAGAGAAAGTGTGAGTAAGAAAAACGTTGCTTAATGTAACAGTTATAGAGATTTTAAAATGTATGATACTACAATTTATCAGGGAAAGCGGTCAATGAGAGCCGCTGGGATAATATATAGAGAGAGAGGGAATATATGTAGAAGGAGATTTTCCGAAAGTTAAACGGTTAAGTTTGAAAATATTTAATTTATGCTATTTTAGGGTGAAGAATCAAGATTTTAGGGGTTTTTTTTTAAATTGCAGGTTATTTATTAGTTTTGTAAATTCAATAAGTGTTTTAACATTTCTAAACTTCGGAATTTTATGAGGATAACTTTTAAAGGATTTAGCTGGCCAGCGGAAAATAAAGTTTACACTGTCGAATATTTTTCTAAATGTAAGTTTTACCAGAGATATTCATTGTCAACATATATAGTATGTAAATCTTATGAAGTATTTATTGTTAGAAATATTTAAATAACTATTATGTATATATACATATATATATATATATATATATATACATATATATATATATATATATTAATGAGCCTGTATATTTTAGGTAAATGATAACGAAAATAAAAATAAGATAATAGATTTAGGCATGCTAAAGTTAAATATATACGTATATATAAAAGGGTGTAAATGCATTGATTATTCATAGTTCAAAATAAATGATAATCAATAAATTTAACTAAAAATTATGTATAGAATGATACATGGAGGTTTATATGGATATAAATTAGGTATTATTGATATAAATTAGGTATTATTGATACAGTATACTTTAGGTAAATGATAACGGTTATAGTTTTATATAATAAGGTTCGAAACATGTTATAGTTAAATAAATATATATATATATAAGAAAAGCAAGGAAAGTTTACACTGTTGAATATTTTCCTAAATATAAACTTTACGGAAGATAATCAATTGTCAACTTATGGTATGTAAATCTTATGAAGTACTTATTGTTAGAAATATTTAATTAACGATTATGTATATAGATATTTATTAATGAGCCAGTATATTTTAGGTAAATGATAACGAAAAAAATACAATAGATTGAGGCATGCAAAGTTAAATATATACCAATATAACAGGGTGTAAATGCATTAATTATTCATAGTTCGAAATAAATAATAATCAAAAACACATGAAAAATTCAGTTAGAAATAAGTTCCATAAAAATGTATGGGTTGGATATTAAATTAAAATTTAAACCTTAGATAGAGAAATAAAGAAATAATTGTATGGATCAAAATTAATAATTATAATATTATATTATGTATATCAATGTTCCGGCATGTTATTGAACAAGTGTTTTTCATTCAAGCGTTATTTCTTCTATAAATAGATTATAAGATAATGCAATATTAAAGGCCATTAATGTTTTTCTATGTTGATTATATACGTCTGACAACCAAGTTTTTAATGGTTAAGTGTTTCTCTCTCTTTTTTTCTCGTTTTGTGGGAGGCTAAGAATGTGGACGTAGCTTTGTGGAGGCAACTAGAGAATAATTCACTTTTTTTGTTAATTAGGGTCTCATAGTTATTAATAATCAAAAGGGTCTCCATTGTACAGAGTGCACAGTTATTTGATATACTGGAGTTGCGGTAAACTCCACAGTTCCAAAGTTTAGTCCAAAGAATGGAGTATTTTAAATTCCTCTCTTTTAATGACCATATGAGCTAGATGAAGCAGTCAAGGTAGATGAAGCAGTCAAGGCCAAGAGACAGGCATGGAAAGAATGGAAGAACGGGGGGAGCAGGGTACATTACATAGAGACCAAGAGGGAAGCTAGGCGACAAGTATACTTAGCTAGGAGGGAAGCAGAGGATAGAAAATTCAAGCATGTTTTACAACGTGAGGACCAGAAACAGGAGGTATTCAAGATTGCGAGGCAGTGTGTCAGAGATAGTTGTGATGTCATTGGAGAGAAGTGTATCCGGAATGATAAAGGTGAGCTTGCCCTCACAAGTGCTGAGAAGAAAGATGCATGGAAGAGTCATTATGATAGATTACTAAATGAGGAGAATGCATGGGAAGAAGAGACCCTACCCCACGTAGACCCTATAGAGGGACCAGCAGTACAAGTCAGCGGCAGCGTAGTAAGTAAGGCAATCAGAGATATGAAGATAGGGAAGGCAACCGGTCCATCGGGTATAGCTGCCGAGATGCTGAAGGCATCTGGGTCTGTAGGTCACACTATAACCACACGTATCGTTAACCAGGTAATACTAGAGGGGGCCATACCAAAAGATTGGTGCAGTAGCATCATTGTCAACTGCTACAAAGGTAAAGGCGATGCACTAGATAGAGGAAACTATAGAGGTATAAAGTTGATGGACCAGGTCATGAAAGTAACAGAAAGAGTTATAGCACAGCTGATTAGGGACCGGGTGAATATAGACGAGATGCAATTTGGGTTTGTTCCAGGGAAAGGCACCACTGATGCGCTCTTCCTTGTGAGGCAATTACAGGAAAAGTACCTAGCTAAAAGTAAGCCACTCTACTTGGCATTTGTCGACCTTGAGAAAGCCTTTGACAGAGTTCCACGTGCAGTAATCTGGTGGGCTCTTAGAAAACTAGGAGTAGATGAATGGCTTGTGAAAGCGGTACAAGCCATGTATAGGGGAGCAGTCAGCAAAGTTAGGATTGGCAATGAGTATAGCGAGGAATTTAGCGTACAGGTTGGGGTCCACCAGGGCTCTGTTCTTAGCCCTCTCCTGTTCATCATAGTCCTGCAGGCAATAACGGAGGAGTTTAAGACCGGATGCCCATGGGAACTCCTGTATGCTGATGACCTCGCACTCATAGCTGAATCTATGGTAGAACTAGAGAATAAATTCCAAACCTGGAAGCAGGGACTAGAGAGAAAGGGCCTCAAAGTCAACATGACAAAGACTAAGGTCCTTATAAGTAGACGAGAAAACAGAACCCAGATCCCCTCAGGGAAATGGCCTTGCTCAGTATGTAGGAAAGGTGTAGGTAGGAACTCCATTCTTTGCCCCAAATGCAAACAATGGGTACACAAGAGATGTAGCGGGATCTCAGGAAGCTTAATTAAGAATGTAGGATTCACATGCAGCAGCTGTGCTGAAACAGCAAGCAAACAGCCACAGGAAACAAGTACCACCAATCTCTGGGAGGGCCCTGTAGAAACAGTAGACAGCTTCTGCTACCTAGGTGACCGAATTAGCAACGGAGGTGGGTGCTCAGAAAGTACAATAACTAGGGTAAGAACGGGATGGAAGAAGTTTAGGGAACTACTACCACTGCTAGCTGCAAAAGGCTTCTCCCTCAGAATGAAAGGCAGACTGTATGATGCGTGTATCCGAACAGCGATGTTGCATGGTAGTGAGACCTGGGCGCTGAAGGTGGAAGACTTACGTAGATTAGAGAGAAACGAAGCCTGCATGCTCCGATGGATGTGTAACAGTAATATACGTGAACGACAAAGCATAAATGAATTGAGAGAGAGACTGAGCATAAGAGGAATCAAATGCTGCGTGCAGGAGAGGCGGTTACGCTGGTATGGACATGTGATGCGTATGAAGGATGACAGCTGCATAAAAAGGTGCAGAGCACTAGAAGTTGATGGAAACCGCGGAGTGGGGAGACCCAAGATGACTTGGGATGAGGTGATAAAAGCCGACCTTACCCAACTACACCTCTCAAAGTCAATGACACACGACCGTGACTTCTGGCGTCACGCAGTAATACAGGGTACCCGACCTCCCATGGGTACATGCTGAAGCATATAAACAATATGCCCCCCCCCCCCCCCACCGCAAGGTGGTCGTGGAGGTGCCACGGCAAAAAAGCACCCAGCCCACACTGTAAAGTGGACGTGTAGGCGCCACGAAAAAGCACCCAGCACTCACTGTAAATGAGGTTGGTGTTAGGAAGGGCATCCAGCTGTAGAAATCAAGCCAGATCAGTTCCTGTATGAGCAAGGCATGGTCAGCCGACCAGACACTGCCCACAACAGGACAACCCGTCTAACCCATGCTAGCGTGGAAGAACGGACGTAAAACGGTGATGATGATGATGATGATGATGAGCTGTGATAAAGACGTGGATGATTTCCTCTTGGAGTTTGAGAAAGAGCATTTATGGTTCACAAATCTGGCTTTAAATGTAGAAGACGTCGATCCTGTAGTTGTATGTGTTGTGATCAGTTTTTACGGTGCATTTATAAACCTAGTTACTATTTAGACAATTATTTCGCAAAGGGCAATCAGTTTTATTTCTACAATTATATTTTGGTTTAGTATCATTTATATTAACTCTATTATTAAGATAATTATGCTGGTTTTGTTTTAAGATTTTAGTGTTTAATTTGGCAATGTTTTGGGCCATGTTCATCGTTGTCGAATATGAGAATTTAATGGTATGTCTATTAAAAATGGAATGGTATTTATGTTGAGTAGGGAAAGAGGTGTCCAAAGCGTTAAAGAATAATTTTGCAATTGGTGTTTTGACTGCGACCGAAGTGGTGGGGGGGGGGGGCGAACCATATGACTGATTTAGTTCTAGTTCTTATCCTAGATTTATTTGGCGTATGGGTGTTTGAATTATAATTATTAGAGTTTTTCTTATATATGTTATTATTTTTATTAAGATTAATACTTGGATTATTATTATCTACATATTCTATATTATTCATATGTCCTGCTCTTTTTAACGCGTTGTTGTAGTATTCAGCGTTTTCATCGAATATAGCTTTATTGGCCGATATTTTATTGATTCGTTTTTGCACACTATTTACTATAGCTTTTTTTACAGATCTAGGGTGATTGGAATGGTTACTAACATAGTTTAAGTTTTCATTGGGCTCATGAAAAGGGTAATAGAAGCCAGTGTTTAAGTTAAAGGTAACGTCTAGGAAATTAACTATTTTGGTACCATTTTCTACTTCTAATTTAAGGTCGTACGTTTTAAAGAATTCTATTATACTTTTCTTTACTCTATTTAGTTCTATATTGTTGTGTTTGACCACAGTAAATAAAATGTCGTCCCTATATAAACCACCGGTAATCTCCGGCAGTTTTCTATTTATCATATTTAATATGAAAATTCCCAGAAGATCTGTGATTTGCACGGAATCGGATGCCTCCATAGTGATACCAAAGTTTCTATCTCTATCTGAGCGGGTCCAATATTCGTTGTTGAAGTTAATAAGAGTTATTCTGGCTGTTAGTATTATATCAATTTCATCCGTGGTTAGATCAGTATGCTTATAAGCATATGAAAGAGCCTTATTTAGAAGGTTCGGTGTTATGGAAGAATAGTAGCTAGTAATGTCCATCTGGATGAATTTATGGTTTTTCTTATCTTCTATATTCTTGTACCATTCTATGACTTCGTTTGCATCTTTCCATAAGCTCAAATTAGATCTCAATTTAAGAGTGGGTAATATTCTATCTATGATGTTTTTACTGATTACTCCTATATCCGATTTCGATGGAGCAATCAGTCTAACTTCCAATCTACTGTAAAACTCATTCTTTGATATACTCATTGAATATTGTTTAACTCTTTAATAGATATATATATAAACGTTTGTATATGTATAATAAAGCCAAAACAATGCAGGTATGGACATAGAATAAAGAATGCAAACGCAAAAGATATTGTTGACAATTAGTATTTTACCTTAAATTTATTTAAATGTCCTTAATTTTCGAGATAATATCTCTTCTTCGGAGGGAAGTAAAGCGGTTAAACCAGTGTTCTAAATAGCTTGCCAAGTCATGCTAACAGGAAATGGTATAGAGTATCTGTTCTATCTCTAATATCAAAGAGTTAAGGTTAGGTGGATAAAGAGTAGTCTCCCTTTAAAAGGGTTTTTTTTTTTTGTACATGCCTGTTTAAGTGTGTGGGAGAATGCGTGAAGGTGTAAGTATGTGTGTGAGAAGATATAGAGAGAGAGAGAGAGAGAGAGAGAGAGAGAGAGAGAGAGAGAGAGAGAGAGAGAGAGGTACAAAGTCATCATTTAATATCTGCTTCCCCTGCCTGCAAGGGTTGGACAGGTCTATATAAACCAAGTCAGTACTCTAGCAGGGCCACTAATGTCCCAGAGAAGGTCTGTATTCCACTTACATATTAAGTAAAGGACTAAGACACAACAATATTATTAGAATGAATGAAAATGTAAATAGACCATAAAAAAGTTACTGTAAAAATAAACAATTATTTTGTGTTAATATTCTATCATTCAGTGTTTGGCAATTGAACAGAGACAATATAGGATTTGAGAGGACTCTTCCATCTAGTAGAGCTTGTGACAATCTCTCTAGTCCTGGTGTTATAATAAAATGCATTCAGTCCATTCTGTTAAGTGGTAGAGCCGGTGTAAGAAAAAGACATGCCGTAAAATGTTTAAGGTGGTTGGTGTTAGGAAAACATTCAGGCATTGTATGTATTCTGCAAAGCTGCTAGTGAGCTATAAGACTTATGTGTGCATATATACATGCATACATATATCAAGCATGCTCTGTTGGATGTGCAATGTCAATGTGCATGAACGACGAAGCATAGACGAGTTGAGAAAGAAACTGGGCATAAGAGGGATAAGTTGTGGTGTGCAGGAGAGAAAACTGAGATGGTATGGACGTGTGATGCGAATGGAGGATGACCATGAAAAACATGGGCGAAGGTAGTGAGAGCAGACCTCAGATCGCTGAAACTCACGGTGGAGATGACAAAGGACCATGACAAGTGGAGAGATGCTGTACTGAATAGGACCCATCCCACCCTTGCAAGCAGGGAAAAGCGGATGTAAAATGATGATGATGATGATGATATATATATATATATGTATATATGTATATATATGTATATATTTATGTATATATATATATATATGTATATAAATATGAACAAGATGTGATATCACCTGTGTAGTCTTAAAATGTAACAACTAGTCCAGCCCATGCCACCTTGGAAAATGGATGTAAGATGAAGAGGAAAATATATATCCCATATCTCTATTATCATATTGAAATTATATTTCCACTTCTAATCGATAGAAATTACAAGAATAGGATTATTAAAATTTCTAATGTAAACCTGTTTACTGAGTTCCATATACATACACAGATATAGTAATTAGCTACATACATGTGTAAATGCATACATTCACACATACAGAAATGGGACAAATGCCAAAATAAATTAAATAAAGAAAGTGATACCAAGTAGTTTATGTTCCCACATTAAAAGTAATATCTCTTATTTTTACTAAAACAACAAGTGCAAGTTTGAATATAATTCCACTGCTGTCAATACAGACTGAAGTCACTGATTTAGAAAATGGATCGTCACTGATGCAGAAATTTTAGTCTTTTATACAGTGCGGTTAGTCAAAAACAAACTATAGGTGAAGTTAACTCTGTCGGCTATTTTTGAAATAGAATCTTCAAATGTTGGTTTTGAATTTACTGATACTGATCAGTGATTATAAATGAATCTATGATAGCATGAGAGATTGCTTGTTGGAATGTGGCTGTAATTTTTTCTTTGCTCATAGACATACTGTCTCCTCTCTTTGTCTTTTCTACCATTACTGCTATAGTTGCTGCTCCTTGAAGTTGGCTTGGTATCATTCACTCCCAACCTAATCATCTTAACAACATGCAGTAACCTGGATGAATCATAAACTATATTTCATGGGTGCCCTTATAGTTAAGTTTGAGTTAAGAAGTTTATATACAGATACACTTATACATGGCTTGTGTACATTAAAGATATATACACCTTTGGTGTATATAAGGCAGGCGAATCTTTGGTTTTATGTCATTAAAAAAATATGGTGCTTCTTTTTCAATGAAAAACGTGTTGTTGCTAACAGCAACAGTCCTAAACCAATCAATGAAATATTTTGTCCACTATATACCGTTTCTCTCAAACTCTAAACCTTAGAATTACACACCAGTCAAACTTTCAAAAATTACTTGCGGTGAGATTGTATCTAATGAAAAATTGCTTTCAATTTAATTATCTTATCTTCCTTTGTAGGGTAGGGTGCTAAATGTTCAACTTGTGAGTTTAAACCCAACATAAACATTGATTTATGTATTTGGACAATAAACATTTCTTCTAACTGGAAAATTGGTTTCAGGCTTACTGTCTTAAGGAGTCATCTGCATTAGAAAGAAAACTAATCCAACAAACTCATATTTGCATTAAAAACAGTTCTAAAAACAAATTGTTTGTAATAAAACAATTCCTATTGTTTCCAGCAGCTTTCATTAGATAGAGAAATGTTATAAATAATTTAGTCATTTTTCACAGAAACAATTCCAGCTATGGCATTAAAACGTCCATAGAATTTACATAACCTTTACCACCAAAATTTAGCCATAATGCTATAATGGAATATAACCTGACATCTAATTAATAAAAATAAATATTAAAACTCGTTTTACCTCCCCAAAAATACATAATTTAAATTGAAAATCTAGTTTAGCATAAAATACTTCATTGCAATATTGCATTATAATCTTTTTTTTTTAACTAATAAATATCAACAAACTATGAGGGATAATACAGCTTCATAGGATCATCCCCATTCCACCCCTCTATTTGTAGAAGAAGGAGCTATTTTTGCATCACTCATGGAACTCTACTAGCTAAAAAGTATTGAAAATTACATATTTACCACAATGGTCAAGCAAGGCATGTTTATCTAACCCTTTTTGTCTTGGGCCATGATGAATCACACAACTCATGCCAGCATGGAAACAGAAAGATGATGTTCTCAAACAATTGTTCCAAGAATTGATGCAATTGTCTGGTTTTCCTAAACTCATCCAGATATCAAGTTAATATAGAAAAATTGGCATTAAGAAGTGCATCCAGCTGTAGAAACCAAGCCAGAAACAGTTCTATGTGAGCAAGACACAGCCACTGGACCTAACTTGCCTCAAATGGACAAGCCGTATAACCCATGGTAGCATGGAAAAATGGATGTTAAACAGTAATGATGATGATGAAAGGTGCAGAGAAAGATTAAGGCAGAAAACTGACAGAAGTAGGATAACATTTGATAAGCTGCTCTGCAGTATTTATTGTTTCTTTGCATTCTAGGATGGTTGACTAGTTTAATTATTAGTGTGCCAAACAAATTGCCTTGTAGTATTTGTTCTGGCCCTTTGTATTCCAAGTTTAAACTGCACCATGGCCTACCAACCATCATGAAATAGATTGTAACTCTATTATGTATAACCCATAGTTAACGAGGGATAGTATTAGAGGGATCCCTTATACTCAACTTGCTGAGAGCAGGTGGGAAATTTCCTAACATGAATTATTGCCAACACATCTGTTGTTTCATTAATTCCAAAAGCAAAAGAGGAGCATCAAAATGCAGTTTATAAGAAAAACATGGGAAAAAAGTTAGAGTGAAAAAAAAAAATAGATATTTGATTCATAGAATTTATGAAAACCAAATTTATGGTGCTATTACTCATTCCTAAAAGAATGGTGAACATTAGGGAAACAGTTTCAACAAGTAATCTAAACATTTTTCAGAGATGGAAACACAACGATCATGATCCTTTTTATTTTTTACAACTTTCTGAGACTGGTAGGAAGCATATAAAACATTCATATAAAACTAGAGACCTGGCCCAAATTCACCTAAGAACCAGATTGAGTTATTTATCCAGGTGATGGATTCAGTCTACCACTCAAGAACTCAGAAATCGAAAACCCAAACCAAATACCACAGAACATCTTGTCTCATACACTAACAATTCTGGCTTAACCCTTTAGCATTTACATTGCTCTATATTTACTATTGTATTTTTGTAGTAAAGG
>OZ024743.1:96375682-96405682 GCA_964016885.1 Eledone cirrhosa | reverse complement strand
TTAACATTTTGTTGAATTATCCTTCTTCTAATATCTAATTTCTCAATTAGTACATAATAACAGGTAAAGTGCAATCATTCATGTAATAAAATAATTAATATAAGACAGGTTTCAAATTCACAATTTGACTTCTAAGTAATTAACATTTTCTCCATTCAACTATCTTAGCTTTTAAATCCAATTTAGTCAAAGCCAATCTTGATATATATTATTCTTATTCTGTTACTGGTTAAAGTACCATGGCCATGCTGGAGCATCACCTTTAAGGGATTTTAGTTGATCATATCAACCCCAGTAATTATTTTCTCGAGTCTGGTACTTATTTTATTGATTTGATTTTTATTTGTCAAACGACTGAGTTACGTGACATAAACAAACAGCAAATGTAAACACAAAGATGGACACACACACAAATATATATAAATATACATGACAAGCTTTTCACTCACAAGACATTGTTCAAACTGAAAATATAAAAGATACTTTCAGGGGAACTGAACCTCAAACCACATGCTTACAAATTGAATCTCTTA
The DNA here is from genome assembly GCA_964016885.1 of Eledone cirrhosa. Classification (NCBI taxonomy): domain Eukaryota; kingdom Metazoa; phylum Mollusca; class Cephalopoda; order Octopoda; family Eledonidae; genus Eledone; species Eledone cirrhosa. Next base: position 96,405,149 of record OZ024743.1, on the reverse strand, counting down.
TTTTTCATAGCAGAAACCTCTTAATTCTATTATACATAAATGTTTAAATGTTTATATTTATCAAAAAATCTTCCACTATAATTTTATATAATTGGTGATATAAACGGTATGACCGACATTATCTTCTATTTAAGGTTATTTAAACTGAAATGTATGTGAAGTATCAATGTGATGTGGTAAATAAATATATACATATATACACCAGGTCCAAACACAATGGAACAAGTCATTTCCTCCAGAGGATGGTGAGGGAGATATGCTGGAAGAGCCATCCCAGCTTGCAAGGCTCACACCTGTGGGTAGCCAACTGTGCCAATGTTGGTGAGCAGGGAGGTGACCCCAGGGCTAAGGACACCAGAAGTCTCCACTGCTACAGACTCGACCGCAAACCTGTCGGAGAAAGACTGATATTTTGTGTACCCTATTCAAGTTATATTATTTAATCTATCTAGGGCGGAGGATTGGCAGTATCGGTAGAGGGTCGGACGCCATGCTTTGACGCATAGAGTTACGGCCCTTGCCATTCTGAGTTCAAATCCCGCCGAGGTTAACTTTGCCTTTCCTCCTTATGGGGTCGATAAAATAAAGTACCAGTAATACACTGGGTAATTGCTGGCCTTGTGCCAAAAGTAGAAACAATTATTTAATCTATCTAGATTCTTGAGTGTTTTCAAAATTATTTGAAACATATTGGCAATGTCATTTAACAGAAATGTTGTAACAAAAAGGTTAGCTATACAGACCTGTATGCTCCTCTTAATATTAGTCACATTTCATAATTTTTGACAATGTATATATATTATATTTATTTTATTTATGTAATTTATTTTATTTCAAAATTACATAAAAATAATAAAGAATTTAATATTTAGTCAAATATATAAAAAAAAGAAAATATTGCAAAGGACTATAAATGTTATGAGAGGAAAAGGAGAGAAGAGAAAGGATTATTAGGCAACGAAAGAAAGGGAAGAGAATGATAGATACTACACATAAGTCAGAGCGGTGTTTCGGCTGCACACCATGGACAAAATGACAAAGATATTTCTGTGGACAATGGCCAGCAAGACCTGCTGCAAAAGCCACCCAACCTCGTGGGGCTCCTTCTTCAGACAGGCTGCTACCATTCCATAAATCTCAATATGTATCAACAAAGATTCTGAGTCTGAAGTTTGCTTCCTGTGAAGAGTATTTTTAGTTCTTTCATTACCATATTTCAAATGAAAAAAGAAATACCTATGATTATCAAATAATTTCAAAGTAATAAAAAATTTGGACAGATTTTACCTTATTATATAATTTTACATTAAATTATGATAAAAGTTTTTTTAGCCAAATATAAAGACTTTAAAAAAGTGGTAGTTTCATGTATTTTGATTTCAAAAGGGTTAAAGAAAAAGATTAGAGTTTGAAATGAAAGCAACCTAGATATTGAGATTGGAATAAAGTTTAAGTTAACAGTGGATACAATTTGGAAACGAAATCCTGAATGACCTATTTTCTGGATTGATAACAAGAATATGGTTTAGAATAACAACTAAGTAGAACCAATGCAAAGAAGGTTAAGTGTGGAATCCGTAAAATGCATTGATAGTCAATGTCAGGCATATAAGGTCTGACCTACTGATAAACATGCAAGCAAGGTTATAAGCTATGTAGATTAACTTTTATATAATTTTCATTATTTAATGTTAGACATATATAGGCTTGAGTAGTGAAACTACTGAAAGTTCCCACAAACCTACATAATTCATGTCATATATTTACATGTAATATATTATAGACAGAGATGGAATTTACAAATAGATGGATATGAATAAATTGTTATGATTAGACACAATTATTAACAAACATAATTTAACAAAGGAAAAGAAAGCCTCTATATGCTCCTTGAACAGTAAAAATCAAAAGCTAAATATCTTTCATGTTATCTCTAGCTTCTTAGAATTAAGAAGTACACATTTAATAGTATAATCCTAGATAGACAATAGCTGAAAAAAAAATAGGACAAGATAATTGAGACTGGCTGGTGAAAATCATAATTCTGTTAAGATAAAGCTGACCTAGGGTTAAACAACAAGAATTTATAATTTCACCCTTTTGATACCAATTTGCCTGAAACCACACCTGGCTTTATTTTTAAGTGTTTATATTTATCTCCTTTGTTAAGTTATATCCCAAACACCAGTCTAATAATGAGAAAGTTAGTTATATTACTAAATCCCTCCAAATTCTTGATTGTTTTCAGAATTAAATGAAAATAATAGGCAGAGTCTTTCATTAGAAAGTATGGCAATTAAAGGGTTAACATTAGTAGCAAAGGAAAAGAAAGTTTTTACCCTGAGGTACTGTGAAATAATCGAATTGTTTCTCAATCTATCATTATCAATCTATCAGTAACAATGTAAACAATAAACTAGATTGTAAGAAATCTCTGTAAAAAAAAAAAGTGCAATTATTTAGTGCTATATGATTGTCACTTATAAGGCTAAATAAATGGACACATTCAAAATTAGATTTCAGAATCATAATATTTTGGTTTCTCTGTTAGCTCTTAACATCCTGCATTGATTTAGCAGAAAATATCTAGAAATGGGTTTGTTAAATGTATATCAGACCGGGTTATGTGTTGTTTCCTTGAGCAAGACACTTTATTTCACATTGCTCCAGTTTACTCAGCTGTAGAAATGAGATGATAGGGACCTCAGTCCCTATCATTCCACTGCAAAGTGGTCGTGTAGGTGCCATGGCAAAAAAGCACCCAGCACTCACTGTAAATGAGGTTGGTGTTAGGAAAGGCATCCAGCTGTAGAAATCAAGCCAGAATCAGTTCCCATTCCACCCTTTCAAGCAGTGAAAAGTGCACGTAAAATGATGATGATGATGATGATGATGATATAGTATATTTACTAGTGAACAGGTCATTGTGAAAATTTGTAGTATGAGGGTAAATACTTTAATTTTTAACGCAAGCATGGAAAAATGGACATAAAATGATGATGACGATGATGGTTTCTATTCCAGTGCTCTGAACTGAGTTCAAATTTCAAATATGAACCCAGTGCTGGAACAACCTCTCTCCTTGCAGCCATGACATCTTGAATGTTCCACTGTGTAAAGAAAGGAGGGGTTGTGAGGATGTTTGTGTCTACTCACATCTACATGGACACAACCTTTAGCAAAGACCTTGTGTGGTCTATTCTGCATGAAGAACTCGATGTAATCCATATGTTGAAAATGTTGTAGGTTATGATAAATCTCGGAAAACAATAAAACATTAAAAGGAAAACAGAGTCATGATATAAGTTAAAATAATGAAATAAAAAATCAAGTCATTAGAGATATACTTCACTGCTTTACGATCGTTTCTAGATGATGATAATACATTGTAGCTATAATCCGTTATTGATCTATGTAAGGTTAGTTACAAAATATCAGATACAGAGAATATTTACTTACATGCATATCACCAGCTGTTTTCAAAAGCAATAATAATTTTATTCAATAATAATTTTATTCAGAATTAGTAGTATGTTAGTATCATGTCCTTATTTTGAGGTAGTTGAAGAACTAACGAATCAAATTGTTTTTTTTTTTCATATGGTGTTAAGATGAAAAGTAATACACTTTAGTTGAGGTCATGACCCTTTGAAAGGAATGGTTGAAGGGTGTTTGGCATAAACATCTATTAGGAGGAAAGGGATTGTCAAACTGATAGTTGAATGTATCTGGTATAGTGAAGTTAAAAATAATGTCAAAATAAATGGTGATTAGTGTTGTATTGAGTTTTTAGGTGAATATAAATTAAGGTTATGGCTAGGAAAGATAGTATATTAAAAGATGAAAATTATAATAAGATAATGAAATACAGTAATGCGATAGTATACAATTTAACCAACACAATATAGTACGGTGTGGTAAATTGCACTTAGTATAATACAGCATATGATACACTCTAAAATACTATCAAGCATTATGCCAATTTATGCCAATTCTACTATTAACACCATTCAACCATTCCTTTCAAAGGGTCATGACCTCAAATAAAGTGTATTTTCATCTTAACACCATATGAAAAAAACAATTTGATTCGTTAGTTCTTCAACTACCTCCAAATAAGGACATGATACTAACATACTACTAATTCTGAATAAAATTATTATTGCTTTTGAAAACAGCTGGTGATATGCATGGAAGTAAATATTCTCTTTATCTGATATTTTGTAACTAACCTTACATAGTTCAATAACAAAGTATAGCTACAATGTATTATCATCATCTAGAAACGATCGTAAAGCAGTGAAGTATATCTCTAATGACTTGATTTTTTATTTCATTGTTTTAACTTATATATATATATCACAGAAAAAAGAGAATCAGTGTTGCGATGAAAGGAATTTATTGGACATATTACAATTGTTTCTCGGGGCACGATCGATATGGTGATCAAACCTGACTCTAAAATCACTCGGTCGTCGGATACGTCTCGATTCTATGAAGCAGATTTTTCTAATATATATATATATATATATACATATATATATATATATTTTCAGTACACTGGGTAGTGACCACCGGCTTGTTATGAGTGAGGTCCGGGTGAGCTTAAGAAAGAGCAAGGCTCAGCCCTGGAGAGCAATCTATGACTGGGGAGCTTTCAAGGAAGATGATAAGCTACAGGAGAGGTTCACAGTGGAAGTGAGAAACAGGTTTAGTGCTCTGTGTGGAGAGTCAGAGGAGAGAGATTGGATGGACTGAGGAGAGTGTGACGAGGAGGTACGGGCACTTCACCAATGCAGTGGCGGAAGCAAGTGAAACCCTGGTGCCGAGGAAAAAGAACAAAGGGAAGCACGTCAGCTCTGCAAACCCAAAAGTGTGTGCAGCCAGAGAACACCTGAAAGCTGCCAAGGACCAATTCTATGCTGATCCTACGGATGAAAGGATGGAGACTGTGGAGGTGATGAGGGAAGAGCTCTGTACCGCTTACACTGAGGTCAGAGAGGAGGCATTGATAGAGAAGATCAGAAGTGTGGAGAGAGCGATTGACAGATCTGGATGAAAGGAGAGCTGGATGATCATCAACGAGATCACAGGGAGGAAGAGAAGGTGTTCGAGTCAAATCCAGGGAACGGGGCCCGAGGATAGGAAGAGGAAATGGCTAGACCATTTTAGGACCCTGCTAGGAGAGCCACCCTCCACAGCCCAGAGCACTGGGGAGATCAGGCGGCTGTTTGAGGAACTGGATGTTGAGACAGAGCCCTTCACCAGAGAGGAGCTTCAGAGAGCCAAGAAGAGGATCAAGGAGGGCAAGGCTCATGGAGAAGATAGAGTGGCATCAGAGGTGATGAAGAGGTGTGATTTTGATGATATCATCCTGGGGTTCTGTAACGGGGCACTGGAGAAAGGAGTTGCCCTGAATCAGTGGAGGATCAGTAACATCGTCCCAGTGCCAAAGAAGGGAGATCTCTCTAACACCAACAACTACAGGGGGATCTCACTGACGTCACTTGTGGCAAAGACCCTCAACAGGATGATTCTTAACAGGATCCAGCCTGAGATGGAGAAGAAGCTCAGGGACAACCAGAACGGCTTCAGAGAGGGTAGATCAACCACCAGTCACATCCTGATGCTGAGGAGGATATTAGAGGGAGCTAGAGCAAAGTGCCTTCCTGCGGTCATGGTTTTCATTGACTTTAGGAAGGCCTTTGATTCTGTGCATCGTTACTGCCTGATGAAGATCTTACAGGCTTATGGAATCCCCAAGAAAATAGTGGACCTGATATCACTGCTCTACACCAACACCAAAGCCCAAGTCATTACACCTAATGGGATGACAGAGTTCTTTGAGATACTGGCTGGAGTGCTCCAGGGAGATACATTGGCTCCCTACCTTTTTATCATTGTAGTGGACTATTGTATGCGCCTTGCACTGGAGAAACACCAGGACTCTGGCTTTACTGTAGCACCGGCTCAGAGCAGGAGAGTTAGGGCGAAAAAGATATCGGATGCTGAATTTGCCGACGACATAGTTTTGGTGACAAATACAGTGAAGAGGCATAGGATTTGATGCGGGAGGTTGAGACTGTGTCGATGAGTGTGGGGCTGAGAATGAATGAGATTAAAACAAAATATCTGGTAGAGAATGTTGAGAAGCCAGAGGGGATCACTAATGTAGGCGGGAAGCCGCTAGAATTGGTTGAGGGCTTCCTGTATTTGGGAGCAAAGATTGGGAATACGGAAGATGATGTGGTTGAGAGGAAGAGCAAGGCCTGGGCGGCGTGCCACAGCTTGAGATCGGTGTGGAAGTTGGACCTTCGTAGAGACCTGAAAATCCACCTCTTCATTGCTGTAGTGGAGTCTGTGCTGCTGTATGGGTCTGAGACTTGGACACTGACCAAGAAACTCACTCAGATGGTGGATGAGTGCTACACGAGAATGCTGAGGATGACTCTGAACATTAATCAGTATACACTGAGGATGAAAAACTCAGAGCTGTATGGGAGCATCCCAAAAGTCAGCTCAAAAGTGACACAGAGGAGACTGAGGTTAACTGGACATGCTCACCGACATCCAGAGTTGACACTCAGTGCTCTTGTGGGAGCCCCTGCATGGACACACTGGAAGAGGAAGACCGAGGTTAACATATGTTGATGTCCTAAGGACAGACACTGGTCTCTTGGAGATGCAGGGCATGGCAACAATAATGAGGGACAAAGACCGCTGGAGAGAACTCATCCATGGATCTCGGGAATTTTACCCGCCCTAGATATATACATACATATATATACACACACACACATATATACATACACACACACACATACATATATACACATGAAATAAATGAGATAATGATGAAAAACTCAGAGCTGTATGGGAGCATCCCAAAAGTCAGCTCAAAAGTGACACAGAGGAGACTGAGGTTAGCTGGACATGCTCACCGACATCCACAGTTGACATTGCACTCAGTGCTCCTTTGGGAGCCCCTACATGGACACACTAGAAGAGGAAGACCAAGGTTAACGTATGTTGATGCCCTAAGGACAGACACTGGTCTGTTGGAGACGCAGGACATGGCAGCGATAATGAGGGACAGAGACCGCTGGAGAGAACTCGTCCATGGATCTCGGGAATTTTACCCGCCTTAGAATAGAATAGAGAGAGAGAGAGAGAGAGAGAGAGAGAGAGAGAGAGAGTGGTGCAAGATCAACAATGAAAAATAGTGAAAACTATCAGAGAAACCCTTTAAAGCGTACTAGCTTCACACTTGTATGAAATGGAAAAGAGTGGGAGATAAGTTAATTGGTTAGACAGATAAACATGTAGGGGCGTATGAAAAGGGGTGGACAGGAGTGTAGAGGTATATGTCTTCCTGCATGTGAGCATGTATGCAGAGTACTGGTGCGTGTGTGTGCAGTTGAAATGGATCATGTGAGGGCACCTGTATATTCAAAATGTGTACCTGTCTGCACGCATGTCTCAATCTAACTGTGAGTGTGTGCGTGTTCGTATGTGTGCCTATTATAGGTGGTATTTGGAGTGTGAGAGTGAATTAAAGTAAGTACATATGTCAGTATGTGCATGTATGTGTAGTTATTGGGTATATAAGTTCCTTTATTGTTTTACTGATTTCTGTCACTGGACTACAGTAATCCTTTCGCTCCACGTTCAAAGTGTTTAGTTGATCATGTCAACCTCCAATGGTTATTTCAGATTGCTATTTATCTTATTGATCTCTTAAAGTTATGGGACATAAGGAAACACAGTATGAAGATCAATGGTTTGCAGACCTGAGTAAACATGGCCATGGGTACACTCAGAAACACACGCAAATGGAGACAGAAATTAAACTTCTTCCCTAATTGTGAGATGTGAAGTCATTAAATTGCATGTTTATTTGCATCTTACAATTCAGATAATTATATATATATGGCATCACACAGTAATATTGAAGACCCGACTTCTCACGGGTATAAGCCAAAGCTGAAGCATATAGACAATATGCCCCCATCCCCTCCCACTACAAAGTGGTTGTGGAGGTGCCACAGCAAAAAGCACCCACCCAACACTGTAAAATGGACGTGTAGGTGCCATGGAAAAAAAGCACCCACCACTCACTGTAAATGAGGTTGGTGTTAGGAAGGGCATCCAGCTGTAGAAATCAAGCCAGAATCAGTTCCCGTATGAGCAAGACAAGGTCAGCCGACTGCCCACAACAGGACAACCCATCTAACCCATGCTAGCGTGGAAGAACGGACATAAAACGGTGATGATATATATATATATATATATATGTGTTTGGTGTTAGGAAGGGCTTCCAGCTGTAGATCCCAAGCTAAAACCAGTTCTGTATGAGCAAGACATCGTCATCGAATCTGGCTTGTCTCACAACAGTGTATTTACTTTAATACTTAAATATGATACATATATTTGTCATCACTGTTCTCAGCATAAGTACACTGTGCATGTGTGTGTGTGTCTCTGTGTGTGTGTGTGTGTGTGCGTGCATGTGCATGTGTGCACGCAGGCATGTGTGTACTGAGTATATAAGCCAAAAAGTCATCCAGACACATAGATATTCACATTTATCATTAGAGATGTTTGAGTGTATGTATATGTAAATACAATTATATGTATTTACTAAGTTGAACAATGAATCTTGAAGCTAAAAAAATACTAATAGAAAAATGTTTTGGTTGAAGTAAATTGAGCCAACACAAAGCCTATTCAGGAGAATTCTTAAGAATTTGCATTACTATTCAGAAGTTTACAAATGAAATTGAAAATTCTTAATCAATCTTAGAAATGGTAATATGGTAATAAAACAGAATAGATTTGTATTTCTGCTATTGTTTCCAAATGCTAAAGTAGCTGAATATATATATAAAAGATAAAAAAATATATATATAAACATGTAGTCTTCAGTTTCCTAAAACAGGATGAGGAAATACTGTGTAGAACTGTCTAGAATAGATCATGCTGAATGAATGTGGAATTTGGGGAGGAAGTTTAACAGTAAAATTATAAACGTCCAATGAAATGTCAATGAGTTGAAATGTCAAAATAACAAATTCAGTATAAATTAATCCTCGGAAAGAAAAAGAAAAATATAAAAACATGATAAAGGAATAGAAATTCAAAAGGAAACAACAAATTCACAATATCACACTTACAGTAATTAGGAATAACACACACCTAAGACCCTCTCACTTCTTATAAATACTTTCTCTGAAGATTTCTAGTGGCAACCATACACACACACACACACATACATCAATGCATGCTTGAATACATACATACATGCATAAACATACATAAAATCCTGCATATAATCATATGTACAAGTATTCATAAATACATATACACACACAACATCGACACAGTTGTGTCACAGATTATATTTCCTCAGCAGAGACAGAAAATAATTAAGCTTCAAACATTTAGTAATCCTACTTAAAGTGCAAGTTAACCTTGCAATAAAGTACTTCTCACATATTTGATTTGAGATAGTGTTCACACTTTCACACTCACATTACATCACAAATATGCTAATAAACAAACCTCTACTTTTTAACCATATTTCTTATGAAAGACACTGCCTATAATTTTCAAATAATAACGATTTCTTCTTTAGGCACAAGGCCAGCAATTTGGGGGAGGGGGAAAGTCGATTAAATCGACCTCAGTGCATTACTGGTACTTTATTTTATTGACCCCAGTAAGGATGAAAGACAAAGCTACTCTCGGCGGGTTTTGACCTTGGAACGTAAAGGGCCATAACTCTATGCTACAAAGCATGATGTCTGATGTTTTACTGATATTGAATAATGTTAATAAAACTGGAGCAATTATAGTAATATGTTGAAGTTCTTCACATATTCAGAGATGCAAAACTTTGGATACATTATCAACATTTTATGAGGGAGTTACTGGGTGTAATGGTTCTTGCAACATACACCTTCATCTAGAAAAACCAATTGAGGTTGATCATATCCTCAGGATGTGCCCAGGTGGCATACATAAACCGGCCATATCTGGCCAGAATTCTCTCACCTCTTTCTCTTCAAATCGACTGTAACCAGTCACTCATACTGATGTTAAGGTAACATTCTCAAAATAAATAATATCAAAATCTCATGGATTTGATATTATGTGAGATAATTATGTGAGGTAAAATGTTTACCGTGAAAATACAATAGTAAATATAGAGTAATGTAAATGCTAAAGGGTTAAGCTGGTGTTTAGATCATAATTTAACAAAGGTTCTGACATAAAATTATGATGGACAGATTTTAGATAAATACAACCACTTCATAAAACCAGGAGTGGCTTCAGGCAATTTAGTATCAAAAGGGTTAATTTATGTCAACAATTTATGTATTATTAAAATGTGTATCCTCTCTCTATATCCTTCTCATGTTTCTACTGTTAACTGTGACCCTTCACCGCGAGCCTCTAGGCTCTCATGCTACCCACAAGTGTTGACACAGAACCTGCAGTCCACTTCTAACAGCACGAAACATCTCTGGGACAGAGTCAACCTCAAACTAATTGAGGGCGGCGTTTTGGCGATGGTACATGTGCTGGCTTCAAGCGACACTGTACTCCAGCCCAAACTGGATGTTTTATCAGCGCTGCGCCACAAGCATCCAGGACCCTCCAGCTAACATTAGAGACACTCTATCCCTGGCCAGCAACCTTTCCTCAGCCACGTCTAGTGCGGTCGTAGTAGCTGCCCTGAGATCCTTCCCAGACAGCAGTGCAGAGGTATTTTTTATTTGGTTGTGTATATTTACAAACAAGAAGAAAAACAAGAGGAAATGAAGAGAAAGAAAAAGAAAAAATATATAAATAAGGGAAGGGGGTAAATTCTACATTAGGGGTGGTTTCAGGCTTGTTGGTATCAAAGGGGTTAATCAAAGGGGTTGTTGGTATCAAAGGAGTTTCATGAATTTTATGTAAAAATTTTAGAACAATTTTATGAAATTCAAGTGTTTATGAGACACATGGACATAAACAAAATGCAATACATTCAGTTGGAAAGGTCTCACAAACCCTGTGGATAGCACCCTTCTTTAACAGATTAAATTACCTCAAATCAATAGTCAGTGTTTGTGGAGGATAAATATATTTCCTTTTTCAATGTAATATAACCTGCTTTGTTGATAACATTATTAAATAAAGAAATCTATTGCTTTAGTTTATCAAACCTAGAAAGATGAAATACTTTATTAATGATATTGAGTCATAAAGCTTGCAAACGTAGATCTCTTGTCAGTAATAGCATCAATGAATCATTGGTTTTGATTGATTATTTAACACAAACTCTATTGAACATGCAACAGTTGAGATTATGGCGAATTTGATTATTATAAGGTTAAATAAATAATCATTAAAAAACAAAATTGTTAATATCAAAAGGCTTTGATGAAAGTAAATAAGAAATGGAAAAAGTGAAAATTTTATTTTTAAATATGAACTTTCAAACAAATTTCAAACAAGATTGCATATCAATGTTTATATTGGGATCATGGTCTCTCAATTTATTAGCTTTTTAAAACTAACCCCTGCATAACATATTGTAACATACTGACCATGAGTTTCTGTTAATTTAGAAGATATCTAGAATTTAGAGGAGATTCGTGAAATAAAGTATGTGTATTATATTGCTGTGTGAATCCAGTTTAAAAGTGGTACACTGAATGTTTGCTTGTTGTAAGAGGTGACTAAGAAGGTTGACACTGAGAATAGCATCTGGTCATAAAACATTACCTAAAAAAGGGCCTCATGAGGAGTATGAAACTTGTAAAGGGGTTGGCCTTATGAGATTGAAACCCTTGTTTTGTGTTGTGTTAGTAGTATATTAAGCTGTGGATTTCAATAGAGCCTAACAAAAAGTTCTTAGATAAAAATATGAAGGGATTTTTCCTAAAAGTAAGATGTTATCTGCCATAGCTTTTAGAATAGTTAAACAACATTCTGTCCAGGATTTTTAATAGAATTTTTAATAAGATGACCAAGGATAATTTTTAGCTGACTGAGACTAAAGATAAAGCATTTTGTTGTTGTTTTTTAGCATGGCTCAAGTCTATTGATTTAAGTACAACCAGTTGAGAGTAGTTACTCTTAAGTTGATAAACCATTGTCCAGTCATTTTTTGTGGGCTATAGGCTAGAGCCTTGACAAAAATACTGTGTTGTGTTTTTGTGCAAGTCAGAGATACTTTATCAGAATATAATTTCCAGTTAAAAAATATTTTTTTAAAACAGAAATTTAAAAAAAAAACTTTAAAAACCATCTTTCTGCTTCTATCAAAGTACCTAGAAATACATCAAAACAAATGTTACAGTAGCACAAATTGGATCAAAGTAAAGAATAATTTTGGGGAAGACAATAATCAGTCTGAATCTTACTGAGCATTGCATAATAACTATACACAGCTATCACAAGTTTCTGCCAAGATATTCAACTGTCAGGAAAACAATATTGTTGTTGTTTAGCCCAAAGCTGGTTTCAGCCAAAGATCAATGTTAGTCCAGCCATGATCATTCTATCTTATTTCTCTGAGTGTCTCCTAGTTTACATAATCTAATGAGTCCTTGTTGTCACAAGTAATCATGTAGAAACACCCAAGCAATTGTCAAGATATGTTAATGTGTGATAGTTTTATCAGTATCATAAGGTTAAAGAAAATTAAGAAACAGAGAAAAACTCTGAAAAATCTTTAAACCAATTTGAACTCAGGATATAGAATTTTAAATGAAGCACTTATACTTACTAATAAATCAAAGAAAAGATTTCAGCAATATCTGTGTTAAATTAAGCAAGATAAAACAAAGAGCTACAAATTAAAACCAATGTCATATTATCATTATGATAATAACAATGACATTATTAAAATGTAAGAAGAAGTGGTTCATTATAAGCTAATTGACAAATAATCCCAGTGTGTTAAAAGAATACAACAGAATGTACTGAGTCTAAAATGTTTCCATTGAAAATCAGTGCTGTTCCATTGATATACTTGCTCAGATATTTCTGACAAAGACACACAAACACACACATATTAATTAAGCGTTGGTCTTTAAATAGAAAGCAATAGTAACAAGGAAAGAAAATGTGTGTGATTAACATATCAATACTAGCAATAAGATACAAAGCAAGATGGAAAAGAATTATGATTATATTATACAATGTAACGAAAACCTATTTACAAAGAGTAAATAATTTGCTTAGTCTATAACATCTGCATCATCATCATCATTTTATGTCCGCTTTTCTCTGCTTGCAAGGGTGGGATGGGTCCTATTCAGCACAGCATCTCTCCACTTGTCATGGTCCTTCGTCATCTCCACCGTGAGCTTCAGTGATCTGAGGTCCGCTCTCACCACCTCCGCCAATGTTTTTCGTGGTCTTCCTCTACCACGTCTTCCTTCAACTGGCATTTCTTGGCACTTCTTTACCCAGTGGTAATCCTCCATGTGCATCACATGTCCATACCATCTCAGCCTTCTCTCCTGCACACCACAACTTATTCCTCTTAAACACAGTTTCTCTCTCAACACATCCATGCTCGGTCACTCACGCACATTGACATTGCACATTCAACGGAGCATGCTTGCCTCATTTCTCTCCATCTGTCACATATCCTCTGCAGTTGCTGCCCATATCTCACTACCATGCAGCATTGCACATCTCACACAGGCATCATATAACATCTGCAATTTATAAATATAACCAACTTACATTTTTCAACACACATACATATATATAAGAATGAGTGATGACCCCAATGGCTGAGCTCTTGCTAGTTCCAGACTTCTGGGATAGAGGTGTGGTATAAGTCGAAGAGTGCTTCACTACAATAGTAGGAGCTATATAAATCAAGATGGGTTTAGTAAGAAACTGGTTAACCATAACTCACCAGAGTACTCAATACTAGGAGTAGTAGTGTATGGTTATAAGAATAAGTCAGGACCCCAACAGCTGAGCTCTTGCTGTTTCAACAGCTAGTTCAGGGTCCTGACTCATTCTTATAACCATACTCTAATATCCCTACTACCCCTAGTATCAAGTACTGAATCCATCTTGATATATATATATATAAATATGTGGGAGCTCCTGCATGGACACACTGGAAGAGGAAGACCAATATGTTGATGTCCTAAGGATAGACACTGGACTCTTGGAGATGCAGGACATGGCAGCAATAATGAGGGACAGAGATGCTGGAGAGAACTTGTCCATGGATCTCGGGAATTTAACCCACCCTAGATAGATAGATGTCTGTGTGTGTGTCCGAGTTTTTCAAATAGGTACACTGTATTTGAATGTTGTAAGAGGTCTAAAAAGGTTTGGTGTCAAGGAGGGTATCTGTAAAACATTGCCTCAAAACATCCCATTCCATCTATGCCAGCATGGAAACGTGGATGTAAAAACAATGATTTTTGAAGGATGATATATATGTATATATATTTTATCCTTTAATGTGTTCAAGACATTCAACTGTGGCCATATTGAGGCAATGCTTTCAAAGAAATGAAAATGAAATGAAACTTACAGCTCACACCTATACAGGTTAGATGGCCTCCTATGATGTTGCATCATATATGAGGTGTCTTAAGCATTTTATAATGAAAAACAACAGGAAATTGAGAATCCAGATCTAGAAATAAGGTTCACAGTCTTATAATCACCCTAACCATTACAACATTTACCTTCACTACTTCAAATGTGAAGAAATCAATTGTATTGAGCCCAGTATTTAACTGGGATTTAGTGATCAACCTTGGAAAAAATGATGAAAGTCAAATGTTTCACATAAAAGGGATTTCGAAGCATGCCACCAGCTGTTTTCTTGGGTGCTCCACCTATTTTGCCAATACAACAAATCTCTTTCTCTCTCTCTCTCTCTCTCTCTCTCTCTACTATCTATCTCTCTGTGAAACTGGAGACATTATATATGATATTATTATATGTTCAACTATTTTGGTAAAACTTTAACAAATCTTAATACACTACATAGCATCCTTATTTCCATACTCAAGAATGATACATTTGAACCAATAGTCCTTGTGAACAAGGTACAGTAACTGCTCCAATGAGCTGTGAATTCTGCACAAAATACAGCAACATATATATCGCAATATTAAATATTTATTTCCCAGTCAAATATTTTACAATATATCTGTAATAGACTGTTTTGGATTTCATTCAATAGTTGATAAGTCGAATAATATAAAAGTTTTCTATATACTAGATTATGTCATCAATTTTGTTCCAGAGTTCATCAGCTGTCTTGTGAATAAAATGTTTTGGGCATAATAAAATATGTATTTGATATCATTCTATAGTTGTTGTATAACATACATAGACAGTAGCAAAATATTACAGGTGATGTAACAGTCATGTTTTAAAGGTGTTATTGATGAAGATACCCAGGTTTAAGTTTTGTTGTCTTAGCAGATGACAATTACTTGTTTCTGTGTGTATGTCTGTTTATATGTGTATGGGATTATGCATTCATTATTTTTTTACTTTAGGAATATACAGATCTCTCTACTGACACACCTACCCCCTACCCTCTCTCTCTCTCTTTTGCTCTTTGCCCACTACTCTGGTCAGTTTACTTCACCCTCTTTCAACCCATGCTTGATTTTCTTTCTCACTGCTTCTTCCCCTCTCTCTTCTATATTCTCAATCATTACAGATGGACCAGTTAAGTGACCAACACAAAGTGGTTATTATATATATGTATGTATAATTATTTAACCCTTTAACATTTACATTACTCTATATTTACTATTGCATTTTCACGGTAAACACTTTATTTCACATAGTTATCTCACATAATATCGAATCTACAAGATTTTGATATTATTTATTTTGAGAACAATACCTTAACATAAGTATGAGCAACCAGTTATGGCTGGTTTGAACAGAAAGATGTGAGATAATTTTGGCTGGATATAGCCGGTTTAAATGTTAAAGGGTTAAAAAATAATAGATTGAAACAAGATTATATTATAACCTTGATGACTTGGCAGTAAAATATTAGAACAGTACTTAAAATAACACGATATATAAAATGTCAAAATCTAATGTGTATAAATTGTTTCATTATTACATATAATTTTAAACAGTTGCCTGCTTGGTGACAGTTGTAAAGAAAAAGGAAATTAATGAAAGATTTCTACAATTATTTGCATTTTAAGTTTTGAGGAATTTTAATGTTCCCTATGTTATGATCATCTATTATGTATAAATTATGAAGTTACACTCTTTCTACTTAAAACTGAAGTTCAATCCTACTTTAATACACAAAGATTGGCACATACCCTTTTGTCCCAATAGTAATATGGCATTAGTAGTCCATAAACATATTTTTTCTCATACATATATTTTAATCATATTGATATCAAATAAACAGCTGACTTCTACAATGGAGTAGATGTTTCCCTGATACTTGTGCTGTTGATGCTGTTTGGCTCCTAGAAGGCCCTGACTAGGCATACCAATGATCAAAAACACTCTAATTGTGACCATCTTGTCTTTTTGTTAGAAACCCTTGGTGTTAGGAAGGGTATCCAACCATAGACGCCATGCCAAAATGGGTTGAGAAGAATCTTCTGTCAGGTCACGAACACGTTAATCTCTCTAGTATTGGTGCCACAAAAAAATATACCCAGTACATCCTGTAAAGTAGTTAGTGATAGGAAAGATATCCAGCTGTTAACGCAAGGTTTCTAGTGTTGGTGCCTCTTTAAAATGCACCTGGTATGTACACCCTGAACCTCAGCCTATCTGAGAGATCAATAGCTCTGATTAAGCACTGAGCTGGTCTGCAATAATTAGTCCAACACTTGCTATCAGAGAAAATGGACATCAAATGAAGATGATTAATGTATCCAGAAGCGCATAATGCAATATGTCTATCTTTTTGAAGACATCAGGTTATGATTTTAAAGAGAATTGGCTGCTATTTCTAGTAGGTCAAAGGTTTGCATAAAGGCTTTCTTTTTGGTTTGATAGTTGTATGTTTATGTATGAGATCCACGTTTCCAAGGTTTATGAGCTGATATTATAACAGTATCAGATTAAAAACGTCTTAGTATTTGTTCTGGTTCCCTGTGTTGTCAGTTCAAATCCTGCCAAGATCAACTTTGTCTTTCATCCTTTCATGGTAGATACATAAAGTAACAGTCCAATATTGAAGATGATTCTTCCTTAATCTCTTATCACTTTCTTTCTCTAGAAGAAATCAACAGTGCTCTGTCTGTATGTGTGTGTGTGACAGCTCACACCTATGCAGGTTTAGCTGGTCTCCTCCAAGGTATATCTCGTTGGAGGTGTCTTGGGTAATTTAATGATAGCGACCGCAGTCCTATCATTTCATTTCTACAGCTGAGTAAACTGGAGCAACGTGAAATAAAGTGTCTTGCTCAAGGAAACAACACATCACCCAGTCTGAGAATTAAACTCACAACCTTTTGATTGCAAGCCCAATGCTCTAACTACTAAGCCATGCGCCTTCACAGTGCTCTGACCTGAAGAGAGATGGGTTCTGCCAGATTTATAATGTCCAAGATAGGTTGTGTGTCAGGGCAGCTCCCCTATGACTCTGTGAGGAGTTAAGGGTCTATTTTCCTTTTTGTATGTAAGTTCTTTTTTTTAATTTCGAGTTTATTTTGATAGATCACTTGCTCAGTGACAACATTATAAAAGAAGTGTCTTGTTTTATATGTCACCCTTTGCACAACCATTCATCCTATAAAATTTTGCAGATTTTGATGGTTCCAATTATCATAAATCTTCTGTAGTTTATAAATTAAGGAGCTGCATTCCTTCCAGAAGAATCCTAGTTCAGCCATACTAAATCCTTGATTATTTCAAAAATTAATTGAAATGCATGAACACAGTAATGCATAAGAAATATGGTTTCATTAATATTCATTTGACATATTAATTTCTGCTGTATCATCATCATCACCATTATGGGTTAAATGGGTTGTCATGTACTGAGACCTGCTGGTATACTCCATGTTTGGCTTCGTTTCTAAGGCTGGATGCCTTTTTTAATGCCAACCACTTTACAATGTATACTTGGAGTATTTTATAACTTCAGCACTATATATTAGCAAGTTACTATTTTACTGCATTAATTACGTTTAAGTAGGAGCTAATTATAATTAATGTATCAATACTCGGAATTAGATATTTTTTGAGTACCATTGATAAAATAAAGTACCAGTCATGCACTGGGGTCGATTTAATGGACTTTCTCCTCCCAAAAAGTAGATTTCATTATTATGAAAAACATTGTTCCAGCTTTTAATTATATCATACTTATGTATTTCGTTGCCAATATGTGATTTGAGTTCATTCTTTAAAGTCATTTATAATTCTGACTGTGATTGAAGAAGATGTTTCAGTTTATTTTGATACATATATGACACATAAAAATATTTCTTGTTACTCCAATATGTTATTTTATATATATGGAGGCACATGGCTTAGTGGTTAGAGCATTGGCCTTGCAATCGAAAGGTTGTGAGTTCAATTCTCAGACTGGGTGTTGTTTCCTTGAGCAAGACACTTTATTTCACATTGCTCCAGTTTACTCAGCTCTAGAAATGAGATGATAGGACTGGGGTCCCTATCATTCCACTGCAAAGTGGTTGTGGAGGTGCCACGGCAAAAAAAAAAAAAAAGCACCCAGCACTCACTGTAAAGTGGACGTGTAGGCGCCATGGCAAAAAAGCACCCACCACTCACTATAAATGAGGTTGGTGTTAGGAAGGGCATCCAGCTGTAGAAATCAAGACAGAATCAGTTCCCGTCCCACCCTTGCAAGCAGGCAAAAAGTAGACATAAAATGAAATGATGATTATGATGATGATATCATCATCATCATCATCATTTCATTTTACGTCCGCATTTTCCCTGCTTGCAAGGGTGGGACGGGAACTGATTCTGGCTTGATTTCTACAGCTGGATGCTCTTCCTAACACCAACCTCATTTACAGTGAGTGCTGGGTGCTTTTTTGCCGTGGCACCTGCACGACCACTTTGCAGTGGAATGATATGGACCCCAGTCCCTATCATCTCATTTCTACAGCTGAGTAAACTGGAGCAATCTGAAATAAAGTGTCTTGCTCAAGGAAACAACACATCACCCGGTCTGAGAATTGAACTCACAACCTTTCGATTGCAAGGCCAATGCTCTAACCACTAAGCCATGTGCCTCCATAAGGAAAGACGGATGTAAAAACAATGATAATGATGATATATACATACACACTCATTATATATATATATATATATATATATATATATATATAGTAATAATAAATTTGAAGACTAAAATCCAAAGAGGGCTCGATAAGGATAAATATATAAGACCCGTAGAGCAAATATTTATTAAAATAACAGATTAAAGTTTAAGCAATAGCCGTAGGAACACGTGCAACTCTGTAGTTAGTACTAACTGTAATTGTAGGAATCGGGTTGATTGCCCTCTAGCCGGGAAATGCCTCTCTAGTAACATTGTCTACAAATGTAAGGTTGAAACACCCACGTCCCGTAGGGCCTACATAGGGTTATCCGCCAATAGATTCAAGCAGCGTCTTTACATGCATACCCATTCTTTTCGTTACCCTCTAAGAAGGAATATGACGTCACTTTCAGCTTATATCTGGAGTCTAAAAGACAACCACACCCAATTTAAGTTACACTGGGAGATCCTAGCTAGGGCTAGATCGTATAACGGAAATAAAAGACTATGTGACCTCTGCGCCGCTGAGGCCCTGGAAATACTCTACGCCACAGACCACATCTTAAACAAAAATCTGAGGCAATTTCGGCTTGTAAACATAAATTGTACAAAACTTTCCTGTATTACAGCCCCACATTATACCCTAACGGATAGTACGAACTATACGCGGATAGTTTACGTCTTGATGTGGTAGCTAAGTATATGTTTTGTTTATACCATTACTTATTTGCATAGATAAGTATATATTACCTGTATGTTTTGTGAAGGTACGTATACTTTCTCATACGTATATTTGATTGATTATGTTATAGCGTATAAATTTTCTATATATTCTGGTACATATGGTTTGGTTATGTGTATACGGGAGTTTTGCGTCTGCGTGAGTCTGCAGGTTCGTACGTATGTAGGGTGTGTATATATGTGTACTTCATGTTTTGGTTGACTTACGTCTCCGAACATTTGTGTATTTACATGTAGGTATGCGTGTGCGCTTGTTATATACGTATTTATTTATTTATATACGTTTATTTAATTATTTATTTATTTGTATACACGCACACACACACATACATATTTATTTGTGCGTGGTTTTGTATACCTATGGCAAGTGTTTTGCGTATGCTTGTGTATGTACGTATTTGCATGCGTGTGTGCATTTATTTAATTTCCATTACCTCTGTATTGTATTTATTTACTTTTCTTAACTCTGAAGCGGAGATTCATTCGGTTTCCTAGTTAGAATTTAGTCTATGACTTCAGCTATACCATTTACGTGGTTTTGTCTTTGCTTGCAATTCTTCTCCACGCTCCACATATGACGTATTATCTTCGTTTTTTCCGTTCATTGCCAGAGAACATCTCTATGAACCACCTAAGAGAACATTAGTCTACGACCTCTTTTATACCATAAACGTGGTTCTGTCTTTGCGCGTAATTGTTTTTCACCGCTCCTATTACTGACGTATTATATTCGTTTTTCCCCGTTCTTTGCCAGGGAACGTTTCCACGAACCAAAGTATCGTCTTCCTGTCTTCCTCCGGTTGCAACGTTTTTTGAAATATCCACTTCTGCGTTTACAGATTGACTTTGTTAGTTTCAGAAGATCCGTTAAGGGTGAAAGCAGCGATTCTTTGCTTAAACTTTAATCTGTTATTTTAATAAATATATATATATATATATATATATATTTAGGTGATAGGAAGGGCAACCAGTCATAGAAACCTTGCCAAACAAAGAGTTGGGAGGTCCCTCAGTTGTATGGTACCATATATAAGCAAGACACACACCTAATTTTTTAGGTGAGTTCTGAATGAGCATTGAGAGATGGAGATGTGGTAGCAAAATAAATCTCTATTGGTTGATTTCGTCACAGGGTGATGTTGAATAGTCAGCATGCTTAATGTTTCTCAGGTTCTGGTTTCATAAAAAGTTAGGTGGCCTGACAGTGCCAGCATTTCTGGTAAGCTGGTAGAGTGACTAATTTCCAACATCAGAGAGCAGGTAGTTGCTTTATAATAGCAGTTTACATACCTGCTATGACTGTGGGAGTTAAGTAGGTTTATGTGTATATGTAGGTACAAAGGGGAGAGTTATCCACCCTGCATAAATACATGGTCCAGGTAGAGCTTGGGTGGTCTTTGTTGGGTATCAGAGGCCAGCAGTTTGAAACAAGTCACATCTCCAGTGGCTACAAAATGATACTACAGTCTTCTTGTCAATATGTGCAGCCTCTAATGGAAGTAAAATTCGCAATTATGAGCCCTGAGAAAATAACAATATGCCTATGAAGGATACCTCATGGGATTTTGAAGATGTTGTTTCCGTGGTTTTAGAACGTCCAAATGAAATGGGACAGGATTGTGGAATTTTCCCTATTCTTTCCCTCAAAGAAGTGTATATGCTGAGTGAATCTGTCCTTAAACTCATTGGATGTTAGGCCTGTGTAATTCCTCAAGATACTATCTATTGGTGTAACCCCAGACTGTGAGAGAGACAGTATGTACACCCTCTAGAGGACAATTGGAATGGTTTCATCAGTCGCAAGTTAATGTTTATAATGGGAATCTGTGTAAGTGCATTTTTTTCTGTTGTAGCATGGAATGCTGGAAGAGATACTATCCTGACAGGAGCAGCTAACTGTAAGTCTATGGTGTGTGTGTATTTTTAAAGAAATGAACTTTATTTCACTTAATTAATGAAGAAGTTTGAGGAATTTAGCAAAATTATTAATTATTTCATTACAAAAATAGTAACTGAACATATAGTTCTTATATAAAATAATGTTGAAAGATTTCAATCTAAATTTTAAAATGGGTGGTTTTCTTTCATAGAATCAGAGCCAGTTTTGGCCGTGTTGGTATCAAAATTGTTAATGTTGTGGGAGTTGAAGAATTTCTGGTACTTGTGGTAGTTTGAAAAGTTTTGTCTAATTGGGAACAAAAACTTTCTAATTATATTTATGGAAATATCAAGATTGAATAGGGGTTAAACCAAATTATGTTACTCTTCTAACTCTTTTGGGGGGTGGGTGATCCTCCAACTATACAAACCTTTTGCTAAATCCACTCCTCACTAGTGTCTCACTGTAATGTAAACAATGTAATATAAGCTATTTCTATCAAACAATAAACTGGAGTTTCTTTAGCTAGATCCAATTTCTAACCATAGCTAGGTGGCCGGTCTTAGACTACCTAAGGATGTAAATGGTTTCCTCATTAGGCTTCCTGTAGGGGTAGTATCTATCCATTTAGTGGTCTAGTGTGCTGCCCAGGAAGTCGATTTTGGTTAAGTCAGTCGTAACGGTAATGTTTAGACCAAAGTCATTGAAGAGCTTTATTAGATCATTCCTGAACTTAGAAAATCCAATTTGGTTATCTACAGATATGTTAAGCTTTTAGTTATGGAAAGTATGTATTAGATATAATAATCTACAACAGGTAACAGGTACATACACACCTTTCCATAATGAGAAACATTGATAAATAAAGAATCCAGTCACTCTCTTCCTCTTTAAGAACCTGATCTCCAATATCAGCCCTCATTAGAGGGTCGGACGCCATGCTTTCCAGCATAGTTACGTCCCTTTACGATCTGAGTTCAAATCCCGCCGAGGTTGACTTTGCCTTTCATCCTTACGGGGTCGATAAAATAAAGTACCAGTAATGCACTGGGTAATTGCTGGCCTTGTGCCTAAAGTAGAAACAATTAATTTCTGATCTATCTTCCTCTAAGGCAGCCCCTTGCTTCAAAAGAGGAATCCAAGTTTGTTACTTAAATGATAAGATTTATTATCCTCTGTCAACCTAAAGATTCAAGAACAATTCCATAAAAGTCAACTGGTTCATGCTGCCTTTCTCATTAATTGTTATGACTGACACAGGTAAAAGTTATCTGGACTTAGGTAATAAGCATTCCCCCACAACAACAATATAGTGATTCTCCATGATGTTCTTTATTCCAGCTCAACTCAAACCTCAAGAAAACCAAGGATGTTCATGTAAGAAGGAAAGTTACTCATTTGACCAGACAGTTACCTTGTACACACCTAAAATAAAGTGAACATCAAACCATATGTTGAAGTGGTTGAATCAAAATTTAAAGAGAAGTACAACTCGCATGTCTCATCTTTCAGGTGTTCAGATATGAGAACCTCCCCTAATTCAGCAAACCACATATGGGCCTTAAGGACAGAAAAATAGTATGATATGAAGGATTCTCAAAAAAATCTATAGTCAATGGATTTAAGAGATGTAAGCTTTGCACCACTGAAAAGACTGGAATCAAGCAATGAATACACCAATTCTAAAAGTGAAATCTTTACATCATTTCCTCCTTTCAGAAAAATAAGGTTTTCTTTTTGGAAACTCAATCAACTGTAAAGGCGCATGGCTTAGTGGTTAGAGCATTGGGCTTGCAATCGAAAGGTTGTGAACTCAATACTCGGACCGGGTGATGTGTTGTTTCCTTGAGCAAGACACTTTATTTCATGTTGCTCCAGTTTACTCAGCTGTAGAAATGTGATGATAGGACTGGAGTCCCTATCATTAAATCACCCAAGACACCTCCAACGAGATATACCTTGGAGGAGGCCAGCTAAACCTGCATAGGTGTGAGCTGTCTCACACACACAATCAACTGGAACACCATCCAACAACAGATAGAGCCACTGTAATTGACTTCTTTAATTATATAGCCTGTGATCCTTTCACATGATAAATTCCCATAAAAATTAATGAAAGGTATATGTTGTATCCTTAAACGAGGAAGTAGAATAGATCCTAAAAATTACAGGCTTGCCCTCTGACCTCACCAAAGTTATGGGATAAATAATCAGAGAGAAACTAATCATGTTCCTAGAAAAAAATGAACTGCAAACCAACATCCAGTATGGTATTCATCTGGGAAGAAACTTCCATACACAGCCTCCTTAGCATTATG
Source organism: Eledone cirrhosa (assembly GCA_964016885.1). Taxonomy (NCBI): domain Eukaryota; kingdom Metazoa; phylum Mollusca; class Cephalopoda; order Octopoda; family Eledonidae; genus Eledone; species Eledone cirrhosa. The sequence continues at coordinate 96,380,938 of OZ024743.1, read as the reverse complement.
ACTGGATATTAATACAATTGTTTAATCACTCAAATGTGGATGTGATGTATCTCGAATTTGCAAAGACCCTTCACGACCTCAGCTTAGTTGGAAAACTAGAGGAATGGTTGCATGACTTCATAATAGAAAAAAATCAAGAAGTTGCAATGAGAGCTGAAATAGTAAGGGGTGTCCCTCAGGGGACTGTCTGGGTGACATTGTGTCTGTAGTAGATCTTTCAGACATGCCATCAGTTGTATAGACAGCCAGTTTCACTAGCTATGCTGAAGATTAAAAAATAGCATAGGCAACCAAGAACCTTTATGATGCCATATACTTACAGCAAGACCTAAATAAGAAAAACAAGTAGGCTGAAGAAAGCAACATGCAATTTAATTCTGGAAAAGTTCATGCTCCCTACGTTCAGCTCACAAACACTGACATACTGAAGTCAAGTTACATAGGATGAGGAGAAATTGAAATCCCAAGACCACAATCAGGGTGTGATCTGAGAATATATAGGAGTAATTCAATCTTGTTTCATGTACATATCAAAATAACTACAATGGGCAGACAACTGTGATCATTCATAACAAGAAACCAAGAAGCAATGATGGGAATTGCTCCTTCTCAGCTGTTCTTGATACAACTGAAGACTCTTCTTCCTCCTCTACTTGGAATGATTTCTATGGCTAGGTGCCCTTCCTGGTATCAACTGGTTTACAGAGTACACAGGGTGTAATTTATAATAGCATCCATACTAGAGAAGCTAACAAATCCTATGCTCTGAGCATGGTTTCTATGGCTGGATGCCTTTCCTAACATCAACCAATTTACAGAGCCTACTGGGGGCATTTTATATATATTATTCACAATATACAGCATAACAAATGTTCTAAGGCCATTTTCCTTTACAAGACTCATGACAAATATACTCATTATATGGTCCTTATTAAAGCAATATTTTACAGTTGGATGTCCATCCAAACACTCAATATAAAGATGCAATATCTAATAGCTTTCTTGAAGGATTAAACTAATCATTAATCACACTATGTTTACAGTTTTACAGTCCATCAGTTCATCGATTAATGATAATAATGCACCTTCATACTATGGAAGTTATCTCAACTGTTGCATGTGTTTTTATGTATAATGGTTGATTCATGCTGTTACTGTTAGCCACTACATACATACATACATACATACATACATAAAATCATGCATGGATATGTTGCCAGGAAGCTCCAGAGTGAAAGTAATATAGATAAGGAAAGTAGTCTATCTTGGACCAACAACCGCTATATTGGCTCCCACTTTGAAAGATACGCTTTTGCAATCCAAGAACAGGAGATTAACACAAAATACCTGATTCACAAAAGAGATAGGGATGCAGGCAAAACACCTAGATGTGATAACAAGTGCAGACTCTGCAGAACTAACATCGAGGATATCACCCATGTCATCAGCAGCTGCCCAAAGATGTCATCACGGTACTATCTACCTATGAGGCATGATGTAGTGGCCAAAGCACTGTACAATGCAGTCCGTAAAAAAGATAGCCCCGATAATAAACACATTAAAAGTTACAACAATGTGGAAGGCATCCATGTCCATAATATGAAAGAGTACTGGTGGAATGTTCCAGTAAAAACCCCAATAAAATGTAGGCATAACAGACCAGATATTATGATATGGGACAGGAAGAAGAAAGCATGCACGGTAGTGGAAATTAGCTGCCCAGCAGATGCCAATATAATATGAAAGATTAGTGAAAAGGAGAATATTTATGCAGAACTGATGAGAAATCTGCAGATACTCCACCCTGATTACACCTTCAGATTTATGCCTGTGATTATTGGGGCACTGGGATATGTTAGTAACTGCCTCAATACAAATCTTGAGAAGCTAGGCTTCACAGGAACAGAAAGAACACAACTAGTTAGGAAATTACAAGTACAATCCATTAATGGAACAGTAAAAATATGTAAAACATTCCAAAAATGTTGCATCTAATAACTGCAGATACAAAGCATATACACATGCACACATACAACTCAAAACACACATCCACACATACAATAACATCCATATCTACACATGCATACACAATCTACCTAGTTGATGTTGTGTAAATTCCAATGAGAGTCTTGTGTCTATGTTAGAAACCGACTCTCTCCCTATTGGTAAAACTTTGTGAAATTATAAAACCAGAAGAACATGCATACATACATACATATATACATACATACATACATAAACTTGACTATAATAATTTTATTAACTTGAAATAAGATGAGACAATGGGTTATATACTACCTTATTGTGATTCATGAACCCTATCCACATGCATATATATCATCATTTAACATTTGTTTTCCCTGATAACAAGGGTCAGACAAGTCGTTAACGACCAATTCATTATTTAAACAGAACTACTGACTTCTCAGATGGGCCAGAAGCCTGCATCTTTCTTTCATATGTTCCCAAACTTTACTGAATGCATATGGTGCATTTTATTGGAGTACCCTCTCAGACAGATTAGACCGCCTGCATCTTGCTCTCATATATTCTCACACTCTACAGTCAGCACATAACTGGAGCTACTGATTCCTCAGATGAACTGGGGACTGTGTAACAAACACATTCCTTCACTCTACAGAGTGTACCAGAACTGGGGAGGCAGTTATATCTTCAACACAACTGAAGAGTCCTCCTATTTCCAATCCAGCTGCACATGTCAATCTTGTCCATGTACCTTATGAACAGGAGAGGTGACAGTACGCACCCTTGCTGGAGTCTGACAGTCATATTGAATGGTTTCGACTGAGCACTATTTATCTGAATACAAATACTAGAAGGTGACCTCTGGCATGTACTTGATAGGTTTGCTGCCGAGTGCTGCACAGCAGGAATGAAAATCAGTGCTGCAAAGACTAAGATAGTTGTCCTCTCAAGGAAACCTGCACAGTACATTCTGCATGTGAGAAGCAGGTGGAGAAATTCAAGTATCTCGGGGATGTGCTCATGAGTTATCGAAGACAAGAAGCTGAATTAAGTGCAAGAATTGCAGGGGCTGGTGCAGTAATGCACCACCTTCAGAATTCAGTCATCAGAAGAAGCAAGGTAGTTGTAAAGGCCAAACCTGTTATCTTCAATTTGGTATTCGTGCCAACCTTTACCTATGGTCATGAATCGTGGGGAATGACTGAATGAATATGACCGCAAATACAAGTGGCCAAAATGGGGTTCCTCTGAAGGGTCTTAGGAGTAACATTATTTAATAGAGTGTGTAGCTTGGAGATCAGAGAGTCACTCCAGGTTGAGCAGCTACTTCCCAAAATTGAGAGATCACAGCTCCGATACTATGGGCATGTGGTTAGAATGTCTCAGGAAAGAATCACAGGAGAGATTTTATGGGCAAAACCGACAGGAGACCCAGAGGTAGAACCCATGAATCTTGGGTAATGACCAAAAGAACATGATCAGGAATAAAATCTGCCAAAATTGAGTTACTGAAGTGTCTTTGGAATAATGTTACTTGATAGAGTGATAGGTTGGAAATCAGAGAGTCACTCTAGGTTGAGTCTAGGTTGAGTCTATTTCTCAGAGTTTGAGAGATCACAGTTCTGATATTACAAACATGTGGTTAAAATATATCAGGAAAGAATCATGGATAGATTTTACTGGCAAGAGAGCCAGGGGTAGATGTGAGCAAGAGGGGTAGATGACATCCATGGTTGCTTCTGTCAGGGTCTGCTGGAAGGCATGCTTGAAGTCTCTGCATCCATTGCTCTCCCAGAAATAAGTGGGCAAAGAAGAAGAATTTAAGATATAAAACATATATATATATAGAGAGAGAGAGAGAGAGAAAAAAAGAGAGAGAGAATTACCTATATATATATATATATATATATATAGTGAAATAAAATAACATGGACGATTGGTTACTCTTTCATTACGTTTATTGGTTCGTTTCGCCACTGATCAGCTCAAGGTTTAATCCGTCTAGCTCTACACCTCGACACGGAAGTGAACCTAAACATCGAGAGCTCACCCGGGTGAACCTACAGTAACTCCAAGTTACACTCCCTGGATATATATATATATATATATATATATATATATATATATATATATATATGCACATATCCATGTGTACACACACACATACACACATCATCATCTTCGTTTAACGTCCATCTTCCACGCTAGCATGGGTTTAGACGGGAGTTATCCCACTTGATGCAAGGTTGGTCGGGTGACCGTGTCTTGCTCATATAGGACTATCTGGCAGGTTTTCTACGGCTGGATGCCCTTCCTAACACCAACCACATTTACAGTGTGGAACTTGGAACTTTTTACCGTGTTACCTACACGGCCACATTATAGCGTGGACTGTGTGTTTTTTTGTTGTGACACCTACATGATCTCAATCTCATTATCTCATTTATTTGGACTGGATGTTGTGGTACCAACTTTACAGAGAGAGGGTGGTGTTAGTGGGGGTGGGAGGATGGGGTAGGGGTAATGGTTTGGGTTGTATATTTGGTTAAGAGGTGCCTACTAACTGTAGGTTTCGTTTTGTACATAGGCAAGGCGGGTCTTCTGTATTACTGCATAGCGCCAAAGATCTCGGTCCAGTGACATTGTCTTAGAAAGGTGCAAGTGTGTGAGGTCGGAATTTATCAAATCTTCCCAGGTTTTTCTGGGTCTGCCTACTCCGTAACTACCATCAATTTTGATCGTCCTATATATATATATGATTTATTTCACATAGAAATGACTTCTACAGGACTAGAACTGTTTCATTTGTTTTGAAATCATCTAGAAAGCTTTGTCCCTTCTCTACTAATGTATTGAGTACCTTATTTAATTGAGGTTTCAGCTTGTGTATTGAGTACATGTGTATATATATATATATATATAAGGTAAGTTATTCCGGGTTGAGTCGGAGGTAACCACAGTAAGTAAGGTACTCAATACATAGAGTATAAAAGTTTTTATATAGATGAGATTCTACAGGACTACCCTCTCTTACCACCTGAAAAGATATAAATACCACAACATTTATTTTGGAAAGCCAGATTCCTGATGATTTCTAAGTAATGAAACAGTTCTAGTCCTGTAGAATCTCATCTATATTAAAACTCTATATATAGGAAAAAGTATGACCCCGACGGCAGAGCTCAAGCCGTTTCGACAGCTATTTCTGGACACTGGTGCATTATGGTCCATCTGGTTCCTTACCACAATTCCTTTGTTATATATATATAT
>OZ024743.1:96285682-96373182 GCA_964016885.1 Eledone cirrhosa | reverse complement strand
TATAAGAATATGCAAATAAATACAAAATCTGAGAGACAGTTGTAAATATATATATATATATTCACAACTGTCTACATATATATATATATATAGGTAATGAAATGGTAATGAAGAGATAGAGAGAAGTGACAAATAAATGAATGAATGAAATTTATTCGTCGATGGCGAATAAATAAATGGAATTCATTTGAAAAAGACCACTAAATAGTTCAGATATAGCAAATTCTTATTTTATTCATTCCATCATTTTCCACCAGTAAGGTATGCTTTCTAATAAATTCCTCGCAATTCCTTCACTTCGATGCCAAGCAAAACAAAAACAAGCCAAAAGAGAAAATTATTGGAATAAACGTACAAGAACTGAAAAATTCTTATATAAAATGTTAACCCCCAACAAGTGGAACTGAGTCGTTTATATACTGTAAGTCCTGCAGACAAATCCTAAAAATGAGCTTGCAACATGCCTGAATGCATAAATAAATATAATTCTTTAGTATACAATGATATACGAGGCGGGAGATAATAGAACGAGGAATTTTGATGTGAAGGTATATATATACATATATATAGATACATATACATATAAATACATACATATATATAGATACATATACATACATATATTTATATATATACATACATATATTTATATATATACATATACATATATTTATATATATTCATACATATACATATATTTATATATATACATACATATACATATATTTATATATATACATACATATACATATATTTATATATATACATACATATACATATATTTATATATATACATACATACATATATTTATATATACACATATATTTATATATATACATACATATATTTATATATATACAAACATATATTTATATATACACATATATACATATACATATTTATATATATACACATATATACATATATTTATATATATACATACATACATATATTTATATATACACATATATACATATATATATATATATATATATATATATATATACATATATTTATATATATACATACATACATATATTTATATATACATATATATACACACATATATACATATATATATATATATACACACACACACATATATATATATATATGCGTGTGTGTGTGTGTGTGTGTGTGTGTGTGTGTGTGAGAAGAGAAAATGTGCATGGTACTATGATGCAGCCTTTGTTACTTTCCAAACTTTCACTTTCTCTTTCTCTCCCTCATCTTCGCCCTTTACTTCTGCGATTCTTTCTTTTTGCTTATAGAAAAGACGTGGTCTTACCTTTTTGTAAACAAGATAATTAGGGTTTTCCTCCTGAGAGTGTTGCCCATTTCCAAACATGGCCCCTGACAGGGTATTTGGTAAAGATTCTGTCCTTTTACTGTAACGGTGGGACATGTTTTCTTCTTTTAAAGCAGCGCTCTCTCCAGACGACGCCAGGCTGAATGATTTTTGGAGAATAATGTTTGCTTTGCAGTTATCTTCCTATGTAATGACAGTCCTCCGTATCCTCTACCTCTCCGTTTTCTCTTATGATGCCCAAGTAAGTGGCCTCTGCAAGGCGACAACTGGTGCCATAAACGCTAACATGTCTGTTTGGGTGTTAATGACACTAATGCAGAAAAATATTAGAACGTAGCAAGCTGGATTGTAATTATGTCATGTAGCTATAGGTAGATATAGATATTAGAATGATATGACTATATATATATATATATATATATATATATATATATATATATATATATATATATATATATATATATATATATATATATATATATAACACCCCCTGAGCGAGCTGGTAGATGACTGTATATTCCTAATTTATCTGCTACTTGTTTTTCTTTTAATTATTACTTTTTCCGTTTTCTTTGTTTTGTTTCTTCTTCAAATAAATTAAAGACCTCTTGTGTGCATGTTTCGTTTTAATTTTGAATGAGGTGCTGAGGTATGTACCCGTACACGCGCACGTCTACCTGCTAGACGAGTGTAAGGCATGTACAAATTTACATCTATATACATACGTGTGTGGCGATTTCTTATATTGTATATATGCATATATCGCAGGAAATGCTCCAATACAAGTGTACGTTATGTTAGTGCGTGAGTGTTTGTTGTTGTTGATATAGGTTTAAAAGAAAGATGGAGAAAGCATCAAGGTGTATAATGAGGTAAAGATAATTAATATTGTTGAAGTGTTGAAAGGGTGAATACCTTTCGGATAAATCATTCCATTTGGAAGCTGTTCGATTTAAAAATAAACACCTATATAGGAATAGAAAAATGACTGACTGAATGAATGCTCGATAGTTTTTGTTGATGCAACCTTCATTTGTATATGTATAGTATTCTAATGGGCGAAGTAATAAATATGTGTTCGTCTAAGAACGAATGAAGCCCATTTGTTAATAGAAATCGAGGGTATTCAGTGCGTATTTTTGGAATTTAACATAAAAGCTTGTTATAAGAGATGGAAGAAATAACATTTCTCCGGTTTGCTGTCTGTATAGTTGGGCTTGTATAAACCACTAATGGTAAACAGAGGATAGATGGGGAAGAAAGAAATATAAAAAAGAGAAATCTCTCGGAGAGAGATGGAAATAGAGAGAGGGGAAGAGTGGTGGGAGAAGGTGAGAAGCTGATAGAAGAGTTTGTGTTGAAACACACCTATTACTATCGCTACAGTGAGTAATGAGAAACGGTTAGAAGAGAAGAAGTTGGAATATATGTAAATATCGAATAGAAATTGTTTTGGTATACACACTCACACACACACATATATATATATATTAAATATAAACAACGAATTAGAGATATATGTAGCTCCTGGTTATTTCCTTCTTTATGGGGATCCAAAGAGCAACTGATGTGTTGTGTGTGATTGTTGGTCACTAATTCCTCTGCTGTGCCAACATCACTATTATCATCACTATAACAAATAACACGGAAGACAACAGCGAAGCCAGTCAGAAAACCTGTGAGCAGAAGGAAAACAAAAAGACTAACAGGATAGCATTGCAGCCCCCCCCCCCCTCTCTCTCTTCTATAATATTCAGCAAGCTGGTGTTTATTCGAACTAAATGAATGACAGACCGACTGATGCGTTTTACCTCTTAACCAGACTGAAAAAATATATGGTGTAAATTGCTACCGCAACTAACAGACAAATACAGAAGAAAAGGCTATGGAAGAAAGAAGTCCAGTACGGATGAATATATGTAAAACACGGAATATGCTACTAATGTAAAACGGTCGAAATGTAAATTTCAAGCGATTGGCACTGATAAACCTGACTGTTGCACGCTTTGGAATTCTGAATAGCTGATTCCAAATTATGGCACATGTGAGATACAGCCTCCTAAATGGTACTTGGAGAGTCTTGGAGAAATAAACGAATTTTTCCAGTCTTGATAATCAGGCGGTAGATAATTAAAAATGAGAATATCTGTTCACGTCAATTCACAAAGAATATTTCCATTTACCAAATTTACATCTGCTGGATTTTCTCTTATTCAAAAGAGCTTATTTTCATAAAATATTATCGTAATAAATCACCTTAACAGAGCGATTTGTTTTTGTTCTTTGTTACTAACTAATTCTGTCTGCCCCAATGAACACGTGCTATGTGTCTGCTTGAACACGCGTTTGTCCGTTTGCAGGCGATCGCATGTCTGCACGCACATATACACACGTTTACACACACGTACATCTGTATTGAGTGTATATATATATATATATATATATATATATATATATATATATATATATATATATATTTAAGAGATCAGAATATTAATTCTTTATGCAGCAATGCATGAAAATGTCCAAGTCCACAAACGAAAATTGCAGATAAAGGACGCACCTGCACGATAATTATTCATCAATATACATACATATATTCTGGGATGTATATATATATATATGTCTGTTTGTGTGTGTGTGTCAAAGTTTGAATTAAATATATTTACAGAATTAAATATATCGATTTTGGAACCAGTATAATTTCTGTCGGGATTAGGAAGTAGAGTTGCACAAGAGTTTTTCTATAAAAACACTTTATTTTCTCCAAAGCAGGACGAATAAAATTGACCAGAATTTTTTTTCTTTTGATAGGAGTGGGTGACACATAAACATTGTATAAAAGCAGTTGTGAATTATTTATTAAAGTTATCTTATGGGTCAATCATTATACGTACATACAACATAAATAATAATTTGCCAAAATCGAAGCAATAATTGTAATTATTTTCAAAATCTGTAAAACACATTAACCCAGTCGATCTCCAAGAACATTGGAATCTACGGAAGTACTAGACCATGCATAATACGATAATTGTTAGATCTATACATTATAATGAATATATTGATCTGGGCACTCTATTGTAGAAATCTCGACATATTTAAGGACTGTCCAAGAATTCGTATGAACTGATATTTGATAATTTCCCCATTTCTGTTGAATGTAAAATTGCTGCATTTAGACGGAATAAATTCATATTTGGGAAAGGAATTAACAAGACACCGGCTATGACAATATTCAGTGGTAAATGTATGAGTATGGTTAAGAATGGTTGTCTCACAACATCACATGTTAAACTACTTAATTAGAAAACAATTTACTACACAAACACGCTCCTGGAGTTATTTAGAAATAAATGACAACCGACCATATTGAATAATATTAGCGCCGTTCTAAATAAGAGATTTCTATTAGCTGTTTAAATGTACTAGTGCCACATAGTGACTGTCAATGATACTACTACCACAACAAACGGTAGACTACTTGATTACAACTGACATTCCTTGTCACCAGCTGTACTAACTTATATAATCGGCAAATAATGTTAGTCAATCTAATTTTCAATGACGAAAATTCAAAGTCATATACATCAGATCTTTCATTTTTTTTTTTTCTTGCAGATCTTTAAAATGTTTAAATGAATGAAAGCTTTTTTTTATTTTGTTTTTATTTTCCATTAGCGGTTGATATAATATATTTGACCATCTTGTGACACCTCAAGACAGTGACAGTGTCCAAGCAATAAGTGTGTTTCTTTATATAGCAACAATTTCAGGAAATTTTATTGATATGGTGAACAAATGTACGTGTTTCTCTCGTGAAAAGAATTATGCTTTATTATATAACCGTGATTTTTTTTTTATTTAAAAAGTAAAGTACATATATATTATTATTTAGCAGTATTTTCATTTATTATAGAAATATATACATTATGATTATATGGGAATAAACAAATTATCAAATTTCGTAAAAATCCATATTAATATATAATTCCATTACATGAAAGCTATGCTAGATAAAAACCCATCTAACACATGCACACATGAAACGGACCTAAAAATTACGACTATGGTGACGCTGTTTCATCATCCTCACTACTCTTTTCCTATGCTGACATGGGTCGTCTAGGTCTGCAATTCCACAATTTCTTCCCTTATACGTAGTCCTGTAACGTCTTTATAATGTCCACCATTCTCAGGTTTAACTGCACCTTTTACTCTAAAGCCACATCATTATATGACACAATTATCGGTCTGAGTTCAAATCCCGCCGAGGTTAACTTTGCCTTTCATCCTTACAGGGTCGATAAAATAAAGTACCAGTAATGTACTGAGTAATTGCTGGCCTTGTGCCAAAAGTAGAAACAATTATATGACACATTTATCGAAGCTATTTTTTATGTTACTCTTTAGCCGACATCTAACGTCCATCAATCACTTCTATAATAGAAATTGTGGCAAGGTATGGTGACTCCCCTAACTTTCTCTATCCAGAGTGGGTGGCCTTATAGTGTCTACTCCCCCTACTACCCAACCTCAGCCTCATAAAACTCTACTACTACTTCCTAATCCCATTTCCATCACTATTTCACTCTAAGCAAATATGCATCCAACTTTTATTATTTGCTGCCTATATAGTGTTATAGAGGAGAAAGGGACTACACTCCTGATCACCACAAGTCACTACCAACCAGATTAATGTAGTTGATGTTCAGTTTAAATACTAGTTGACACCTGTAGTGGAGGAAACTTAGGTAGTAAGGGAATTCCAGGCTGTTGGCATTGGGTGAGAAAGGATTGGATATCATAGTACAGAGCCTTAGAAAGGAAACGCAGAATGGTATGGATCTCTGTCAGTTTTGATACTGAGAGTTCCAGTTGTTCAATCAACGGAATAGCCTGCTCATGAAATTAATGTGCAAGTGGCAGTAGCTAGGGAGGGTGACGCACCATGGGTAACACTTTTATGGGGGGACAGCAATTTTCAGTCTGCTGTAGGCTATACGTGTTCCTTTAACCCTTTAACATTTAAACCGGCCCTATCTGGCCAGAATTCTTTCACCTCTTTCTGTTCAAACTGCCCATAATAGGCCACTCATACTGATGTTAAAGTATTGTTCTCAAAATAAATAATATCAAAATCACGTCGATTCAATATTATGTGAGATAATTATGTAAGATAAAATGTTTAGCGTGAAAATATAATAGTAAATATAGAGTAGTGTAAATGCTAAAGGGTTAATGCTGCAGCATAATATAATTCTACACACTAGTTAATATATATATATATATATTTAATTTGTAGAGTGAGTCATTGAGCAATATGTATTTTTTGTGGCGGCCCAGGCTGTCACAAAAAGCTGAGTGGCTGCCCTGGGCGGCACGCACTCTAGCTACATCACTGGCAAGTGGCTGAGCATCCACAGATACATGCACCCTTAATATAATTTTCAGGGTCATTCAATGTGATGCAGTGTGTGTGTGACAAGACAGGTCCTTTGACTTATAGGTACAACTCATTTTTGCCAGCTGAGTGGACTGGAGCAACATGAACTAAAGTGTCTTGCTCAAGAACGCAGTGCACCACTAGGAATCAAATTCATCTGGCCTGGTACTTCTGCTGTGTACCTTGAGAGTCTGGATAAAATCCAAAGAAGAATCAACAACATTATTGGTCTTGACTTATGTCAGCTTCAATCACTATCGCACTGTCAAAATGTTGTCTCTCTATCTCAGTCTTTTTCAGTGCCAGATTTACCACTGTGCTTTGGTGGGCTTAAGCACAGAGCCCCATTGGCCAGCAGGGCCCATCTTTCTGCCAAAAATCTTTTTCAGGATGAATTTTTCAAAAGTAAGGAGCCTCATAACTTAACTATCAAAGGGCCTCATTTGTCCTAAATCTGATACTGGCCTTTCTTATAAATATTTTCATGGAAATTGTTCTGAGGGGCTTTGCCTCATCTTCATGAGTTTAAACATATTTGCAGCTGGGTCCCATTCTTTTAACAATTGAAGCTCCTAAATGTAATTTTAAATTCTATTCTGATAGTTTCTTCCCCCGCACACCTCTTCCATCACTGACCACTCCAATTTACGATACATAAGTAACATCAGCCATCATCATCTTACTCCTTCAATTAAGTGTTCTCTGTCTTGACCATTTCCCTGCTCAGTAATCCATTCTATGTTAATGGCTTTATTACTTTGTTTGGGGTGAAAAAGAACAAGAGCCAAATACTCCTAACCACTAAGTCACACACCCTCAAGGAGGGTAAACACAGAATCAAAAACCAGAGAAAGTGGGATAGGCAGCTTCAATAAGCATGCATTGAGATGATATAAAACTAGCTAACTCTAATGAACAGAAGCTGCTGTAAAATTTCTTGAAAAACAACAGAGAAGACAACACACCTGTAGGCTAGAGCACTGGTTTCACTTCCAAGATCCCTGTTTATTTAATCCTTTCATTGCCATGCTTCTAATGAAAGATACTGCCTATAATTTCCAAATGAATTTTTAAATAATCAAGAATTTGAAGGGATTTATTAATATAACTTTTTCGTTATTAAGCTGGGGGGGGGGGGGGCAGTATTGATACAGTGTCGGATAGTATGCTTTGAGGCATAGAGTTATGACACTATGCTCTCAGTTCAAATCCTGTCGTGGTTAGCTTTCCCTTTCATCCTTACGGGGTCGATAAAATAAAGTACAGGTAATGTACTGGGGTTGATTTAATCGACTTTCTCTTCTTCTTTGCCCACTTATTCCTGAGAAGATCATAGGGCAGAGTCCTCAAACACTCCTTCCAGCGGATCCTGTCAGAAGCAACCATCTCCAATTGATCTGGCTAGATCCCCAAGCAAGACCAGCCAAGCTCATTTATGTTATCCAATCATCTTGGTCGGATTCTACCTCTGGGTCTCCTGTCGGTTTTGCCCATAAAATCTCTCCACTATTTTTTTCCTGAGACATTCTAACCACATGCCCATAGTATCGGAGCTGTGATCTCTCAATTTGGGGAAGTAGCGGCTCAACCTGGAGTGACTCTGATCTCCAAGCTACACACTCTATTAAGTAATGTTACTCCTAAGACCCTTCAGAGGAACCCCATTTTGGCTACTTGTATTTGCAGTCATATTCATGACCATAGGTAAAGGTTGGCACGAATACCAAATTGAAGATAACATGTTTGGCCTCTACAACTACCTTGCTTCTTCTGATGACTGAATTCTGAAGGTGGTGCATTACTGCACCAGCCCCTGCAATTCTTGCACTTAATTCAGCCTCCTGCCTTCCATCACTCATGAACATGGCCCTGAGATACTTGAACTTCCCCACGTGCTTCAGTAGAACTCCATTCACATGTAGAGTGCACTGCGGAGGCTTCCATGAGAGAATGAGTGTCTCAGTTTTCACAGCAGTGATTTTCATTCCAGCCATGCAGCACTTGGCATCAGAGATCATCTTCTATCAAGTTAAGTAACACCATGTTGTTTGCAAATTCCAACCAATTTAGTACCATTTATCCAAAAATAAATACTCAGGCATTTGTATAGAGACACCAGGACAGCAAGAAGCTGACCATCGACCCGATACTCCTGCACAACATTCCACAGCCGGTCCTGAAGTACACTGTCTTATGACTTTCCTCTCTTCTAAAATTATTGACCTTGTGCCAAAATCACAAACTATTATTAAGCTTGTGTTTGAAAGAAGACAAAGATTCTTACATAAAACTATAATGGTGGTAATGGTGATGACACAGGTGACTGCAGTGATGGTGGTAATGACAGCAGTCATAGTAGCTACTATTTTTGTTCATCATCATCATCATCATCATCATCATCATCATCATAATCATAATAATAATAGCATTTTAATGCAGTTCTAATGGAGAAAAGATCTCATAGAAATAGCATGAGAATTATGACAACTATGGCGAAGAAGAAATTTGAAAGTTAATTGATAACACTCTCATGTTAAAAATATTGACTACATAAAGGAATCTAATCTCTGCATTATGAAGCATAATTTATATCTGTGTGTAAGGATATATATGTATTATCATCACCATCATCGTTATTTAACATCTGTTTTCTTTACTAGCAAATGTTGGATGGGTCATCAGAAACCATGTCAGTATCTAATTGGTGTCACTTACTTCTCAGATGGGCAAGAGGCTGCATCTCACCTTACAGATTGCATTGAGTGTGTTTTACCATCACACCTGCACTAAGGAGGCTGTCATATCTTTATCATAACTCAATACTTTGTTTGGCAACTATACAATGACTGGAAGCCCTTCTTATCACAAAACTGTTTAGAGAATGTACTGGGTGCTTTTTATTGTAGCAACAACACTAATGAGGTGTGCTCTTCATACAATTGCAGAGTCCTTGCAACCCTTGTTTCTATCATGTGGCTTAGTGGTTAGAGCATTGGCCTTGTAATTGAAAGGTTGTGAGTTCTATTCTCAGACCAGGTGCTGTGTTGTTTCCTTGAGCAAGACACTTTATTTCATATTGCTCCAGTTTACTCAGCTGTAGAAATGAGATGATAGGTCTGGGGTCCCTATCATTCCACTGCAAAGTGGTCGTGGAGGCAGCACGGAAAAAAAGCACCCAGCACTCACTGTAAATGAGGTTGGTGTTAGGAAGTAATTTATAGTATATTGCTCTGATTATTTAATTTATTAATTCATCATTGAGCCACATCGTGAATGGTTGCCAAAAACATATCTATGACTTTGTCTAGTTTGTGTATATGTAAATCTATATATTTGATAATCTCCCATAAGGTTGAGATGCAATTTAGGCAATATTAGGCTGTGCTTTCTAGCAACCAACCTACTAGCCGTAAGGCACCAATCACATTCTTTCTGACTTGACCACTGCCACGTCACAGTTCTTAGCCATTTTGAATTCGTTTCAGGCGGGGATTATTTAAGAAAAATCTTTGTCCAAGTGAGTTTGTTTCCGGATGAGTTCGAAGCTTGAAAATTTATCCTTGATAGGATATTTCCGAAAGCAAAGAAACCCTAAAGGTTAGAAACGTAATCCTGGTACGTGTATATGCATTTTTTCTCCTAACTTTAATTTTATACCTAATTGGTTGACGATATATTTAATCGATTTCCACGTGATATTGAAATGGTGGGTAAATATACTATGGCTGTTGACCGCAAATAGATGGCTATCGTTTATTTATCTATTATTTCTTCACAGGTGCCTTTTAATCTTATAGCTTGGTTTAATTGGTTTTTTGTGTGGTTGATTATGCTAATTGGGAGAGGAAATTGAGTATATATCTTATCAAATGATTCTAAGGACATAATTTATAGTATATATATATATATGGAGGCACATGGCTTAGTGGTTAGAGCATTGGGTGATGTGTTGTTTCCTTGAGCAAGGCACTTTATTTCACATTGCTCCAGTTTACTCAGCTGTAGAAATGAGATTATAGGGACTGGGATCCCTATCATTCCACTGCAAAGTGGTTGTGGAGGTGCCACGGCAAAAAAGGACCCAGCACTCACTGTAAATGAGGTTGGTGTTAGGAAGGGGATCCAGCTGTAGAAATCAAGCCAGAATCAGTTCCCGTCCCACCCTTGCAAGCAGGGAAAAGTGGACGTAAAATGAAATGATGAATGATATATATATATATATGACTAGATGCATTTTATCATGGCATTAGTAAAGTTGTCATACTCTTAACACAATTGATGTGTTCTCTCAACCTTTTGTTTGAAAAATGTTGACAGAAAAAGAAGTATCTGGTTCAGACCCCACTTTTTGCTTGATATAAAGATTAATGTGGCAAGAAGTTTTTAGGTCTAATCAATTGACCCCCCCCCCCCCCCACAACATAGATACAGTAACATCTTCAACTGCAGTTCCATCAAAATATCTTATTTTGTGGCCCATCTATGAGATTAGAAATTACTGCAAAAAATATACCCCATGTAAATCCAAGTTGTTCGTGTAGGAATAAATAGAACTTCCCTCTCTAACAGAATTGTAATATCAAATACAAATCCATTTTTACACATTACATCACAGAAAATTCTGAAATCAGCGAAGATATATGGGTATAGGGTAAGTTCATTTTAAACAATGTTTTTACTCACATCTCCACTCCTTCAGGAAACCTGATATGAGAACCAACATGGCCCTCACAAAAACAACCTGGCAATTAAAGAAGGAATAAGTCCCACATAAGATTATGTGGAAGGTACTTGATAGGTCCAGACCCACTTGCCATCAAGCAACCTGGCAGACTAGCCAGGTTGCCTGATGGCAAGTGAGCCCCAGGGAGCCCATGCTGGCATTACAAGAGCCCACAGTAGTATTGCAGGGCCAACTGTAGTATTTTAGGAGCCAATGCTTTGTTTTAAAAAAATACCTGAAATCTAAGAGAAAGAATAAAATAAAATAAAAAAATAAAACAATCAAGCAAAGCATTTGGTCAACCAATTCCACAGAGAATTACTAGAAACCAAAATATACGATACTAGAAACAAAATGAGGATGTCGTTTAGAAGTCGACCTTAAGGAGGAGCAATAACATTAAGAAAGACATGAACGACACCACATCATTTTGTTTTGAAAATTTTGAAAGTAGGTTTATAGGAATGAATTTTCAAAACATTTTAATGGCCTAGTGGTATGTACTAGAGACGGTGAAGATCCTGGCCTCGGGTTCAATCCTGGCCAAATGATAAATGTAAACTTTTTCAGTTTTTATTTTACAAACAATAGAAAAAAACTGAAAAGGTTTACCAGGAACCCTACTCCCGACCAGGATTGAACTTCGGACCAGGATTACCACTGTCTATGATTCCTCCTACTAGGCCAACGAGACAGCTACAAAAGTATAATAAAAATTGATAATTATAAACCTACTTTCAAAATCAAAGTTAAAACATGTGGTGTCATTCATGGCTTTCCTAGAGCTATTAGTAATATTTAGGGTCGACTTATCAATCTTCTGGCCGTTTGGTAACAACCTAATTATTCCTATGCGTGTTTAACTGTTGATTTAATTTAATTTGAATATTTTAGCAAACAAATAATATATATATATAGTGTATATATATATAGTAATAATAATAGATTTGAAGACTATAATCCAAAGAGGGCTCGATAACGATAAATATATGTATATATATATTGGTAAACGGAATAGAAAATGCTGACAAATTGTTCACAGTTGAAAAATGGTTTAATTAGGAATAAAAGAGTATTAGTAATTGTATGGGTTAGTATTCAGTTGTGGTTTTAAGTTTTTAAGTTTTTACCGGTTGCGCATTTCTAAATGCTTTTCAAAAATAATTTTGAGATAGAGTGTCCGTGTTGTTTGCTCTGATCTGATTAGTTTTGGGAATTCTACCTCTTTTTATGTTAAAAAAGTGGCTCCAGCGCTACTCTGGTGTTGCAAAAATTCTTGTGGTCAAAACAATTTTGATTGGTCGGTAGAGGTCATGTGAATGTAAAAAATTGATTTTGCGCCAAGACTGTTTTTATGTTAAAAAAGTGGCTCCAGCGCTACTTGTTGTTTGCAAAAATTCTTGTGGTCAAAACAATTTTGATTGGTCGGTAGAGGTCATGTGAATAAAAAATTGATTTTGCGCCAAGACTGAGAAATGACTCTTTCACAACAAATATGTGTGTGTGTGTGTGTGTGTGTAGTAGTAGTAAGGTGTTCGGTGTTGTGATAATGGTTAGCAGGGATGTGTGTCAAATGGTTATTAAGATAAGTGTGTGTGTGTGTGTGTGTGTGTGTGCGTGTGTATATAGCAGAGTAATTCGTGGTAGCAGGGATGGTCAGTAGGAAAGTGTCTGTAAGCAGTGGGGGGTATTTTAGCAGGTCAAAAGATATTTTTCAGCTTTTGTCTTATACGGAGAAGTGTGTGTGTATAAGTATCTTTGTATGTTAATGTATGTGAGTGTGTATATATGTGTGTGTGTGTGTGTGAGAATGTGTGTGTGTGTGTGTGTGTGTGTGGACCAGTATTTTTTGCCCCCTGGTAAAATGGTGTACATTATTCGATTTTTTCAGTAAAATCGGTTCTCTTAATAGAACATCAAAAATCTTAACAATAAAAGGTGTGAAATGATATTCACTATATATATATATATATACATATATTCACTATATATATATATATATACACACATATATTTTTTTGTGTTGCACGATAGAGCATGTGTGTTTACGTATGTCATTGTGTTTATATGTGGGTAGAGATGTGTGCTGATGTAGGTATATATGTTGACGTGTGTATGTTGTGGGTTCGTCTTAGGGAGAAGTGTTTAGACGGGATCCGTATTTGTTAATGAAGTAAGATTCCTTGCTGATGCGCTGGGTGTGGGTGGCATTATCTTTAAATTTGTAGAGGGGAAAGATTCTGAAGTTGGGATGATTTTGGGCGGCACAGGTATCAATGTGTTCACTCAGTGGAATTTTCCTGTATTCCCGTATTTTAATTTGGGATCTATGGACAGTCATGCGTTGGCGGAGGGTGTTTTTGGTCTGGCCTATGTATTGTTCTCGACAACCTGAGCAATATATATATATATATATATATATATATATATATATATATATATATATATACTTCACTGCTTTACGATCGTTTCTAGATGGTGAAAAAACATTATATATATATATATATATATATATATATATAGTAATAATAATAAATTTGAAGACTAAAATCCAAAGAGGGCTCGATAAGGATAAATATATATCAAATATATAAGAACCGGAGATCAAATATTTATTAAAATAACAGATTAAAGTTTAAGTAAAGAATCACTGCTTTTACCCTTAACGGGATCTTCTGAAAATGTTTCAGAAGATCCCGTTAAGGGTGAAAGCAGCGATTCTTTGCTTAAACTTTAATCTGTTATTTTAATAAATAAATATATATATATATAATGACAATCATTGTTAGTTTGAATCTAACATGCTAAAAGATATATACATGAATAAAGTAAGCCCCAAAGTAGATTCAAATATGACTGAGAGAAAGACTGAGGCGATGAATGGGGTGCAACAGAAATGAAACATGGATTACAGGTTAAAATATAGTCTAGATAGATGTGAAACGAAACGAGGTTATAGTTTATGGAACACCCAAATGATTTAGAAGTCGACCTTAAGTAGGAGCAATAACATTAAGAAATACATGAACGACACTACAACACTTTGTTTTGTAAATTTTGAAAATAGGTTTATAAGTATGAATTTTGAGTGTATTTTCGTAGTTGTCTCTGTGGCCTAGCGGTATGTACTAGAGACAGTGGAGATCCTAGCCTTGGTTTCAATCATGGTCAACGGGTACATGTAACCTTTTTCAGCTTTTATTTTACAACCTATAGAAAATAAACTGAAAAGGTTTACCGGGAACCCTACTCCTGACTAGGATTGAACTTCAGACCAGGATCACCACTGTCTATGATTCCTGCAACTAGGCCACCGAGACAGCTACAAAAGAATAATAAAAATTGATAATTATAAACCTACTTTCAAAATCAAAATTAAAATATGTGGTGTCATTCATGGCTTTCCTAGAGCTATTAGTAATATTTAGGGTCGACTTATCAATCTTCTGGCCCTTTGGTAACAACCTAATTATTCCTATGCGTGTTTAACTGTTGATTTAATTTAATTTGATTATTTTAGCAAACAAATAATAAATATATATATATATATATATATATATATATATATATATGTAAATATGTTTTGAAACAGTGAGCAGATTTGAAATTAGAAAATAGAATAGCTTTCACCGTATTTTAAAGATATGGTGAAAGCTATATATATATATATATATATGTATGTAAAAGGTAAACAGAAATAACAACACAATCGGTACAGTATATGGAAGGGATATATTAGGTTGAGGCTTGATGTTGCGTGAAGAGGGTCTTAACGTTTCTGACGCTAGTCCTTCATCAGAAGAAAGAATGAGAAATAGATAGATTGAGGGAACGGATGGGATGGAATTGGAAAAAAATGTAATTAGATAAAAATAACAGGCCCATTCATGTTGACATCTTAAGTTTGAATCTGACATGCAAAAAGATATATATATGAATAAAGTAAGCCCCAAAGTAGAATCAAATATCACTGAGAGAAAGATATATATATATATTTATCTTAGTCTTAGTTCCTCCAGTCCCTTGTGGAACATTGGGCGACTAGCTTCCTCCACCTGATCCTGTTACTGGCGGCCCTTCTAGCACCTCTCCAGGTAATTCCCATCTCCCGCAAATCCTTCCTGAATGTGCTCCGCCATGTTTTTCGTGGTCTTCCCCGTTCTCTCCTGCCACCTTCTGGTACCCAATCCATGGCAATATGAGCAGGTCGATATGCCGGCAAACGAAGGATGTGGCCCGCGAATCGCCGTCTCCTTTTCCGGACAATGTCCCTTAACCTCTCCGATCCTGACCTCCTCATCACTTCCTCGTTGCTAACTTGTTCTCTCCATGAAATTTTCAATATGGTCCGAATGCTACAACGGTGGAATCCATCAAGCTTGTTACATACACTTTCCGTACTCTTCCATGTCTCACAGGCATATATCGCTGTTGGTACTACAATGGACATGTAAACACGGAATTTGACGGCGTTGCCGATGGAACACCTGGACCATACCGGACGGAGTCGCTGGAAGACCGCCGCTGCTTTTCCCAGCCTTGTGCGCACATCCACCTCAGCATCCCCATCGTCAGAGATGTTGCTGCCAAGGTATTGGAAGTGGTTTACACATTCAATGTTACGCTGACCAACCATGATTGGAGGGTCACCTGTCGACATGGTCTTGGTTTTTTCACAACTGATGCGCAGGCCAACTTTCTCTGCATTGTCATTTAGAACGTTTGTCATCTCTTGCAGGTCTTCTCGGGAATGGCCTATCACTGCGATGTCATCGGCAAAGTCCAGGTCGCTTAATCTCCTTCCATCCCAACTGATGCCAAAACGAGGGTCACTCATTGTCTTCTTCATGATGAAATCGATGACAATGAGGAAAAGGAAAGGCGAAAGGATGCAGCCTTGTCGAACACCCGTCAAGATGTCAAACATTTCCGTGTTTCCGTCCTTTGTCGTAACGCAGCACCTGGAATGTCGGTACAGCGACCTGAATATGTTAATATATTTCTCTGGGACACCGTAGAGTCTTACAATCTTCCACAATGACTCCTGATGAACCCCGTCGAAAGCTTTCCTGAAGTCAATGTAGTTGACAAGGGTCTTGTGGAACTCCCGACATTGTTCAATGATATTTCGGAGAGTGAAGATCTGCTCTGAACAAGACCTTCCACTGTGGAAGCCAGCCTGTTCGTCTCGAAGATGACGATCTACTTCTGCTCTCAGCCGGTTCAGGATGACTGTGCAGAATACCTTCCCTGGCACTGATAGCAACGTGATCCCTCTCCAGTTGTTGCAGTCGCTGAGACAGCCCTTCTTCGGTAGTGGTACAATCACTCCATTTCCCCAGTCCTCCGGCACCTCCTCTTCTTGCCAAATCACATTGCATAAATGGGTGAGCAGCTCCTCTATTACATCCTTGCCGTGCTTCAGAAGCTCTGCAGGAATCTCATCCAGCCCTGCCGCTTTTGGCAGCGGATGGCCTTGGCCACCTCAGCTCTTGTGATGTCGTCTAGTCGTACATCCAGTCGGTAGCTCGCTTCCTCCCAGTCATGCTCGAAGACTGTGTTGAGAGATGGCTGATTGAGGACCTCACGAAAGTGTTCGTTCCACCTCTGTGTCCTGCTCTTCACTGGCTGCAAGCATCCGACCAACTTTGCTCTTGATTGGCAAACTGCTTCCACTTCGTCCTCCAGTTAGCTCTCTGACGATCCGGTACAGCGTCTTGGAATCATTTCGATCTGCTGCCACCTGTGCCTCTGCAGCCCGATCTTCTAACCACTGGCGCTTGTTTTTTCGACAGCTCTTCTTTACTTCTTTGTCAAGACGTCTGTACTCTTGGTCCCCCTTCTTCTACCAATAACTACATCAGCACTCGCCCTGACCGCCTGAGCAAACATCTGCCACTGGTCTTCACGGTTCTGTGCGTGCTGTAGTTCTTGGAACTTATTCCTGATCGCCAGGTAGAATCCCTCTGACGTGCCTTGGACTTGCAGGCTTGCGACAGCATATGGCCTCACGGTCTTATTTGCTTTGTTCTTCTTCAACCTCAAGCGGATTTTTCCAACCACAAGATGATGGTCAGATCCGACGTCTGCTCCTCGGTAGGTGCGAACATCCAAGAGAGAGGAACGCCACCTCGTGCCAATGCAGATATAATCAATCTCATTCCTGGTGTTGCCATCAGGGGAAGTCCATGTGATCTTGTGAATCCGCCTATGGGTGAAAAATGAATTCCCGATGGAGAGCTTGCTGATACTGCTCAGGGGCAGCAACCGTTCCCCGTTGTTATTGCTAGAATCAGCTGAACCGTGGGGGCCAATGGCTGAATGCATTTCTCTCCTGTCTCCATCTAGCTTGGCATTGAAGTCACCAATCACCAGCCTAATGTCTGACCTGGGTGTTTCCTCTAAGACATCCTGTAGTTGGATAAAGAAGGTATCCTTATCTTCATCTGAGGCAGCTTCAGTCGGGACGTAGACTTGCACTACGGTCACCTTGGCTAACCTTGTGCTCAATCTGGCAGTAATAATTCGTTCCCTCACTGGCCTCCATCCCACAAGAGCCCGTGATACATCTCCGGTGAGGATGATAGCAGCTCCGTGGATATGGTGGTCATCATCACCGGAGTAGAGAATAGTCATGCCTCCGCTGTCGAGTCGTCCCCGTCCTATCCACCTCGTCTCGTTGATGCCCATGATGTCAAGGCGATATTCTCTCATCTCCTTCAGCACCTGCTCCATCCGCCCGTCCCGAAAGAGCGTGTGGACATTCCAGGTGCCTACTCTTGTGTTTGATTTGGCGTTGAAGATAGGACTTATCCACGGTCGGGCCTCCTTTCGGCTTTGACCCGGCCCCATCATAGTTGCATCCAGGGATGACGTGTCTTCTCTTTTCCGCCGCTGGGTATCAAAATGGTTTTTTCTCGTCGTTTCTGTAGCGGTGAAAAGTTTTTACGGGGGCAGGGCTGCTAACCCCTGGCCCCAACCCTCCTCCTTTCTCAACCGGGCTTGGGACCGGCTAAGGCGGAGTTATCTGTCTATATATATATATATATATATATATATATATATTAATAAAAACAATGAAATAAAAACAAAGAACAAGTTCCTTATATTAAAATATTCATCATTTTACGATCGTTTCTATGATGCATATGTGTGTTGGTATGTATATCATATAAATCTATGTAAAAATATTACAAATTATCAGAGGAAATATACATACCTTCACATATATATGCTGTCTTAAGAAATTATATATATATATATATAAATATATATATATATATATAGTAATAATAATAAATGTAAAACCCAAAGAGGGCTCAATAAGGATAAATATATATATATATAATGCCAATCATTGTAAGTTTGAATCTGACATGCAAAATGATATATATATATGAATAAAGTAAGCGCCAAAGTAGATTCAAATATCACTGAGAGAAAGAGAGAGAGGTGGGGGGGGGGATGAGGTGCATCAGAAATGAAACATTGATTACAGGTTGATCGACTTATCAATCTTCTGGCCCTTTAGTAACAACCTTATTATTCCTATGTGTGTTTAACTGTTGAATTAATTTAATTCGATTATTTTAGCAAACAAATAATATATATATATATAAATATATATATATATATATATATAGTAATAATAATAAATGTGAAGACTAAAATCCAAAGATGGCTCGATTAGGATAAACATATATATATATATATATATATATATAAGGAAAAGAAATGAAATCGAAAATGCACTGGACTCTTTTTTTTTTAAATATATATTTATTTGGTTCTTTTACTGGTTTCGCAGTTCTTCTGCTTTTCAAAAGTAGAATTGAGATGGAGGGTTTGTGGTTTTTCTCATATCTGGTTGGTCTTTGAATGTTACTTCTGTTTTATATGGAAAAGAGTGGCTCGAAATGCCAGGTTTTTAGAGAAGTAATTTGGTTGGTGAATAAGTATAATAAATTTCGCGCCAGTTTGCGTTACAAAGTTTTTATTATATTTGCCTTCAAACAAGAGGGGAGGGGGGGTCTCAGGTTGTTTTTTCATATATGAGTGAAGTTTGGTTGGTTGATGCAGTCACATGAATAAGCACATCAGCTTTCGCGCCAGTTTGTGTTCGAATTCCTTTTTACCTAAAAAAAGGTGGCTCACGAAGGCTTTTTTTTTTTATAAATGTAATTTGATTGGTTACAAATGAAATTATGACCGTCACGTGAACAAGTACATTAAATTTCGCGCCGTATTTTGGAATTTTTTTATAGCCATTTAGAGAATTTTGTGCCAAACAAAAGCTAATTGTCAAGAAAAATGGGATGGGGAGTATTGTTCTGGTTCAGGGAATATGGCTGGTTCGATGGGGTGTCAAAATTCAGACTTTATATTGAAATAAAGAAAGTAGAGATATGTATGTTTATTTGTGTGCTTGTGTGTGTGTGTGTAGGAAGATAATTCTATTAGTAGAAATGGGGAGGGAGTTGTGTGTGTGTGTATATGGCTGTTATGTGTGTGTATGTGTGTGTGGGAGTATGGTTAGCATGTTAAGATGGAGAGAATATATATATTTTGTGTGTGTGTAGGAAAATGATTCTA
This sequence comes from Eledone cirrhosa, assembly GCA_964016885.1. NCBI lineage: Eukaryota > Metazoa > Mollusca > Cephalopoda > Octopoda > Eledonidae > Eledone > Eledone cirrhosa. Next base: position 96,353,111 of record OZ024743.1, on the reverse strand, counting down.
TTAGTAGAAATGGGGGATGGAGTTGTGTGTGTGTGTGTATGGGTGTTATGTGTGTGTGTGTGTGTGTGTATGTGTGTGTGTGGGAGTATGGTTAGCATGTTAAGATGAAGAGAATATATATATTTTGTGTGTGTGTGTGTGTGTGTGTGTGTAGGAAAATGATTCCGTTAGTAGAAATGGGGGAGGGAGTTATGTGTGTGTGGGGAGGTTGTGGTTAGCATGGTAAGGTGTTAGAGTATTAACATATGTTAAGGTTTATTTAGTTCTGGTTTTTATTTTCTAAAATAGGTGTTATGTGTGTGTGTATGTATGTGTCTGTTTGGATGGTTAGCATGTTATGGTGTTGACATAATGTATATTAAACTATATTTAATGCTGGTCTATATTTTTGAATGAACATATTTTCCTTATTTATTCGTATTTGTTCTGTTGTATTGTCAGCGCAAAGATAAAATGGTAAGACTTGGAATTTGGATGTCTTATTACTTGAGCATACGTCTAGATGTGCATTTAGTGGTATCTGTCTGGTGGTTGGATCTCGTAATTGTTGGCGATGAACTGTCATTCTGTTTCTGAGTGTGAGTTTAGTTTGTCCTATATAATCTTCATTGCATCCTTTACATTTAATGGCATAAATTAGATTTTTTATGAGCAAGTGAAGTGATTTTTTACAGCAAAATTTTGTCCTGATTTAAATGTATACGTGTTGCCTTCAATGAGGTGAGTGCAGGTTCCACAATTAGAGAGACCACATTTTTTGACAGTTGGTTGTGTGTTTGTGGTAGGTAAATTGGCATTGGTGAGTAATGTTTTTAGTGATTTCAGTTGCTTTTGATTATTTTGTGTGTTTCAAGGGCTTTTTTCATTCTTGGGGCTTGTTTCAATAGTGGGATGTTCTTGTGTTGTTTCAATAGTGGGATGTTCTTGCATTTCTTGGGTTGTGTGTTGAGATATATGATAGATTATTGGACGTACCTTGAATTTGTTTCTGTTTTCGTAATTCATCAATGCCTATTGCTTTAGCCCTTGCTATTCCATTAAATATATATATTTTTTAAAAAAAGTCTCCAGTTGCATTTTCGATTTTATCTTTTTTCCTTATACTTTCACTCGTGTAGGACACCTCGGTTATTTTTCATTTTGTAAAAAAAACCTCAATTTCTAATATATAAATATATATATATATATATATATATATATATATATATATATATATATATATATATATATATATATAATGTCAATCATTGTAAGTTTGAATCTGACATGCAGAAAGATATACATGTGAATAAAGTAAGTCACAAAGTAGATTCAAATATCACTGAGAGAAAGAGAGAGAGGGAGGGGGGGAGAATAAGGTGCAACAGAAATGAAACAGGGATTACAGGTTAAAATGTAGTCTAGATAGATGTGAAACAAAACGAGGATGTAGTTTATGGAAAACCCAAATGATTTAGAAGTCGACCTTAAGTAGTAGCAATAACATTAAGAAAGACATGAACGACGCCACAACACTTTGTTGAAAATTTTGAAAGTAAGTTTATAAGAATGAATTTTCATACAATTTTAGTAGTTGTCTCTGTGGCCTATCGGTAGGTACTAGAAACGGTGGAGATTCTGGCCAAGACGTACATGTAAACTTTTTTTAGTTTTTATTAGAAAAAAACTGAAATAGTTTACCGCGAACCCTATTCCCGACTAGGATTGAAGTTCAGACCAGGATCACCACTGTCTATGATTCCTGCAACTAGGCCACCGAGATAGCTACACAAGTATAATAAAAATTGATAATTATAAACCTACTTTCAAAATCAAAGTTAAAACATGTGGTATCATTCATGGCTTTCCTAGAGCTATTAGTAATAATTAGGGTCGACTTATCAATCTTCTGGCCCTTTGGTAACAACCTAATTATTCCTATGTGTGTTGAACTGTTGATTTGATTTTATTTGATTATTTTAGCAAACAAATAATATATATATATATATATATATATATATATATATATATATATATATATATATATATATATATATATATATATATATAGAGAGAGAGAGAGAGAGAGTAATAATAATAAATGTGAAGACTAAAATCCAAAGAGGGCTCGATAAGAATAAATATATATATATATATATATAAGCAAAGAGATATTTAATTTGTTGGTTATTCAGCAAATTTATTTATAACAGATTCGATGCACTCTATAGGTTTTCTGGAGTATAATATCAATGAAATTAATAAATGAAAACTATATTTATAAAACCATATTTATTTTATTATATATATTTCAAGGGTACCAAAATTTTGGTACGCACTCATCAGATAAATACAAAATTTGTTTTATAAATGGTGACATACCCAAGAAACCAGACCTTATCGGTTCCGGTTTGGTTTGGATAGTGAAAGAAAAAAAAAAGAAAAATTTCAAATCTTCAGGATGAATATGTAAATGAGGTTGAAACGTAAGGCTGAAAAAAGATCGTTATATGTAGGCGCTAGGTAAATTTAAATAATTATTAGGATAATTTATAAATGGAAGAAGAAAGAAAAAAAGAAAAAAGAGACGCTAATATTAATATTAGTGTGTAAGAAAATTTAAGGAATGCTTATAAGAAAAAAATATAGTTAAAAATGCTTATATTCCGCATATATCATAATTGTATATTTCTTTAAATCTAAATTCTAGAATTAAATGACAAATGTAACATAATTATTTTAACTAAGAAACATTGGAGTTATTTTTTCCTATATAATATAACACGCTTAAACACTCCTTCTACGTAAAATCTTTACATAAATATTTATTTTCGTTGACTTAATAAATTTTTGTGAATGTTTCCTATCTTGATTGAACTATCTGAAGGATCAAAATAATCTTCTGAAAAAAAAAAAAAATAATAATCTTCTCAAATAAAATTTATAACACGTCCTTTTCTTAATTATATATTGGAAATGTAAACACAAAATTTTTCGTAACCCTTAACATATATAACAATATTTAATTTAATTTATCTATCTAGTGAAAATAACAACTCACCAAACATATTTATATAAATATTTATATAAATAACCCGTTGTAATATAATAAACTAAAATATACTTACAACCTTAAAATATACTTATAAATATTATCTATATAATATTATAACTCATGATTTGAATAGATCCAATAATTTGTTGAATATCTCAATTTTTATTTTATTTTAAATTGGGATTCTACCAGTTCAACACATTCTTAACTCTCATATTATTTTATAGATACTACCAAAATATATGATTATATAATTAAATAATTAAATATAATTATATCACTCTCTTTGCCCATCACTGATATGATCCATACAATTTTATCTTTTTTTTTCTATGTAACATAGAAAAATGCCAGAGATAGCCGGAGGTTTATATCGCGACGATATGTTACTTATAGTCAAAACCCATAGCAATATGTTAATAGGAACTTAATAGGAAAAAGAAATCTATAATAGAATTTTTCAATAATTACAACTTTAAATTAGAAATTGAGAATAATCATAAAACTGTTAACTTCTTAGATGTAACTTTAAACCCTATCTCAGGTCTATATCACCCTTTCCATAAGATTAATGAAAACCTAAATTACGTAAGCTTCCATTCTAACCATCCTAGAAATGCAAAAATACTATTGTCAATAGCGTCCAGCAACGAATTTCACGTATTTCAGCTAATAAAAATATTTTTGATAACAAGGAAGAATATTACAATGATGCTTTATATAGAGCTGCCTACACGAATAAAATTAAATACTTAGATAACAATAACATGCAAAGATCATCCTAAATTTCACTATAATAATAATAATAAACAATTTAACATAAATAGTAAATCAAACAAAAGAACTAGAACTAAAAATATTATTTGGTACTCTCCCCCATTCTCGATAGGCGTTGAAACACCTGTAGCAAACCTATTTTTCAAAGCATTAGATAAATGTTTTCCTAAATCCAATAGATACCATTCTATTTTTAACAGACATACTATTAAACTATCTTACTCTACTACGATGAACATAGCACAAAATATAAATAGAATTAATAATAGAAACTTAAATTTAAACCCAAACCAAATAAACAAGATAACTATTAATATTACTAATAACAGTATTAATACTAATAATAATAGTACCTTTCATAGTACAATAACTCTGGAAAATGTAACTGTAGAGACGAATCAAATTTCCCTTTACAAAATAATTGCCTAGATAAAAACTTAGTATACAAATGCACAGTACAAACTAGAGATAAAATATATAACTATATAGGAGCCACTTCTACAAAATTTAAAGAACGCTGGTATAATCACAAACATACTTTTAATAGATCCGATAAAAAATTTTCTACATCACTTTCACATCTAATTTGGTACTTAAAAGACAATAATATTGACTATTCAATCTCTTGGGGAACGATTTCGAAAGCGCCCGCATACCGAAATATAGCTCTTTCAAGAATTTGTCATTTATGTATTGAAGAAATATTTTATATATTTACCTGCCAAAACTCTATTAACAAAAAGAAAGAATTATTCAGTTCTTGTAGACATCGTCAAAAAATGACTTTCAGAAGTATCTTTAATCTATTGAATATATTGTTTACATTTTATATCTCTTCACTATGTTTTTGTCGAGATTTTGCGGTGATTTTTAAATGATATTTTCTTTTTATCTAATATTTTTCAAATGATATTCTTTTTAATGGTTTTCAATGATATTTTGAAATATATCTTTTTTGTGATAATTTTGATAATGTTTCTAAATATACTTATGATGTCTGTAATAATGTTTTTTCACTATATAGAATTTAACACATGCATTGATGTAGATAATACTATCTAAATACATATATAAAAAGAATTCTCATCTTTGAAAACATATAATATAAAATACCTTATAATTATATACAAAATAATATTTTAAATTTTTCTACTTAAATTCCGCATATATCTTAATTGTATATTTCTTTAAAAGTAAATTCTAGAATTAAATGACAAAGTAACATAATTATTTTAACTAAGAAACATTGGAGTTATCTTTTCCTTTATAATATAACTGTTTCTACTTTAGGCACAAGGCCAGCAATTACCCAGTGCATTACTGGTACTTTATTTTATCGACCCCGTAAGGATGAAAGAACACGCTTAAACATTCCTTCTACGTAAAAACTTTACATAAATATTTATTTTCGTTGACTTAATAAATTTTTTGTGAATGTTTCCTATCTTGATTGAACTATCTGAATGATCAAAATAATCTTCTGAAAAAAAATAAAAATAATAATTTTCTCAAATAAAATTTATAACTACGTCCTTTTCTTAATTATATATTGGAAATGTAAACACAAAATTCTTCGTAACCCTTAACATATATAACAATATTTAATTTTATTTATCTATCAAGTGAAAATAACAACATATATACTCACCAAAAATATTTATATAAATATTTATATAAATAACCCGTTGTAATATAATAAACTAAAGTATGCTTACAACCTTAAAATATACTTATAAATATTATCTATATAATATTATAACTCATGATTTGAATAGATCCAATAATTTGTTGAATATCTCAATTTTTATTTTTATTTTAAATTGGGATTCTACCACTTCAACACATTCTTAACTCTTATATTATTTTATAGATACTACCAAAATATATGATTATATAATTAAATAATTAAATATAATTATATCACTCTCTTTGATCCATACAATTTTATCTTAATAATAGTGTATTTCTAACTATAATTTTTTCTTATAATCATTCCTTAAATTTTCTTACACACTAATATTAATATTAGACTCTCTTTTTTTCTTTTTTTCTTTCTTCTTCCATTTATAGATTATCCTAATAATTATTTAAATTTTACCTAGAGTCTAAATATAACGATTTTTTTTCAGCCTTACGTTTCAACCTCATTTACATATTCATCCTAAAGATTTGAAATTTTTCTTTCACTATCCAAACTGAACCTGAACCGATAAGGTCTGGTTTCTTGGGTATGTCACCATTTATAAAACAAATTTTGTATTTTATATGATGAGGGCGTACCAACATTTTGGTACCCTCGAAATATATATATAATAAAATAAATATGGTTTTATAAATATAGTTTCCATTTATTAATATCATTGATATATATATATATATATATATATATATATATATATATATATATATATATATATATATGTAGAGGTTATATTTAATTTGTTGGGATACAACAAGCAAAATATTTTTATAACTGATATAAAGCACTCAACAAATTATTGGAGTAAATATACAATATATTAACAAATGGAAACTATATTTATAAAACCATATTTATTTCATTATACATATTTCAAGGGCCACCAGAGCAAACTATGGTGTGCTTTCATCAGATAAAATATAATATATAGGTTAGTTTTATAAATAAATATTGACATACCCTTAAAAAATGCAACCATTCTGGTTGCAGGAGATTCCAACCAGAATGGTTGCATTTTTTAAGGGTATGTCAATATTTATTTATAAAACTACCCTATATATTATATTTTATCTGATGAAAGCACACCATAGTTTGCTCTGGTGGCCCTTGAAATATGTATAATGAAATAAATATGGTTTTATAAATATAGTTTCCATTTGTTAATATATTGGATATATATATATATGTAGAGGTTATATTTAATTTGTTGGGATTCAACAAGCTTAACATTTTTTGTGAATTTTTCCTATCCAGGAAGCTCCAACCGTTAAGGTGGTCTTTTTTTCGGGTATATCAATATTTATTTATAAAACAAATCAGTATTTTATTTGATGAAAGCGCACCATAATTTGCCTTGGTTGCCCTTGAAATATGTATAATAAAATAAATATGGTTTTATAAATATAGTTTCCATTTAGTAATATATTGGAGGCACATGGCTTAGTGGTTAGAGTATTGGCCTTGAAAGGTTGTGAGTTCAATTCTCAGACCGGGTGATGTGTTGTTTCCTTGAGCAAGACATTTTATTTCACATTGCTCCAGTTTACTCAGCTGTAGAAATGAGATGATAGGGACTGGGTCCATATCATTCCACTGCAAAGTGGTCGTGTAGGTGCCACGGCAAAAAAAACACCCAGCACACACTGTAAATGAGGTTGGTGTTAGGAAGGGCATCCAGCTGTAGAAATCAAGCCAGAATCAGTTCCCGTCCCACCCTTGCAAGCAGGGAAAAAGTGGACGTAAAATGGAATGATGATATATATATATATAATGCCAATCATTGTAAGTTTGGATCTGACATGCAAAAAAGATATATATATATGAATAAAGCCCCAAAGTAGATTCAAATATCACTGAGAGAAAGAGTGAGAGGTGGGGGCAGGCGCAAATGAGGTGCAACAGAAATAAAACATGGATTACAGGTTAAAATATAGTCTAGATAGATGTGAAACGAAACGAGGTTATAATTTATGGAATGCCCAAATGATTTAGAAGTCGACCTTAAGTAGGAGCAATAACATTAAGAAATACATGAATGACACTACAACACTTTGTTTTGTAAATTTTGAAAGTAGGTTTATAAGTATGAATTTTCATAAGATTTTAGTAGTTGTCTCTGTGGCCTAGTGGTAGGTACGAGAGACGGTGGAGAACCAATATAAAAAAAAATGAAAACCCTTTTCCCGATCAGGACCGAACTTCAGACCAGGGTCTCCACCATCTATGATTTCTCCAACTAGGCCACTGAGACAGCTACAAAACTAAAATGAAAATTAATAATTTCAAAATCAAAATCAAAGTTAAAAAGATGTGTTGTCGTTCATAGCTTTCCTAGAGCTATTATTAATATTTAGGGTCGACTTCTGGTCGTTATTGAAAGTCTCTGGGTTTCACAAAATACATATTATTTTGTATTGGAGAAGGTAAGATATTTTTCCGCAAATATTTGATTGCACTGTTTTGTTTCCACTTATGTATTTTTCGAAAATGTTATTTACTCATTATAAAAATTAAATACAGTAATATGACTGTATTACATTAACTATTAGACTTTAGTTTACAACAAATATTCACAACAATATGCTCACTAGTAAAGAATCTGTTTTTTAATATTTTCTACTATTTTCACAACAAGGTATTAAGAGTTAATAAAGGTCCTTTATAACAGAATGTTTTTAGATAAATAGAATCAGTGAGACACTTTCCCACAGTTTGACATCAACAGGGTTAAACATTTTGTTATGATCCCAACACACTTAACAATTACAGGCACAAATATAAATTTATAATAAGAAACTTTTTGGTTATTAATCTAGTGTTTGGAATGTAGCTTAACAAAGGTTCTTATATAAAACTATGATGAAATGTTTTTAAACAAATATAAACACTTTAAAATAAACAGCTTTGTATGATAAAACCAGGCTGGTTATATATGGTTTAGTATCAAAATGGTTAATACTAGCATAATTCTCAAGTTTACTATGTATGTGTGTAAATTCAAGTGTGTGTATGTAGATGGATGTATGGATAGACAGAGAGACAAACAGACAGATAACTTAATGAAACAAGAACTTTTGATGTATGTACTATAATATTATAGTCACTTCAATACTTTAATTCTTCTATAAACAAAAAACCCTGAAAAAATCAACATGATGTTTTCAAGTTTCTCAATTTATATAAAATATACATATTGATTAATAGATGATTGATTAATGGTCAATAAATAGATTAAAATTCACTTTCAACATTGAATTAGTGGGAAAAAATGATCAAAGTTGCACCTATAAAAAAAAATAATATATTTTTTTATTTAAAAAAGGGCGAAGCAACAAAGTGCAGAACATATTTAAGCTTATAACATTTTTCTCATCTGAACGTTTTAAAGCTTTTGGTTACTAACGACATATTTTGACTTAACACAATCATTTACATATACACATTCTCTGTTGTTTTATTAATTATAGGTGGCAAATTGACTGTCATTATGGCACTCTGTGCTCGAAATTGAAATCCTGCTACGGTCAACTTTGCCTTTCACCCTTTCAGAATCAACAAGTAAATTATCAGTCCAAGTGTGGTGGATTGCTGGAAGTGATGCAGACGTTTTGCAGGGTGGTGCACTTGTTCCATTCCTTTTTATGTTTGGACTATGCGCTTCACACTGCCATCACAAATACTGGTGTAACCATCAAGAATCATTGAAGTCACCATCATCAAGCTATTGTGCTCCCTGATCTTGACTATGCAGATGACATCATTTTTCTGGAAGATACTATTGAATCAGCTCAGAACCTCCTCCACTGTGTTGAGACTGCCAGCCAAGAGGTGGCTTTATTTCTCAATGCTTCAAAAACTAATTTTCTGTGTATGAATTCATCCACTTGCAGGTCACTACATGCTTCTGGTGGGTCACATATCAAACTGGTTTAAGAATTTAACTATCTCGGTAGTTACTCTGACTCTGAGCCTGATATGACCACCAGAATTGGTCAACCATGGAGTGCACTAAATTCACCTCAAAAACTCTGGAAAGTCCCCATCCCAAGATCTACAAAGTGCAAATCTTCAAAGCTATGGTCTAAACCATCTTACTATATGGTTCAGAATCCTGTACTCTCAGTGTTCCTCACTCAAAGAGACTTGATGGTTCCTACACCAAGATATTACATGTAGTGTTCAACATTTCATGGCAAAGTCACACAACCAACAAAGTTCTTTATTGTGATCAGCCATCAGTTTCATCAAAAGTTCATTCCTGTCACTTGACTTTTGCTGGTAATGTTTCCTACCATGATAAACCTGCAGGGAAACTGTTTCTCTGGTCACCAGATGCAAAGCACTGAGTGGGATATTTAAACATAACCATTAGGGACACTGGCCTCACTGGACAGGATCTTCTTGCTGTGATGAGGGATCAGGAAGTTTGGAACAAGGGCTTTGTGCAAGCTTCACCTTCGATGGAGGGATGATGCAAGAAGAATATGAAGATACAGTGTCAGGTAGAATGTCTTGTAGTATCTGTTCTGTCTCTAAGAAAACTAAATGTAGTTGAATGGCTCATGAGAGCCATGCAAGTTGCTGTTAGTGAAATGGAAGTAAGAAATGATTTTAGTGAGGAATACATTGATGTGCTCATTGGTGTTCATCAAGGCTTGGTCCTCAACTCAGGTCATTACAGAGGAGTGCAATACTGTATAACAGTGAGACATGTGGATTGAATGCAGGAGATATGTGAAGGCTGAAGAGAAACAAAATCAAATATACTCCATTAGATGTATAAATCAGTGTACATCAATAATGAAGCAGAGATAAATTGAGATAAATGCAGGAGAGAAGGCTTCACAGGAAGGCTTGTGATACATATGAATAACTGTTAAGTGAAGAAGTGTCAGGAGTTTCAAGTGGAAGGAAGCTATGGACAAAGGAGGCCAAGGAAGTTATGAGCAGAAGTGGTAAATACTGAAACTTACAAAGGAGATGACACAAGAAAAAATGGCGAAGAGATGTACTGGACAGAACTCACCTAACACATGCAAACATGTAAAAGCAGATGTAACTATGCTGCCTATAATATATGTGTAGCCGGAGGCATTCGGAGTTATCTTGCATCTTCGAATCACTTTGGCGAGAGTTGTTCCACTCTCCATCTGGGGTACCTCCAACAGCATCTGCCTTCACACAACACATCTGCTCACAGCACAAACTGCCAGCACCACACACAGACGCCTGGTCCCTCGCCCCTCATGTGATGTCAATGTCCTCCTGCTTCTGTTCAGGCATACCCCATCTTCCAGCAATCTCCCTCCCATGGTAGCCTCACATGCCCCCTTGATCTCACGGCAGCCCCACAATATACATATATATATATATATATAGTTAGTTTTGCGAGGTTTTTTTATATGAAATTGTGTGTCGAAACAAATATTGTTATACTTGGGGACTAAATAAAGATGGCGTAGGCATACAATACAACGGGACGAAACATAATAGCACCACTGACGATGTTCCAGATGTGCAACGAAAGAACTTTGTTAGACTATATATATGTGTTTGTGTCTATATTGTATCTGTATTTTTGACCGTTGGTCAGTCAATGGTAACATTGAGGACCGAATAAATTAAATTAACCGATATAAAAGACACAGAAGCGAAAACCAACCAAACAGTGAGTGTGTTCTGTTATTAATTCTGGCAATATTATTACACAAATATGACCCTCCCCAAGTATATATATCGTAATCCACCTGGTTGTGGTGGGGTTGAGAATGCTGTTAGAACTCAATGTGTCCTTGGAAAGATGGTTGCAGGGACATTAGGTGGTGTGACCAGTAGTTTTTGTGGTAGGTGGTCACTGCTTAAAGTATCCTCGAAGAAGATCCGTCCAGGTTACAGAGTCATTTACATATTTGAGTGTTTCTTGAAGAAGACAGCCAATGGAACAGGAATTTTGGGACTAGAAATGGGTAGTAACTTAACCTCTACCAGTTGATACATTGATCTTCCACAGTCAATCGACCCCCTCAAACAATCGTTAAACAATGAAATAACTACCTACATCTGACTTCTGTCCTTTTTCATTTGTTCTATGCACAGACACACACACACACACACACAAACACACACAGACACACAGACACACACACACAAACACACACAGACACACACAGACACACACACACACACACACACACACAAACACACACACACAGACACACAGACACACAGACACAAACACACACACACACACACACACACACACACACACACTAAATATATATATTGCAGTATGTAAATAGTGAAATATGCCATACCAAAGGACCTTAATTCCTGATGGAGTTATAGGGGCACCCATAGTGATATATTGCATGCATTAGGGAATTTGTGGAGCTCATCCCTCAACAGGTCTGAACACAGCTGATTTCTTCCAGAGAATGAGAGTGAAAGAGAGACAAAGGAAGAATTGACTCCAGTATTAGACTGGTACTTTATTTATCGATCTTGAATGGGTGAAAGGTAAAGCTGACTTTAGTAGAATTTGAACTAAGTGAACTGAAAACAATAACACAGAATTCTTTCTGCCGTTCTAATAACTCTGCTAATTCACCAGTGAAATATACAGTATATAACTGTGAAACAATACATGCAGTGTTGAAATGAATAGCTAAACAATATAGAAGAATGATTGTATAGATATCATATTTGCTTCACAAAGAATATTAAGAAAACATAATGTCACACATTTCTAAACAAGTTTTCCTTACAATATTCAATGACATAAAATGCAATATTTACTCTTAAAAAGAAAAACAAGCCAAAGAAAAAAGAAAACGCCCTAACAAAGGATAGTGTTTGATCGAACTGAACAACAAAAGCCAGGTAAAAGCATTCAGCTGTTTCTATGGAGTGTTCTATCAAATGTTATTTCCTTTCCAAAGTGGACAGTTAATTTCAGTTAAATGAAGGCAGATTTACTTTGCCACTTATTTTTCATACAACCATATTAAGCTTTGTCTCAAGAAGGTAAATGATGCAACTAGTATGTGTGTCTGTTTTGTTTGCTTGCTTTTTATTGTTGTTGTTATTGTTGTTTTATATATATTCAGTCATTTAAAAACATGTCTTCAGAAAATTAGATTGTTATTTATTCTGAATTCATAAAAAATCTTAAATGTTTTGATGATTCCGATTTAGAATCGTGATGTTTTTCATTTTTGTCATCATTAACATATTTTATCTCTAATTTTTGTGGCTATGAATTTTTTGGTTAGGAAATAAACAGAAAAATTTTTGCCAACCGTTTTTTTTTTGTTTTTTTTTTTTAGTTTATCCTTTCTATTTTTGTTCTTTTGCATCATGTGTGGTTTATAGGGTCAAATGGATTGCTGATTACTAAATATGATTCATACAAGATCAAACACCAACTCTGTAGCATCTATAAATACCCATACACTATAATCAATGGCTGTCCATAATATAGCATAATATATCATATTGTAAGAGGTAAGTTAAGGAGTTGGTACCAGGAAGAGCATCAGCAGTAAAACGCTGTTTCAAGAAGTATAAAAAAATTAACACTTGCTCCCACAGAGAAAATGGCCTTAAATGTGTGTTGTTGTTGATATGTTGTTAAATCTCTGCCAGTAATAATTGTTTCTACTTTTTGGCACAAGGCCAACAATTACCCAGTGCATTACTGGTACTTTATTTTATCGACCCCGTAAGGATGAAAGGCAAAGTTAACCTCGGCGGGATTTGAACTCAGAATGGCAAGGCCCATAACTCTATGTGTCAAAGCATTGTGTCCGACCCTCTACTGATACTCTGCCAGTAATAATATAAAAATATTAATTGTTGGCTACTCAGAGAATGGCTAATTGAGTCAGTTCAGAAACAAACCAATCCTTCCTTTTCTTCTAGCTTAATAAATCTAAGACATCTAATTTCCTACTATAAATATAAATATCAGGTCTAGTTTGAGGTTGAGTATATAAAAATACGTTTTTCTTCCTTTTGTACACATTTATCTTGGTCTTCCTTTTCTGTGGCTTCCTTCCATTGCTGACACATTTTTACCTGTCATCACCCCTATGTAATACAGTCTTCTCTCTTGTACATTACATTTGATTCCTCACCTACCAACTTTTTCTCTCAGCTCATTCATACTTTGTTGTTCATGCACATCCAGTGGAGCATGTTTACTTTCTCTATTTCTAGCTTTTCCATATCCTCTCCATTCAATGCCCATATCTCACAAACATGTAACATTACTTCATGTAAACGGACATCAAACAATCTACTCTTAAATTAAAGAGAATCCCTTCTTTACCAACAGAGGTAATAGATCCTTGAACTTTTTCCAGCTCATTCATATTCTGGCTACTCTGCTTTCACAGTACATTACTAATTAGATCACATAGAGAACAGAAATTACAAACTACTTTTATGAAGCTTGCCTTGAATTAGTAAGTGTTTATATCACTGGTGGCCTCACTGCTAGCTGTTTATGCCACATAATCTGACTGCTACTCAACTGGGGAAGGTGCCTAACTTTGGTCAGTTTATGCCACATAATCTGATTGCTACTCAACTTGATCAAAGAGCGCCCTTTATGGGCAGAATAATAACCAGAGAAGTGGGTACAGTACAATATCCAAAGAAAACAACAATGGTTATCACCCTATGAAAGGGGGACACCACACCCAAACAAAGACTACACCCAGGTTATGCTCTGTGTCTGGTGGGATATGAAGGGTGTTGTCTATTATGAAGTGTTGAATTCAGGTGAGATAATTAATGCTGTTAAGTATTGTCACCAACTGGAATCATTACATCAAAATTTGCAGAAAAAGCAGCCAGCATTGGCAAATCGTAAAGGTATGTTGGTCCTACATGACAATGCAAGACAACATATTGCTTGAATTACACACAATATAACTTAATATGGAAGTTTTGCCTCACCCTACTTATTTACCTCAAGTTTCTCCATTGGATTATCATCTTGTAAAATCATTGCAATATTTTCTAAATGGAAAACAGTTTACAAATCAAGAAGAGGTAAAAATGGACATTGAATCGTTCTTTGAAGAATTCTATACTAATGGGATCAACATCTTGCCAGCCAGATGGTATTATGTTATTAAAAACAAGGGAAAATATCTTGATTCAATATATTCATCATAACCAAATAAAGGTCTTTTCTTTTCCTTGTCCAAAATGAACTTTGTATGCAACCTCATATATAAATTAGTAAACCTCATTTATAAATTAGTAAACCTCATATCATCATCATCATCAGGTTTAGCGTCCGTGTTCCACGCTTGCATGGGTTTGGACGGGGGTTTTCCCACTTGAGGCAAGAGTGGTTGTCTTGCTCGCATAGGACTGTCTGGCGGGTTTTCTACAGTTGGATGCCCTTCCTAACACCAACCACATTTACAGTGTGGGGCTGGGAGGTTTTTACCGTGTTGCCTACACGGCCACATTACAGCGTGGACTGTCTGGCGGGTTTTCTACAGCTGGATGCCCTTCCTAACACCAACCACATTTACAGTGTGGGGCTGGGAGGTTTTTACCGTGTTGCCTACACGGCCACATTTACAGCGTGGACTGTGTGTTTTTTGTCGTGACACCTACACGATCTCATTTGTTTCGGCCTGGATGTTGTGGGACCAACATAACTTTACATTGAAAGGGGCGGTGTGGGTGGGGTGGAGGTGGTGGGACGGGGGTGTGTTTTGATAGAGGTGCCTACTGACTGTAGTAGGTTTTTACTTTGTATTTAGGTAAGGCGGGTCTTCTCTATTACTGAGTACCGCCAAAGGTCTCGGTCCAGTGACATTGTCTTGGAGAGGTGTAAGCGTGTGAGGTCGGAATTTATCAGCTCGTCCCATGTTTTTCTGGGTCTGCCTACTCCGTGGCTACCGTCTATCTTTATTGCCCTGCACTTTGTTATACAGCTGTCGTCTTTCATGCGCATCACGTGACCGTACCAACGTAGCCTTCTCTCGAGTAAACAACATCTGATCCCTCTTATTTCTAATTTTTTCCTTAGTTCGTTTATGCTTTGCCGTTCGCGTATATTACTATTGCACATCCAGCGGAGCATGCAAGCTTCGTTCCTCTCTAGTCTGCGTATATCCTCTGCACACAATGCCCAGGTCTCACTGCCATGCAGCATTGCTGTTCGTATGCAGGCATCGTATAACCTGCCCTTCATTTTTAGGGAGAACCCTCTAGCGGCTAATAGTGGTATAAGCTCTCTGAACTTTTTCCATCCAGTTCTGACTCTAGCTACTGTACTTTCAGAGCACCCTCCCCCACTGCTGATTTTGTCACCCAGATAACGGAAGCTGTCCACTATTTCTATAGAACCCTCTGCGCAGTTGAAGGAGCTAGTATTTTGTGGGCACTTGCTGCTACTTATTGCACCAGAGCACCGGCCACATGTAAAATCTATGTTCTTAGTTAGCTTACCTGTGAGTAAACCTCATATATAAATTAGTAAACCTCATATATAAATTAGTAAACCTCGTATATAAATTAGTAAAGCTCGTATATAAATTAGTAAACCTCATATATAAATTAGTAAAGCTCGTATATAAATTAGTAAACCTCATATATAAATTAGTAAAGCTCGTATATAAATTAGTAAACCTCATATATAAATTAGTAAAGCTCGTATATAAATTAGTAAACCTCATATATAAATTAGTAAAGCTCGTATATAAATTAGTAAACCTCATATATAAATTAGTAAACTCCTCACTTCTAAGTATATCAGAAGACTGACTATTGTGCGTGTATAATATAACGCACATGACATCAATATCCAGCGTGTCTCACAAATCTACAAAATATAGCAGCCAAGTTTACTCGACATTTAAGTTAGCTCTACAAATTGACAGAACTGAATATATAAAAGGTTAGAAACTCAAAATAGTCTCTTACAATTTTACACCCACTGATAAGCAAAGAATTGGTAGTCTTCTTCACTTAAATTGCAAAACAGTTCCGCCAAAAGCTGTCTGGGTGTTGGGTAGTTACCCCATGCTGGTTTGTATTTATTTTCTTGATTTATTCTTTTAAATTGAGTGTGGCAAACCCTTATGGTTATAGTTAGTATTTATTCTCCCTAGCGATCCTGGTCCCTTACGATTTGAACACAAATGTCTATATATCTGTGTTTATTCCTCTTTTATATTCAATTATAATATACTTTCCTTGAGCTATTTAATTGTAAGAGACTGTTTTGAGTTTCTAACTCAATATATACCTTTGATATATATATATATATATATGTACTAGGAATAATGAGTTCTAAACTCAAGCAGTCCTTTACAATGA
Source organism: Eledone cirrhosa (assembly GCA_964016885.1). NCBI lineage: Eukaryota > Metazoa > Mollusca > Cephalopoda > Octopoda > Eledonidae > Eledone > Eledone cirrhosa. The sequence continues at coordinate 96,336,255 of OZ024743.1, read as the reverse complement.
AATAGCTCAAAGAAAGAAGTATTTCTGAGCCGTGTAATACAAGTTAATATAAATTAATATATATGATAAAACACAAATACCAACATATAAGTGTTTGTATTGTAAATGACTAAGTTAGCTAGATTGAAAAATACTAATTATAATAATACAGTTTGCCTGTCTCGATTTAAAATGATAAATCAATAAAAACAAACGATATTGGCAAATGGCCGTGGTACTTGGACAAATTTAAATTTCAAAATCAAACTTGTTCCGTAGATAAGTTTAAACATCAAAATCCAAATAAGTTTCGAAATGAAAAAGTGAAAAAATACCCCGTTCAGCTCTGCTCAGCTCAGCAAGTACCCTGAACAATTGGTATGTTTCACTTCAAAATATTTAAAAAGACTGTTTAACGCACATGGTTTTCCAGTTTCTAGCTGCCGCATACTCGTTCTGCTAGAAATAACAGCCGTTTATATGGGGCTAAAGTTAGTTCTATATGTATATATATATATATATATATATACACATATATATACACATATACACACACATATATATAAAAGATCGATCAACTTTCGTCAAATCGAACCGAGGAAACAATGTTTTCGTCGGTCTTTCCAGTTGCTAATACTATCTATCGGTCGCAACTCCTGGTAGAAGGAACAATGTGAAATAAAGTGTCTTGCTCAAGGACACAATGTATCACCCAGTCCAGGAATCGAACTCACGATCTCACGATTGTGAATCCAATTCTCTAACCACTCAGCCACACGCCTTCACAAAATATATATAATATATGTATATGTGTATTTTATACAACCATATAGTTACTTTCTACTTCTATCATATATATATATATATATAATATATATATATATCATCATCATCATCATCATTTTACGTCCGCTGAGTTAACTGGAGCAATGTGAAATAAAGTGTCTTGCTCAAGGAAACAATATATATACATATATATATATATATATATATATATATTTGTAATTGTTTAACAATATTATTATTGGACCATAGTATAGAAGACTGATAAGTAGGGGGGGGGGATTGTGTCTGTGCATGTGTGTATGTAGTTATTCAAAATAGTAATGTATCTTTGATTTATGTAATAACAGTGAAACTGGGATAATCAGAAAATAGCCAGATCAATGTAACTTCTCTTACCTTAACCCTTTAGTATTTACATTACTCTGTACTTACTATTATATTTTCATGGTTATCTTACATAATATCAAATCTATGATATTTTCATATTATTTATTTTGAGAACAATACTTTAACATAAGTATGAGTGGCCAGTTTAAGCTGGTTTAAACAGAAAGAGGTGAGAGAAATCTGGCCAGATAGGGCTGGTTTAAATGCTAAAGGGTTAAAGGTGCTGGCAATACCAGAGTGATATCTAAAGAAACGAATTCCAGCTAGTATTACCATAGAAAATATGGAAGTTTTACTGAAACAGGAATACAAGTGGCTACACATTCACACTTCTCTGCAAAAACAAAATTGAAAAAATAAGAAATAAAAAGGTAGATTGAGGCTGGAATTAATCATAGGTCTGCTTGATCAGGGTTGACTGGAGGCTAATCAATCAATATTATGAAGAAGATTTTACACAAATTTGATTTGTACATTTTATCAAAAGACTGCCACTTTGCAATTCAAAGGATATCTTTTTTACTGACTCCAGTCATTAGATTGTGGCCATGCTGAAGCACTGCTTTCAGCGTATTAAGTCAATTATATTGACTCCACTACTTATTTTCAAGCCTTGTACTTGTTTTATCTATTGCTTATTGTCAAACTGCTTAATTATGTAAAATAAATAAACCAGACACACATATACAACAAGTTTCTGGACAGATTCAAAGGTAAGCTCCTTAACCACACAGTCATATCCGAGCTTATTGATAATGTAGAAACATGGAATATGTTAATAACAAGACATTGTTTTAAGAACTATTTTAGTGATGGTTTAACAAAGAGAACATTTCATTGTTTCAGATTCAAACTAATTTTATTTGTTTTTATTTTTATTTTTTTAACTGAAAGTTGATTTAAATTTTTATTTTCAATTTCAGTTTCCAAATCCAGGTGGTGAGAGCTGATCTCAAGAAAGGGAATTCATATAGGAAATGACAAAGTAGAGAGATGCTATACTGAAGAGGACTAGTCTACATAAACATAAAACATACATTTCATTTTACGTCCGCTTTTTCCCTGCTTGCAAGGGTGGGACGGGAACTGATTCTGGCTTGATTTCTACAGCTGGATGCCCTTCCTAACACCAACCTCATTTACAGTGAGTGCTGGGTGCTTTTTTGCCATGGCACCTCCACGACCACTTTGCAGTGGAATGATAGGGACCCCAGTCCCTATCATCTCATTTCTACAGCTGAGTAAACTGGAGCAATGTGAAATAAAGTGTCTTGCTCAAGGAAACAACACATCACCCGGTCTGAGAATTGAACTCACAACCTTTCGATTACAAGGCCAATGCTCTAACCCCTAAGCCATGTGCCTCCAGTCTAACTAATGCATAAAAAAATCAGGCATAAAAACGATGATGAGGAAGAGGGTGATGATGTTGATGATAATGATGATGATTTTTAGTTTTCATTCTTTCCACCATTCTCCCAATTTTTATTTATGAAAATAACAAAGTTTTCTCCATCTGAAATTCCCAAACGAAATTTTTAATTTGAAAAAAAAAAAATCATTTGAGTAATTTTTTTTTCTTTTTAGGTTTGAAGAAGTTGTTAGCTTTGAGCACAACATCCTTCCCTAGAGGGGAATGTGTAGGAGGAGGATTAGGAAGCTAATAACATATAACAGGAAGACGATTATGTAAACTAAGAGATCCACTGGTTACTGAATCCTCTCAGCTAACAGGAGAACCTCTACATCATTGTACACACTTCTTCTTCTTCTTTGCCCACTTATTCCTGAGAAGATCATAGGGAAGAGTCTTCAAACACTCCTTCCAGCGGATCCTGTCAGAAGCAACCATCTCCAATTGATCTGGCTAGATCCCCAAGCAAGACCAGCCAAGCTCATTTATGTTATCCAATCATCTTGCTCGGATTCTACCTCTGGGTCTCCTGTCGGTTTTGCCCATAAAATCTCTCCACTGATTCTTTCCTGAGACATTCTAACCACATGCCCATAGTATCGGAGCTGTGATCTCTCAATTTGGGGAAGTAGCGGCTCAACCTGGAGTGACTCTCTGATATCAAGTGATGTTGCTCCAAAGAGGAATCCCATTTTGGCCACTTGTATTTACAATCATATTCTTTCAGTCATAACCAATTGGTAAGGGTTGGCACGAAAACCAAATTGAAGAGAGTGAGTTTGGCTTTTACACTTACCTCCCTTCTTCTAATTACTGAATGCTGAAGCTGGCACACTGTTGCACCATCTCTGCAATTCTTACACTTAATTCAGCCTCCTGCCTTCCATCACTCGTGAAGACAGCCCCGAGACACTTGAACTTCTCTACCAGCTTCAGTGGAACTCCATTTATATGTAGAGAGCACTACACAGGCTTCCATGAGAGGACGAGTGTCTCAGTTTTCACAGCACTGATTTTCATTGCAGCCATGCAGCACTTGGCATCAAACCTCTTAAGTGCAAGTCAAAGATCATCTTCTATCGAGCTAAGTAACACTATGACCTCTGTAAATTCCAGCCAACTGATTTTACACCTGCCTGTCATGATACCACTTCCAACCCGGCTGCGTATATCAATCCTGTTTCTACTTTTGGCACAAGGCCAGCAATTATACCAGTGTATTACTGGTACTTTATTTTATCGACCCTGTAAGGTTGAAAGGTAAAGTTAACCTCGGCGAGATTTGAACTCAGACCATAAAGGGCCATAACTCTTTGCTGCAAAGCATGGTGTCCGACCCTCTACCGATACTGCCAATCCACCGCCCTGTTCAAGAAAATAATGAACAGGAGAGGTGACAGTTCGCACTCTTGGCGGAGTCTGACTCCCACATTAAATGGTTTCAATTTAGTACCATTTATCTGAAACAAATATTCAGGCATTCGTATAGAGAAATGAGGACAGCAAGAAGTTGACCTTCAATCATATACTCCTGCACAGCCTTCCATAACAGGTCCCGAGAAACATAGACTTATGCCTTCTCATGGTTGACAAAATAAAAATATACTTCTTGGCAATAATCCTACGATTTCTCAAATACCTGTTGCGGTGTGAATATTTGGTCAGCTGCGCTGCATACAGGGTGAAAACCACATTGTTCATCAGCTAGCTTGGACTCAAAAATCTCCCTGCATGTTTTTGGCAGACACTTAGCATTGACTTTACTGGGGAGGCTTAACAAGGAGATCCCTCTGTAATTTGAATAATCTCTTTTGTCTCCCTTTTAGAAAAGTGAGATTATCGCTCCTGATTGCCATTGCTTAGGTGCCTTTCCAGAGATCCAAAGCACCTGGCACACGTGAGTCAGCCAGAGAATACCTGTTCTATTTAAGGCTTTTAACACCTCAGGCCGGATTTTATCTTACCCAGCAGCTTTGCCACATTTGAGCTCTTTAACTGTTCTTGTGACCTCAGCCTCTGTCACTGCTCCCAGATGCACCTCGTGTACATCCGAAGATGCTGTTGTGATTAGGTTTAGAAGATCAGCAAAGTATTCTCTCCACCTTGCAAGGATTCATCTCTCCGAAGAAAGGAGAACCCAAGACGCATTCTTGATAGTAGGTGTGGAGGAAGGATTCTTATTATGAAGTTGACGGATGGTCTGCCAGAACACTTTATTTGCTAATCTGAAGTCGGATTCTAGCTTTACCTCAAAGTCTTCCCATACCTTAATTTTGGATGCTTTTACTGTCTCTGCTGCAACTTTTCATGCCTGCTTGTACCACAAGTGCAAGATGGAAGACTTATTTCCAAGCCAAGCTTTGTAAGCCTCCTTCTTTGCTTGGATGGCATCTTTGACCTCTTGATTTGAATGAACCTAGGAGTCCTCCTACCATTTAACTCCACACCAAACCTCTTTCGCCCACAACATTTCACAGCTGAAGTAGAAACTGCTGCACTGAACAATCTCCACTCCTTCTCAACATCCTCAGTTTGCTGAGGGAGAAAATAACATTTACTTTAAAGTATTTATGTTTAAATTTAAACTTTCTGTTATAATGTCTTTTTGTGAGAACTTTTCCACAAGTTCTGTTCCAAACTGTTTATAATGAGAAAGTCAGTTATATTAATGAATCCCCCCAGATTTTTGATTATTCTAAAAATTAATTGAAAATTGTTGGCAATGTTTTTCATTTAAAATATGGTAATGAATGGGTTGTCATGGGATCAATTGTAAATTCTGAAAAGACAACATGCCTCAAACATATGTTCTTATAAATTCTGTAGGTGTAACAGAACTCCAGCTAGAGGGTGAATGACACGTGACATAGTGAAAGAATAGCTCAGTGGAAAAGAAATCTAAGAATGGGTGTAGGCATTGGTGTATAGCTAAGAAGTTTGCTTCTCAACTAGCGGTTTCAGATTCTATCCCTCTGCACACAACTTGCAAAGTGTCTCCTACCATAACTTCATTGGTAGGTGGAAACTGTGCAGAAGCTTTTCCAACCTTACAATAGTTTACATTTCAATAGTTAAAAAAAAGAAAGAAATTATAAACCTGAAAGGTTGAAAGAAAGTGAGTAGCAAGGAATGATACGAAGGAACTAGGCATGAAACGATATCAGATTTATCTGGACTATGAGGATAAAAGACATGTGTGTACACTATGTAAGGTAACTTGTTCTCATGCAGAATGACAAGAGTTAAAGACTGACCTAAGTTCAGAACTTCATGGTGTCACAGCTTATCCTATTTTATTGGCATTAACCCCTTAGCATTTAAACCGGCCATATCCGGCCAGAATTCTCTCACCTCTTTCTGTTCAAACTGATCATAACTAGCCACTCATACTGATGTTAAGGTATTGCTCTCAAAATAATCCGTTGAAGAGTTAACCTCCAGCTGATGCTGATACTTGTTTTCAGCTGAATGGACTGAAGTAGTATGAAAGGAGGTATCTTGATCAAGAACACCAATATGATTGACTGACTTGTCATTTTATCAGTCTGATGTTTTTAGACCCTTTTGCTTTTGTATCTCTAGGTAGTACAATATTTATATTTGCTGAAGACTGACTAATTTACTACCTAGTTCAGAATTGGAACTCATAATGTTACAGTAGTGAGTTCAAGTAAAATGAAAAGTATATATATGGAATGCTCTATGATGAAAAAAGATTGCTAAATGAGACATATGACTGAGATTTGTTCTGTATTAGTTTTATCAAGAAGAGGGAAACCAAGCCCATACCCTTTGTAGCCCACTGAGACTGGAGAGATACACACAGTCAATGTTCCTTTTGAATAGACACAAGTTGATGAATGCAGGGATAAACAAACATCATTGTAAGAACTTGCCTCAAATAAAACTAACTGAAGTGCTGAGATTTACTTCAGAATGGTGAGTAAGGCTATTACAGAGATGAAGACATCTGATCAAAAGAATTTCAATCATGACCATTTCAAACTTTTGTACATCTAAAACTACATTGGAAAATATGACTGCCATTTTTTTCTTTTACCCTTTCATAACCATATTTCTAATGAAACTTTATTTCAATTAATTAATGAAGAAATTTTAGGACTTTTACTAAATTTGTTATTTCATTACTAAAATAATAGCTTAATATATGGTTCTTATACAAAATTATGTTGGAAGATTTTAATTTAAATAGGAACCCTTTAAAATGGATGACTTCATTTCACAGAACTAGAGCCAGTCTTAGGGTCAAACAGTCGGAGTAGATCTGGTTCCTATTTTTAACAGGTTGAATGTCTACATAATGTTTTGTCATTAGCTCCACTCCTGAATAATCAACTAGTGTATGAAGGTGTTATCACTAACGACTAGAGAAGCAGTTTCATTGTGTTCTGACAATGGAAGGTAACTATGATAAAAGTTCAGAGATAAAGACGGGAGGAAGTAATAGATCTCACCAGATTAGGCCTCATAGAAGAGAAGACAAAGGATCGTGCATGACAAGTGGCCATATTCTGTGTGCTACACACATTTAAATATATGCTCACTGACATTAAAACAATGGTGGTGTGTAGGGAAGAAGATGATTCTGATGATCATAATCAAGTTGAGAGCTATGATCAAGATAATTTTTTCTACTTTTGACACAAGGCCAGCAATTACATAGTGCATTACTGGTACTTTATTTTATCGACCCCATAAGGATGAAAGGAAAAGTTAACCTCAGCGGGGTTTGAACTCAGAATGGCAAGGGCAGTAACTCTATGCTGGAAAGCATGGCATCCAACCCTCTACCGATACTGCCAATCCACCGCTATGATCAAGATAATGATAATGATTATGATGCTGCTGATAAAGATGATTATAATTATGATAATGATGAGGAAGTAGATGTTGATTTTACCAACCCTGACATGAGATACTTTAGCCATCAACTTCTAACATGTGTATGTCAGAGAATTTTCAATGGTATGCATTTTGAAATATAGTAAGGTATCAGATACCGGAATGAAGTATCTTAAAAGACAAGATATCATATTCTACAAGTGCTGATGAACATATATATATATACACATATATATATGTGTATATATATATATATATATATATATACATAAACAAATATATACATATACATACACACACATACACACATACATATATACACATATATATGCACACACACACACACACATACACATATATAAGGAAAAAGCACCATACATACATATATATATATATATATATATATATATATATATAGAGAGAGAGAGAGAGGGAGAGATACACCATTCATACATATATTCATATATATATACATACACACATACATATATATATATATATATATATACACATATATATATATATATATATATATATATATATATATATATATATATATATATATATACACACACATATACATACACATATACACACACATACACATACATACATATATACACAAATACATACACACATATACACACACACACATATATATATATATATATATACATATATATATATATATATATACATAAATATATATATATATAAATATACACACATATACATACATATACACACACATATATATATATATATATACATACATACAAACATATATACAAACATAAATAAATAAAAATAAACTATAGCTTTGTAGAATTAGCTTTTAATGAATTCCCTCTTAAACTAATCAACTATATGCCAAAAATCAACAGACACATTCACAAAAAAACATACTCACTCACACACTCACGCGCAACCATAAACACACATACACATACACATATACACACATAAAAACACACACACATATATATAAATATATTTATATACATACATATACATACACACATACATATATATATATATATATATATATATATATATATATATATACATTATGAAGAGAGAAGAAACATTTAGATATAATTAGTAATAAAATGTATCATACCTAAACTGCTCCTAAATTCCTCGACTACGTAGTTTCGTGGCATAAACAAAAACAATATATCAAATATATAGAGTCCTTGCGAGGTCTGCCGACTTATCAAGAGGATACCTCATTTTACTAGTCTCAAGAACGCGTCTACACGACGTGAGAAAGAATCCCAAAAGGCGGAGGGGGAGATAGTCACGCGATATAACGGTCGAGAAACAGAGCTAAGCCTCTTATAACCACGAAGAAAATACCACGGAGGCGGAGGGGGTATTCATATCGAGGCCGTAGAAGAGGTAGTGAAGAAGGCGAGAAGTATGAGTAATGGAAGCTTTCCAGTTGTCCCCACACTTCAAAGATTGCTCGACCAGAGGGAGTTATTAATATATTTATAAACACACAGATACATGCGGACACACACATATATACATGAATGCATCCGCACCCAACTGTGAGTTAAGGGTGCCAACTTCACCGATGTTGCTCAATGAATGACTGGGACAGACCAATTCAGTTTGAACCAGACTGAACCAGTATCAGAGTTAAAAATACATTATGAAGAGAGAAGAAACATTTAGATATAATTAGTAATAAAATGTATCATACCTAAACTGCTCCTAAATTCCTCGACTGCGTAGTTTCGTGGCATAAACAAAAACAATATATCAAAGATATAGAGTCCTTGCGAGGTCTGCCGACTTATCAAGAGGATACCTCATTTTACTAGTCTCAAGAACGGGTCTACACGACGTGAGAAAGAATCCCAAAAGGCGGAGGGGGAGATAGTCACGCGATATAACGGTCGAGAAACAGAGCTAAGCCTCTTATAACCACGAAGAAAATACCACGGAGGCGGAGGGGGTATTCATATCGAGGCCGTAGAAGAGGTAGTGAAGAAGGCGAGAAGTATGAGTAATTAAATATCAACACATGTCTTCACTATCCATTTCACAAGTTGAATGAAAACTTAAACTATGTCAGTTTTAACTCTAACCACCTCAGATCTGTTAAAAATACTATAGTGAACTCTGTTCAAAAACGTATCTCTAGAATCTCATCTAATAAAAAGATTTTCGACGAAAAAGCCCAGTATTACAATGAAGCGTTAGCTAGAGCAGGATATAGTGATAAAATTATGTACATAGATAATAATAGACAAACTAACCAAAATAACAACAATTTTAATTACGGCAACAACTTTAACAACTATAATAGAAAGCATTACAATAATTCCAAAAGCCAAAAAAGAAATAGAACTAGGAATATAATATGGTTTGCCCCCCCTTTCTCACTAAGCATTAAAACCCACATCGCTAAACTTTTTTTTAATGCTCTTGATAATCGCTTCCCTAGAACACATAGGCATCACTCAATTTTCAATAGACATACTATAAAATTAACTTACTCATCCACCAAAAATTTAGCACAAAATATTAATAGAATAAATAATAGGAATTTAAAACCTAGCCAAAATACCAATAATAGCATAAATAATATCCAAGTAAACAAATGTAACTGTAGAGATAGATCTAAATGTCCGTTAAATAACAATTGCTTAGTTAAAAATATAATATACAACTGTAATGTTAAAACGGACTTAAATTCTTTTAACTATGTTGGTTCCACCTCGACAGAATTTAAACTTCGCTATAATAACCACAAGAATTCTTTCACAGATCCAAGCAAAAAATCTTCAACATCACTATCAGGCTTACTCTGGCAACTTAAGCATGATAACGTTGGATATTCGACGGCTTGGAATATAGTCTCAAGAGGGATTCCTTTTAATTCATCCTCTGAGACATGTGACCTCTGCGCGGAGGAGATATTCTTTATACTAAAATCTAAAAATTCCCTTAATTTACGGACAAATTTATTCAGTTGCTGCAGACATAGATTGAACTCAACTTTTAAATATAAATATAAATTTAAAATGTAGTATATTTACTTATGATTTATAATTATTTATGAAACTCGCCGATAAATCTTTCGATTTCTTTTTTTTTAAACATTCTTCATGAATAATTAAACTACCCTAAAAGCTGATGCTCCAAATATATCGAATAAATTTTACACTAGATAAACGTCTATAATAAATATAAAACCATCTGTAGATCAAATGGGTATCCTAAACTTTTGGAATGATTTCTGCTAGACAGGATTTGGTAAATAATTTTGGTTTTGTTTGCTTTTGATTCTGATGCTTATAATGAACTTGGCAATATATTGTCAATTAATTTTGAAGGGTTGATCTCTGTGGTTGATTTGCGGGGCATACTGTGTTTTATTTTTAATATTTTTTAATTTTTTGATATTTTTATTGATATATTGATATCTGTTGTCTATTTATGCTTGAACGATAATCATGTAGAGTAAAGACAATAATAGTATTGTTAAAATTAATGTAGATTCTATATATATTTGTGTGTATGTACACATATATGTATACTAGAATTTTTATAGCACAATGAGAATGTTTTCATGTGAAATAGGAATTTGCAGAGTTGATCACGTAAATTCACATGGAAGTCTATAGTATCGAATCTGGGATAACCTTCTATTTTCTTTTTCTTTTTCTTTTTTCATGAAAATGCATATATACTTATGTATTTCAATTTTTTTTTGAAGTTTTTATCTCAGTTTTTTATCTCAGTTTTTTTATCTCATTTTTTTTATCTCAGTTCTGATATAAACCTAGGAATTTTAAACTAGACATATGATCATTATTTTTCACACATTATTGATACGTGTCTCATTCATGAATACTGATATTTACATTATAATACCTAATTCATACGAATTGATATTTTTACGTTGATGAAACATAATGTTTTAAATCTGCCTCGTTTATCTCTGGATATTTTTCTTTTCTCTCTATGTAACGGCTGTTTTCTCTCCTAACCACATATATCTCTCTCTACCTTAATACTAGAACTAAATAAATAAATAAATAAATAAATATATCATTGATACGTCATTCAACTGGTGCCCAACTACCTATTTTCTTTCTCTCTATCTCTATCTATATCTATCTCTCTCTATTTTTTCTCTCTCTCTCTCTCTTCTCTCTCTCTCTCTCTTTATCTCTATCTATCTCCCTCTGTGTTTTTTCTCTCTCTATCTATCTCTCTCTGTTTCTTTACATGAATTTCTTCTCTCTATCTATCTCTCTCTATCTATCTCTCTATATCTATCTCTCTATATCTATCTCTCTCTGTTTAGTTGCATGCATTTCTTCTTTTTCTTCGCTTTTTTTCTTTCTTTCTTTTTATAACTGTCCCTAACATTTTTCACTACCAAATCAACTTTTTAAATGGAAGTTGAAGTTGTAAGGTATGTCAAATCTATCTATTTATAAGACTGTTTATATTGTATTTTGTCTGAAGAAGGCATACCATATTTTTAATATGATATCCCTGAAATATATATAATGAAATAAATATGGTTTTATAAATATAGTTTCCATTTATTTAATATCGTAAATATACTCCAAATACTTGTTGAGTGCTTTTATATCAGTTATAAATATTTACTCGTTGTAACCCAACAATTTAAATAAAACTTTGCATATATCTGTATATATATATCTATCTATGTGTATTTATGTGTATATGTATACACATGTATATTTTTGTTTGTATGTATGTGTGTGAGTGTATTTATATGTGTATATATGTGTGTGTGTGTGTATATATATGTGTGTAAGTGTGTATATATATATGTGTATATATATATATATATATATATATATATATATATATATATATATATATATATATATATATATATATATGTATGTATATATATATATATATATATATATATATATATATATATATATATATGTATGTGTGTATGTATATGTATGTATATAAATATATTTATATATATGTGTGTGTGTTTTTATGTGTGTATATGTGTATGTGTATGTGTGTTTATGGTTGCGCGTGAGTGTGTGAGTGAGTATGTTTTTTTGTGAATGTGTCTGTTGATTTTTGGCATATAGTTGATTAGTTTAAGAGAAGTTCGAAGATATACACTCAGTATTTTGAATCTGTCTACAGAATTCTCTAAACCTTTGTCACTTAGTAGAACCTTAATGATTTTAGCTTTTAAAGAATCTCCCTTTTCTTTAATTCTATCTACCATGACTGACCCCCCACTGATCTTATAGACATCTGTTAGCTTAAGAGAAACTTAATGACAAGGAATGGTATGCCATCCGGAACCTGTTTATAGAATTCTGTCTGCCTTTGTTACTCTAAAAACATAAATAAATAAAAATAAACTATAGCTTTGTAGAATTAGCTTTTAATGAATTCCCTTTTCTATCAACCAATGACCTACACCCCTCCCACTCCCCACCCTTTCCTACCACTTGTAGAGACCTATAAATACCATTTTTATTTTTTGACCAGATTCCTGATGATTTCTAAAGAATGAAACAGTTCTAGTCCTGTAGAATCTCATCTATATTAAAACTTTTATACTCTGCTATGTATTGAGTACCTTACTTACTGTGGTTACCTCCGATTCAACCCGGAATAACGTATATATATATATATATATATATATATATATATATATATATATATACATATATATATATATATATATATATATATATATATATATATATATATATATATATATATATATACATATATATATATATATATATATATATATATATGTGTGTGTATATATATGTATATATATATGTATGTCACCCTTGCTTCTGCTGGACACCACCAGAGGGCGGTAGCCCCAGTATTTGCATAGCTACGGCTTCCTAAAACCGTGTTTCCTTAGAAATACGAAATTTCTATACATATTGTATAAAGCTATGCTGGAAGCGAAATCCAATTTATGTATATATATATATATATTCATATATATATATATATATATATATATATATATATATATATATATATATATATATATATATATATATATATATATTATCATCATCATCATTTCTGTTTACCATGCTTGCAACTCTGGCCAGGGTTGGCCATGTGTTGAACTTTGCTCCGGCGAGGCCTGTAAATATATATATACACATATATATATGTGTATATATATATATTTTCATCAGCACTTGTAGAATATGATATCTTGTCTTTTAAGATACTTCATTCCGGTATCTGATACCTTACTATATTTCAAAATGCATACCATTGAAAATTCTCTGACATACACATGTTAGAAGTTGATGGCTAAAATATCTCATGTCAGGGTTGGTAAAATCAACATCTACTTCCTCATCATTATCATAATTATAATCATCTTTATCAGCAGCATCAATTTATTATAAATTAAATTTATAAATTTATTATAATAAATTGAAGTGAAAGCAACTGGTGCGTGTGTTTCTTATTGGCAACAATATATATATATATATACATATATATATATATATATTGTTATACTTTGGGAGGGTCATGTTGCCAATAAGAAACACACGCACCAGTTGCTTTCACTTCAATTTATTATAATAAATTTATAAATTTAATTTATAATTAATTGAAGTGAAAGCAACTGGTGCATGTGTTTCTTATTGGCAACATGACCCTCCCAAAGTATAACAATATTGCTTTCAACACACGTTTTCAGATAAAGAATCTTGCTAAACAAATTCAGAAATGAAATATATATATATAAAAAACATGAGAAGAATGAATACTGCATGGTTGCACACGGGTTACATATGATAAAAATAGTCCTTCATCAGTGATTTTTCCAACCTTCATTGGTATTTCATCACTTTAAAAATCATATACCTCCAGTTGGTGCGAGCAATAGCTAATAAAGCTATTGGGATGTGTATATATATATATATATATATATATATATATATATATATATATATATATATATATATATATATATATATATGTATATATATGTATATACAAAGTGTTAAAACGATCAAATTTTAGTTTAGAACATTTACATTTATTTGCTGACAATTGTTTCTTCCAGAGGGAAGTCTGGAATCATCGGAGCATAAGGAATGTCGAAACATGTAACTAGAATCCTAGTCCTTTAGAACATTTAGGGTACATAATTGTTGTTAGTGTCAAAGGTAACATATGGAGAGTCAGGAATTAAAAAGATGTTCTGCTTGAAAGAACACAATTACAGGCAGCACTGGTTGGAAGTGTAATAGGTATAAGTAAAAAGCACAAGCAAAAAAAACACAAGCAAAAAAAAAAACACAGGCAAAGAAGTTATAAGCAAGGACAATTGGTGTACAATGTAGGAGTCAATACAGTCAATAATGCATGTATGAGGAAAGAGTTATAATGCAGTTGAAATAAACATATTTTGTGTGGGGTGTTAAATCATGTTATAATTGTTATAAATGTTTAAGATAGTGTGCAATTTGTTAGAGAGGCATGTGGTGATAATGTAGTAATTTGTTTTGTAAGGTGTAATGCAAACCACGTGATATTATTACTATATATATATATATATATATATATATATATATAAAATAAACCTAAGAAGCCTTCAATACATCAAAAGTCTTTATTAGCCAACAATGTTTCGTCCTATTAAGGACTCATCAGGGCAAGTAAAGCTATAAGAAGCACTATCGGCCAATACAAGCCAAAAACTCAGAAGAATATGGAGTATACATACATTAAAGCATAGGAAAATTATCAAGTAAAAATTGCTAAGGAAGTGAATAACATTTTGAACCCATATTACAAATATAGTACAATGCAAAAACTAAAACTAAACACAAGTGGTGATATAAAGCGAGAATTACAGTACGATATATAATATAATATAATATAATATAATATAATATAATTGATAATGATAATAATAATAATATTAAAAATATTAAAAGGCCCTATACACATATATATATATATACATATGTATATATATATATATATATATATATATATATATATATATATATATATATATATATATATATATCAATACACATATCCATCAATACAAACACAAACTAACACTTATTAAGAGTTTAAATATAAATATAATACATATATTATTTACAGTATAAAATGATAAAGAAATGAAAAAATAAAAATATAATATACTATATAATTTATAATCTCCGGTCAATTTGCACAAACAATATAAATATTACAATAACACTATAATAACAATATTATAATATATTGGCATATAACTTAACAAATCATATAAAGTTACACACAGGGTGAGAAAAAAAATATCAAACAGAACTGAATTGTGTTGAAAAAATTGTGCTGGAAAAATATCTATACCATTGTAACAAAACAGACGGAGGTCGAGTTTTTATACAATTGGTATAAATAAATATTATCTAAACATAAAAATTATAAAAATATAAACATATTACAGAATTTACAAAATTTAACATAAGGGTACATCGAATAATCGGTAAATATTTAAGATCTATAGTACGATTACATAAAGTGATATGATATAACAACTTCAATATCAAATAACAAACATAGTATAGTATACATAATTACATGGCTTTTGGCTTGTATTGGCCGATAGTGCTTCTTATAGCTTTACTTGCCCTGATGAGTCCTTAATAGGACGAAACATTGTTGGCTAATAAAGACTTTTGATGTATTGAAGGGTTCTTTGCTTTATTTTTATAATTCTTCGGCTCTGTTTAATTACATTGAGCTATATCTTTACTGTCATTTCTATAATATGAAGAGGGTGTTTAACTCCAACACACTCTAGTATTTTAATTCTTATTTTAATTCTTATATATATACATATATATATATATATATATATATATATATATATATATATATATATATATATATATATATATATATATATATATATACACACACTACTACGAAAAGGCTGAACACTACAATCAACAGAAAATTATGAGAAACCTAAAAACTCTGATCAACCAATACAAAGAAGGACTCACTAACAAGGAATTCAGCTTCATCACAGACTTCACAAGTAAATCCACCCTTTTCTACGGTATCCCTAAAGTACATGAAAGCGAATTAATAAGTAAGGCATGCAAGGAAGCCACAGACATAGTCATCAATGTCCCCTAACCCAATGATCTCAAATAGGACCTATAATAGCAGGCCCCGCTTGCGAAACCCACCACCTTAGCAACTTCATTGATACCCTTCTCAAGCCTTTTCTCAAACATATCAAAAGCTATATAAGGGACGACCTAGATATGCTCAATCACCTCCCTAATATGCCCCTTTCTGAACAAACCCTGCTAGTGACGTTCGATGTAGTCAACCTATACTCCAACATCCCCCCACAACCTAGGAATAGAACCTATCCAATTCTGGCTGGATAATTACCACAATGAACTCCCACAACGCATCAAAAAAGAATTCGTGATAGAGGGACTCAAATTTATCTTGGAGAACAATTACTTCGTTTTCAATAACAAACCCTACAGGCAGAAATCTAGGACCGCTATGGGAACGAAAACAGCCCCACTTATGCCAACCTAGTCATGTGATACTTGGAAATCACCCTCTACACTAAAGTACTAAAAACATTTGGAAACACTCTCCACTTACACATAGAAAGGAACTGGAAGCGATATCTAGATGACTGCTTCATCCTTTGGCACGAAAACATCGAGAAACTTAAAGAATTTCACACCCTTATAAATGGGCTCAACACGAATATTAACTTCACGATGGAATACAGCCATCAACAACTCCCCTTCCTCGACATCCTCATTAAGATCCATAACAAAAAAATAGAAACAGACATATACTACAAGCCCACAGACTCCAAGCAATATCTTCCTTTCAACTCTTGCCACCCTAGACACGTTAAAATTAATATTCCCTACAACTTAGCCAAGAGAATCTGTACTATAGTCTCCAATAAAAACACCTGCTACTTACGGCTACAAGAACTAAAGGACACACTCATAGGCAGGGACTACCCTGCATCACTAATTGACAATGGAATCCAACGTGCCCTAAAACTCAGTACCCAGGACCTTAGACACCCTAAAGTAAATCAACCGAAACTAAAAGCTCTTCCATACATCTCCACACACAACCCCCTCAACAATGAGGCCTTTGACACCATCCTCCAGAACATCCCTGTGTTGAAAAAGGACCATAGAATGAACCAAATCCTACGAACACACGATATCATAAAGAGCAAAAGACAATCTAAGTCAATGAAAAACATACTAACATATGCCAAAGTACTGCCAACCACAACAACAAAACCCACAGTAAAAAAAATGCGATAGACCCAACTGTGGCATATGCATCAACCTAATAGAGGGTTAGGAATTCTATTTCAAAGAAGGACAACGTTTTATAGTAAAACACAATTTCACATGCGCATCAGAAAATCTAATATATGTATTAACTTGCTCAGGTTGTCGAGAACAATACATAGGCCAGACCAAAAACACCCTCCGCCAACGCATGACTGTCCACCATAGATCCCAAATTAAAATACGGGAATACAGGAAAATACCACTGAGTGAACACATTGATACCTGTGCCGCCCAAAATCATCCCAACTTCAGAATCTTTCCCCTCTACAAATTTAAAGATAATGCCACCCACACCCAGCGCATCAGCAAGGAATCTCACTTTATTAACAAATACGGACCCCGTCTAAACACTTCTCCCTAAGACGAACCCACAACATACACACGTCAACATACATACCTACATCAGTATACATCTCTATCCACATATAAACACAATGACATACGTAAACACACATGTTCTATGGTGCAACACAAATATACACAAATTTGCATACCTTTTGATGTCTATAGATATAAACGTGCCGACACAAACACATACATATACGCACACATGCATTGCACACTGATGGGCACATACATATTTGTACACAAGTATTCCAATACGGCAAGGCCTAATGGATTCCCCTTGCAGTACGTACAATCTGGACACTCACACACACCTTGGTATTATGCCAATACTATATATCATTTCTCACCTTTTATTATTAAGGTTTTTGATGTTCTATTGAGAGAATCGTTTTTACTGAAAATATCGAATAATGTACACCATTTTTACCAGTATCACAAAAATACTGGTCTACCCACACACACACACACATTCTCTCTCACACACACATATATACACACACACATATATACACACACACATACACACGCGTACATTAACATACAAAGAGACATACACACACACACACTTCTCCGTATAAGACAAGAGCTGAAAAATATCTTTTAACATATTAAAATATCCCCCACACACGTACAGACACATTCCTACTGACCATCCCTCTACCACGAATTACTCTGCTACACATACACACACACACACACACTTGTCTTAATAGGCATTTGAACTGTCAACAGGCTGCGGTTCGCACACACATCCCTGCCGACCATTATCACAACAACGAACCTCTTTACTACTAGTACATACACACACACACACACACACATATTTGCCTTGAAAGACTTATTTTTCAGTGACTTCTCAATCAGCCGAGACAAACCTACATTTGGCGCAAAATCCATTTTTAACATTCACATGACCTCTACCAACCAATCAAAATTGTTTTGACCACAAGAATTTTTTTCACACATCTGGAGTCACCTTTTTTTACATAAAACAGGTAGAATTTCCAAAACTAATCAGATTAGAGCAAACATCACGGACGCTCTATCTCAAACTTATTTTTGAAAAGCATAAGAAATGCGCAACCGGTAAAACTTAAAACCAAAACTGAATACTAACCAATACTATTACTAATTTTTACTTATTCCTAATTAAACTATTTTTCACTGGGAACAATTTGTCAGCATTTTCTTTTCCTTTTACCAATATATATATATATATATATATATATATATATATATATATATCCAAAATTAAGATAAATCAAATGAATTTAATCCAAATCAAAATTATGGGTGTCATGCCAGAAAGACCATATCACCCGCAAAATAAGCTCTAAGATTCTAACGAGTAGGTCCGAGCATTTTATAATAACTAGAAATTGATTAACATATAAATAAACATGAATAATCATGAGATAATTTTTACAAGTGTGTAACCACACATAGCTAGGTAGGTAACTACATAAAGTTGACCAGAAATTCAAAAATAGATACCTTATAATATGATTAATCTTCCCTGTATATATTCCATTAAAGAAATATATTTCACCAATTAATCGAATGGTAAACCACGGAAGTGGATACTTGGATTTTCAACAAGGAAGAAGTTCCAGCGATCCGTGTTTACACTTCAAGTTCAAATCAGCGACTGGCCAGTAACACGTGCTATATCTACTAGAAATACACACATCGCACTAGCTTCGTCCCAGTGGCGTGAATAGGGTTATCGACAACTAGAAACAGCAGTCGAGTCCTTTCAACAGTGATAGCTCTACAATTAAGGAGCCGTATTTATATATCTATATCCAAAATTAAGATAAATCAAATGAATTTAATCCAACCAAAGAATTGACTTGCTTCAAATATTATATGTATATATATATATATATACATATAATATTTGAAGCAAGTCAATTCTTTGGCTCATGAAAATTTGAATCATTAAATCATCCTTCACAAGCATATATATCTTAAGCAAACATGAAGTTATTTGAATCTCAGAGTTGCTCACATCCAGCATTAAAAATGGTAATAGAATGAAGAAACCATTTGCTTAGCTACTCTAACATAAATTCTAATCAATAAACTTGCAAGTTCCATGTCATTGGAATCATCATTGCATTGAAAATGCTAAATTGTATTTACTGTCAAAATAATTACGAAAATGGGAATAAGAGATAAATTAAGGACGATGTGATTCAGTAAATAAAATGTTAACAATCATCACAAATATTAACAATCATTACATAAAGTTCTATATTACTTATTATACATGTCTTGTTATTATCATTAATTGTTTCTACTTAAGGCACAAGGCCAGCAATCACCGAGTGCATTACTGGTACTTTATTTTATCGACCCCGTAAGGATGAAAGGCAAAGTCAACCTCGGCGGGATTTGAACTCAGATCGTAAAGGGACCAGCATATAACCATTTACTTGACAGTGCCAATGAGTAATATTTAATTTCATCACCAAATCGTAACAAAGCTCTGTTTGGGGATAATATATATATATATACAACAAAGAAGGTGTGGTAAGATACAAGGTGGACCATAACGCACCAGAGTACTCGATATTTAGGGTAGTAGAGTGGGTAATAGGAAAAGAGTCAGGACTCCGATGGCTGAGCTCCGGCTGTTTCGACAGCTAGATCTGAACTAAACCAACAGTATTAGAACAGCAGAAATCTAGCCGAACTTATCAACGGGTACAGTCCATATATCGGCATGCAGTCAAAACAGAAATATCAAAACAAATAATCCTAAAAATTTGTTGTTTTTCTTGTCTGTCACGGGGAGTGGTCAATGATTTGGGATGTCGTGTACATGGTTAAATTCCCTTCTTTATAAAAACCACAAGATATGATGTTTATGGCTGGAATACTTTTCAATGGTAAGTCTGTCCAATTAAAACTAACTCAATGAATAAATAACAACTAATGCTAATAACTAGGAAAAGTAAACCACTGTTAAGTTTGCTCTGTCTTCTTTACAAACTGAAACTGTTTAAAAGAACATCAACTAATGTAATTTTTCTTTAACAATAATTTCTTACATAGATATATGACCACACATATAGAGAGTATAGTCAACTGAAACTTTATTGTAGGGTTTCATTAATATCATTTTAACACGATATATAACCTAAATAGGAGGGATTAAAGAAGCATCTTTTGACATATCTTGCTAGTGTATCTATTATAATGACTATTAAAGCACATACTGAAAGTGTTTCCTGTTTCTTTACTTGAGTAAGCTGGTATGTCTCAATGATCTCCAGATGTATGTAAAGTAAAATTGACTCCAGCAGAATTGTAATTTAGAATTTATATAGATGTAACTAGATATTATATGGTATTTAGTACAGTACTCTACTGTTTTGGCTCCACTCTACTGTTTTGGCTCTACTACTTCCTTTACTATTGCTTTCAAAAATATCTCTTTCTAACATTGGCACTGGGCCAGCAATTTGGAGGAATAGGAAAGTGAATTATATCAACTTCAGTACTTAACTGGTACTTTATTTCATTGACCCTGGAAGGGCGAAAGGCAAATAGCTAATAATAATAATGTACATAACATCAAGTGGCCTTTTTCTCAAACAGAGAATTTAAATTAGAATAAATCATAATTTTTATATCCTTAAACCACCTGATCCCAGGTTCAACATCATTAATTTCTTTATAAACTACAGTAAAATTACCAACTAAACATTTTATTCCATCATTATTATCTCCCTGTGTTCGTGGATTGGCAGTATTGGTAGAGGGTCGGACGCCATGCTTTGACGCATAGAGTTACGGCCCTTGCCATTCTGAGTTCAAATGCCGCCGAGGCTAACTTTGCCTTTCATCCTTACGGGGTCGATAAAATAAAGTACCAGTAATGCACTGGGTAATTGCTGGCCTTGTGCCAAAAGTAGAAACAATTATTATCTCCCTGTATCATTGACCACAGCATTTACTTCTTAAAAAGTGGTGGTGGGGTGATGGTGGTGGTGGTGGTGGTGGTGGTGGTGGTGGTGATGGTGGTGATGGTGGTAATGGTTGTGATGGTTGTGATGGTGATGGTTGTGATGGTTGTGATGGTTGTGATGGTGGTGATGGTGGTGATTGTGGTGGTGATGGTGGTGGTGATGATGGTGGTGATGCTGGTGGTGGTGGTGATGGTGGTGGGTGATGGTGGTGATGGTGGTGATGATGGTGGTGGTGGTGATGGTGGTGGTGAGGATTTTATCTAGCTTTCTAACATTCCTGTCAATTACAGCTGTTTTAGTGTAAATTAACAACTCAGCCCTGTGTATGTGTTCTACTTTTGAAACACTGATCTGTGTATATTATTCAAAATTATATTACTAAGATTACCAAGATAGACAGAGAAGACAATCCTGAGATTGGTAAGATTTAAACACAAAACAAACTATAATCCATGCATCTTTTCTATTCAAACTTAATAACATATCCTTTAATAAATATTACCTTTCAAAAGAGCTGCTATTGAAGGAAATTAAAAGAAATGCTAAATTGATTATTTTTTCTTTCTATCAGAAGCGCTATATAGTTACCAGTCTCATTCATTATAAATGTATCAGCATGCACTCTATAAAGTGGTTGGCATTAGGAGGGACATTCATCCATACAAATCATATGAAAAGGGTAGAGTAGAATTTTCAGTTGTGTTAAGAGCATTGGAGCCTTCCTAGCGTCATAATAAAATGCAGCCTCTGAATTCTGTAAAGTGGCTGGCATTAAAAAAAGCTCATACGTACAGAAACCATTCTAAATTTGAATGAATCTGAGGGAACCTCAGTCCTCCAGCCTATCAAGGAGAACAATAGTTTAAATTAAGTATTGGCTTGGTTTGTAATAATCCCTTTAATCCATGACAGCATAAAATGTCTGGCATTTGGGAATGACATCCAGCCATAGAAATCATGCCAAAAAAGTATAGAAGACTCTTCCGTTGTGTGAAGGCCATCCAGCTTTATAAACCATGTCAAATGATCAAGATGTGATTGTCTGATCTGAAAAGAAGGACAGTAGATCCAATTAAGTACAGACTTTGTCTTTAATGGCCCAACATGGACAACATGGACAAGTAGATGTAACATTATTGAGGTGATGATGATGATGATTATGATGATAATGGTCATGATTTTGGTATGTGACCAGAAGATCTTATTTATAGGATGGAATAACTAAGATACTTTAACCATTCTATAGAGTGGGCAAATGCTTAAGTTATATTTTCACAGTGTGTGTTTATGTTGGAACTCTGTCAGTTCCAATTACAAATGTTCCATTTGTTTGATCAACAGAACAGCCAGGTCATAAAATTAATGTGCACAAGGCTGAGCTTTTCACAAACAGATGTAATCCTTAACATAATTCTCAGAGATTCAATGTGACACAGTATGTAGCAAAGCTGGTCATTTGAATTACAAATACAACCCATTTTATCCAAGTGGGATGGAGTAATGTGAAATAAGTGCCTTGCTCAAGAACATGCCACCTGGAATTGAACCCATGACCTTACAATCTTCTACTAAACACCCTAACCACTAAACCACTCATCTTTTCAAATATGTTCCACTAATGGCTATAAAAAGAAATAGTTTGCCCAACAGTTGTTCTGCTTCTTTGATTTGCTTGTGTTGATCTCAATAAAAGATATTTGATCAATTAGTTAGAGTAGTTCTATTTTGAGTATGGTAAATGTTGATTAAGATCTGTATTCAACAAGATGTAATGTCATAGTTTTTCCTTATATGCGTAGATTCAGTAGAAAATTCCAATTTACAAGAGTTAATTCTTCTTATCTAATATAGTTGAATTAGGATTATATAGAACCGATAAACTTTCATTTCATTTGCCTTCCACAATTTACAAAATATTAACTTTTGTATTTTTACTTTGTGTTACATGTTTTATTGTAATATAAACATTTAATTTTTTTTTAAGCAGAAAATATACTACATTAATTAATTCTATACATACCCCCCCCCCCCACACGCACATACACACACATAAACACACATACACACGCACAAACACACACACACACACATACATATGTATATTTGTTGGTAGAAATCCGTAGATGAAAGATCAAGAAAAACATTGCTCGATCTGTTGGAAGAGAACTTATTTAGTGTAAACAAAGTTACTATATATGTATATATATATATATATATATATGTAAGTATGTATGTATACGTACATACATATATGTATACAGACGTACAGTAGCATGCATATATATATATATATATATATACATACAGGTACACATACATATATGCACGCATCAGTTTAGCGGACGCTTATTATAACGCCGCTTTGTTCGTTTGTCAACAAACTGAACAGCCTGAATTTATGCCATACGGTGTTAAGGCAACCACGTCACCTTTTTGTTCAACACTGACACAGGAACGATGTACTAGTTTCAAGATTGTTAGCTATCATCAGCACCGTTTACCCATCTGCCAGATAGTTGAACGTTCGAAAGTATATACTTTCCTTATGAAAATTAACGGCTGAGCAGCCTAATTTGCATATTGAGTGAGTTAAATCGGTCAGGCATACCGAAAACGATAAGTTGAAAAAAATGAAAACGAAATTTCATTTCTCACTCTTAGTATGGCACTTACTTAAATGTAAGTATGTATGTATACGTACATACATATATGTATACAGACGTACAGTAGCATGCATATATATATATATATATATATATATATATATATATATATATATATATATATATATACATACAGGTTCGAACGTTCAACTATCTGGCAGATGGGTAAACGGTGCTGATGATAGCTAACAATCTTCAAAACTAGTACATCGTTCCTGTGTCAGTGTTGAACAAAAAGGTGACGTGGTTGCCTTAACACCGTATGGCATAAATTCAGGCTGTTCAGTTTGTTGACAAACGAACAAAGCGGCGTTATAATAAGCGTCCGCTAAACTGATGCGTGCATATATGTATGTGTACCTGTATGTATATATATATATATATATATATGCATGCTACCAGTTCTTCTTCAACTCATCCAAGTTCTGCCTCTCTCATACTTATTGCACATCCAAAAGAGCATGGTTGCTTCATTTCTCTTCAGTCTATGCACATCCTCTGTGTATATATATATATATATATATATATATATATATATATATATATATATATATATATGTGTGTGTATATATATATATATATATATATATATATATATATATATATATATATATATGTGTGTGTGCATATATATATATATATATATATATATATATATATATATATATATATATAATAATAATATATGTAGTAAGAAACACAGTAAATCGTGTGTCTAATATTACGAGAGTTGAAGAACCACATTTGTTTGAAATAGTTAACCATGAAGCAGACAGAATGATAAAATAAAATTAAATTATACAAACCGCTTCAATAACAATTATATCTCTCGGACAGATTAGGGATTAATCTGTTTCGCCCTGAGTGTGTTTGTAACAGATAATCCACGGGCATCATCAGCAAGAGAATCTGATTAAATGCAACAAACACCCCGTACTAACGTTCTCACAGAAAAATAATTCATCACTTCGTGTGCCGTAAGTCAAAAGTGGTGTGAGTGTATTGGTTAGAAATAACAGGCCAACACACACAACTTAATAAGCTCACCTCTTGAGGGAGCCGAAATATAAATGAGTTAATAACTATAAGCTATAACAAGTATAAATACTGAGCATTATAATAATATATGTTGACTTTGCTTTTCATCCTTACGGGGTCGATAAAATAAAGTACCAGTGCATCACTGGGTAATTGCTGGCCTTGTGCCTAAAGTAGAAACAATTATAATAATATATGTAGTAAGAAACACAGTAAATCGTGTGTCTAATATTACGAGGGTTGAAGAACCACATTTGTTTGAAATATTTAACCATGAAATATTTAACCACTTCAGTTATACCATTTACGTGATTTTGTCTTTGCGTGCAGTTGTTCTCCCCGCTCCACATATGACGTATTATCTTCGTTTTTTCCGTTTATTGCCAGAGAACGTCTCTATGAATCACCTAATAGAATATTAGTCTACGATTTCTTTTATACCATAAACGTGGTTTTGTCTTTGCGTGTAATTTTTTTTCACCGCTCCAAATAATCGTTTCTACTTTAGGCACAAGGCCAGCAATTACCCAGCGCATTACTGGTACTTTATAATGACGTATTATATTCGTTTTTTCCCGTTCTTTGCCAGGGAACGTTTCCACGAACCAACCTATCGAATTCCTGTCTTCCTCCGGTTGCAACGTTTTTTTAAATATTCACTTCTGCGTTCACAGATTGACTTTGTTAATTTCAGAAGATCCCGTTAAGGGTGAAAGCAGCGATTCTTTGCTTAAACTTTAATCTGTTATTTTAATAAATATTTGCTCTACGGTTCTTATATATTTGATATATATTTATCCTTATCGAGCCCTCTTTGGATTTTAGTCTTCAAATTTATTATTATTACTATATATATATATATATATATATATATATATATATATATATATACACACACATATATATATATATATCATCATCATCATCATCATCATCGTTTAACGTCCATATTCCACGCTTGCATGGGTTTGGACGGGAATTTTCCCACTTGAGGCAAGATTGGTTGTCTTGCTCGTATAGGAACTGTCTGGCAGGTTTTCTACGGCTGGATGCCCTTCCTAACACCAACCACGTTTACAGTGTGGACAGGGAGGTTTTTACCGTGTTACCTACACGGCCACATTACAGCGTGGATTGTGTTTTTTGTCGTGACACCTACACGACCTCATTTATTTCGGACTGGATGTTGTGGTACCAACATAACTTTACATCGAAAGGGGTGGTGTGGATGGGGTAGGGGTAGTGGGACGGGGTGTATTTTTGTTAAGAGGTGCCTACTGACTGTAGGTTTCGCTTTGTACTTAGGCAAGGCGGGTCTTCTGTATTACTGTGTAGAGCCAAAGATCTCGGTCCAGTGACATTGTCTTGGAGAGGTGTAAGTATGTGAGGTCGGAATTTATCAAGTCGTCCCAGGTTTTTCTGGGTCTGCCTACTCCGTGGCTACCGTCTATTTTTATCGCCCTGCACTTTTTTATACAGCTGTCGTCTTTCATGCGCATCACGTGACAATACCAACGTAGTCTTCTTTCGAGTAAACAACATCTGATCCCTCTTATTCCTAATTTCTCCCTTAGTTCGTTTATGCTTTGCCGTTCACGTATATTACTATTACACATCCAACGGAGCATGCAAGCTTCGTCCCTCTCCAGTCTGCGTATATCCTCTGCACTCAAGGCCCAGGTCTGACTGCCATGTAACATCGCTGTTCGTATGCAGGCATCATACAGCCTGCCTTTCATTTTTAGTGAGAAACCTTTAGCAGCCAATAGTGGTATAAGCTCTCTGAACTTTTTCAATCCCGTTCTGACTCTAGCTACTGAATGGGATGGAAAATATATACATATATATACATATATATATATACATATATATAAATATTTATTTACACACACACACACACATATATATATATATATATATATATGAAACAATGTTGTCTCTGGGACAAAGCAAGAATGCATTTGAATACATATAAAAATGATAAACCTCATCACTAGAACAGCCGTTAACACAGCTAAATGCTGTCAAAGACAGTGATGGGTAAAAATACCTGAGAGGACAAAGACCAACGGCCAGTGATCAACAGAGGACAGAGACCAGTGGCCAGTGGTCAACAGAGGACAAAGACCAATGGCCAGTGGTAAACAGAGGAGAGAAACCAGTGGCCAGTGGTCAACAGAGGACAGAGACCAGTGGCCAGTGGTCAACAGAGGACAGAGACGAGTGACCAGTGGTCAACAGAGGACAAAGACCAATGGCCAGTGGTCAACAGAAGAGAGAGACCAGTGGCCAGTGGTCAACAGAGGACAGAGACCAGTGGCCAGTGGTCAACAGAAGAGAGAGACCAGTGGCCAGTGGTCAACAGAAGAGAGAGACCAGTGGCCAGTGGTCAACAGAAGAGAGAGACCAGTGGCCAGTGGTCAACAGAGGACAGAGACCAGTGGCCAGTGGTCAACAGAGGAGAGAGACCAGTGGCCAGTGGTCAACAGAGGACAAAGACCAATGGCCAGTGGTCAACAGAGGAGAGAGACCAGCGGCTGGTGGTCAACGGAGGACAGAGACAAATGGCCAGTGGTCACGGAGGACAGAGAGCAGTGGCCAGTAGTCAACAGAGGACAGAGACGAGTGACCAGTGGTCAACAGAGGACAAAGACCAGTGGCCAGTGGTCAACAGAGGATAATGACCAATGGCCAGTGGTCAACAGAGAAGAGAGACCAGTGGCCAGTGGTCAACAGAGGACAGAGACCAGTGGCCAGTGGTCAATGGAGGACAGAAACAAATGGCCACTGGTCAATGGAGGACAGAGACCAGTGGCCAGTGGTCAATGGAGGACAGAGACAAATGGCCACTGGTCAATGGAGGACAGAGACCAGTGGCCAGTGGTCAACAGAGAGATAACCCACAAGGTGGGTGACAGATGAAATATAGAAAAGATTGAAAGAGGAGGAGGACAAGAAGTGTGTTGGCACACAGACGTGACCAGAAGAGGAAAGAAAGGCGATGTACAAGATAAGTTCACACACATCTTCACTCTCATCAGCTCTCAAGCAAGCAAAATTGTGCAAAACTATTTTGCTGGTTTGGGAGGGCTCTTTCAGTCAAAGACATGACAACCACTCTTGTGCACTCAGTAGAACATGAGGCTATACGTAAATAAGATGTAGATCTTCTGTCCTGTTTGGAAAGTCAGTAGCTTCGATTCAGTACTAACTTGATTTATGTTGACCTGTCCAACCCTTTCTATCAGGGAAAGTGGATGTTAAATGATAATGGTTTCTACTTTAGGCACAAGGCCAGCAAATACCCAGTGCATTACTGGTACTTTATTTTATCGACCCCGTAAGGCAAACTCAACCTCGGCGGGATTTGATCTCAGATCGTAAAGGGACGTAACTATGCTGGAAAGCATGGCATCCGACCTTCTACCGATACTGCCAATCCACTGCATGATAATGGTGATATATATTGGTGATGGTGGTTAATAAGTTGACCATGTCTACCCACAGCAATGGCAGCCAAATTCCCAAATGAAAATAAGCAGGAGACAACAATCTCGTACAGAACAACAATATTCTTATAAGTACACATCCTTATGCCTATATATATATATATATCCAATTACACCTCTCAAAGACAATGACACACAACCGTGACTTCTGGCGTCACGCAGTAATACAGAGTACCCGACCTCCCATGGGTACAAGCTGAAGCATATAGACAATATGCCCCCCCCCCCACCGCAAGGTGGTCGTGGAGGTGCCACGGCAAAAAAGCACCCAGCCCACACCGTAAAGTGGACGTGTAGGCGCCACGAAAAAGCACCCAGCACTCACTGTAAATGAGGTTGGTGTTAGGAAGGGCATCCTTAAAAGTTGGTCACAGACATGTAAATAATACACAACACATTTTATTGAATGAAATAAAGGCAGTTTAGTGTTAGGGTAAGTGAAAGAATGAAATTGATTTAGAGTTTTTCTGTCCCCAAAGTATTTTCTGGCATTTTACCAACCCATCTATCTTTTATCCATCTCTATATCTATCTACTTATTTCTCTCTCACTGTCTCTTCTATCTATGTTTGTCTCTATAGAAATACACCTATGTAACAAGACAAATATTCTATCAGTAAGAGGGCAAATTTGTGATATATATATATATATATATATATATATATATATAGAGAGAGAGAGAGAGAGAATTTAGTATATCTACTAACATATGCGTACAGATGTACGCTAATGCTAGCAAATACACAGGTTATGTCATAGTACCTAGGTGGTTCAATGCAGGAGGATGCAGAACAATAATATAAAAGACGTAAAATAAGAAAATTTTAAAAAATTAAAAAAATTAACTTACTTACTAAAATTTTCACTCCAACTAATTAGTTTCTGCAATGGGATAAAGACAGTTACGTAATCTAACTGTCGAGAATTCATTGCGTCATCAGGGAGTCTATTCTCAGCTAAGTCTCCAGGCAATGCGCAGACACTGGGGACTCATATAAAAATAATAATAATTCGGTAGATGGAACAGCTAGCGGGGACTGGATTCCATGCACTGAAAAGCTCGCTGTCACTGGTCAGATGTACGCTAATGCTAGCAAATACACAGGTTATGTCATAGTACCTAGGTGGTTCAATGCAGGAGGATGCAGAACAATAATATAAAAGACGTAAAATAAGAAAATTTTAAAAAATTAAAAAAATTAACTTACTTACTAAAATGTTCACTCCAACTAATTAGTTTCTGCAATGGGGTAAAGACATTTACGTAATCTAACTGTCGAGAATTCATTGCGTCATCAGGGAGTCTATTCTCAGCTAAGTCTCCAGGCAATGCGCGGACACTGGGGACTCACTGGAGTGAAAATTTTATTAAGTAAGTTAATTTTTTTAATTTTTTTAAATTTTCTTATTTTACGTCTTTTATATTATTGTTCTGCATCCTCCTGCATTGAACCACCTAGGTACTATGACATAACCTGTGTATTTGCTAGCATTAGCGTACATCTGTACGCATATGTTAGTAGATATACTAAATTCTCTATATTTATCTCCAAATTACTTATTTGTCGAGCAAACCTGCCAAAACCACTACTAATTTATTGGTGTGATAGTAGGCTTCTGTCATCTTACCATCCCACTCCTACCGACTAGCCTCAGTGTCACGTGATTGATTCTTTAGAATCTGCCATTTGACCAGTGACAGCGAGCTTTTCAGTGCATGGAATCCAGTCCCCGCTAGCTGTTCCATCTACCGAATTATTATTATTTTTATATGAGTCCCCAGTGTCCGCGCATTGCCTGGAGACTTAGCTGAGAATAGACTCCCTGATGACGCAATGAATTCTCGACAGTTAGATTATGTAACTGTCTTTATCCCATTGCAGAAACTAATTAGATGGAGTGAAAATTTTAGTAAGTAAGTTAATTTTTTTAATTTTTTAAAATTTTCTTATTTTACGTCTTTTATATATATATATATATATATATATATATATATATATATCCACACTGTAAATGTGGTTGGTGTTAGGAAGGGCATCCAGTCGTAGAAAACCTGCCAGATACAGTTCTATACGAGTGAGACACGGTCACCCGATCAGTCTTGCCTCAAGTGGGACAATTCCTCTCTAACCCATGCTAGAGTGGAAGATAGACGTTAAACGATGATGATGATAATATACATCATCATCATCATCAACATTTCGATTTACATTGGCATACTGTCTTGCGATGCGGAACACTTCACGTCTCTGGTCCTCATGTCTCAAGACATTGTCACGCTTTCTTTTTTCAGCCTCTCTCCGAGCTGTGTATACCTGTTGTCTAGCTTCTCTCTTAGCTACCTGATACTGATCTCTGCTACCTCCCATTTTCCAGTCTTTCCACACCTGTCTCTTGGTTTTAATGTCTCTATCCCCTGTGCTGTTTCACCACCAGGTCACCCTTGATCTGGCTGGCGCTTTATTCCAGCCACAAGTCTCATCAGTAGTTTACAAAAGGTTGTCATATAGGAATTTACAGTCATCCTCTACATTATGTGTACCTAGTTCATCACCCCCTCATCTACTGCATCCTGTAGAGCCTTTCTAAACTTATATTTAACTGAAAGGTCCTTTAGCTTCCAAACCCTTCATCTCTATATTCTTCTGCATATCTTGTTCTGTCTTCTGTCTATTCTGATGTCGCTAATAACTAACTTGTGTTGGGCAGTGTATTCTTCCCCAGGGAAGGCCTTAGTGTTTATTACAGTCTGTTTATCTCGATGCATTACAAGTAAGTAAACGATTTGGCTTTTGTGATCCCCTGACTGATATGAAATCAGGTGGCTGGCTGGCCAGTTTCCTGAAATTTGTGTTGCAGTTTATTCATTTCACAGAATTCCAGGAGCCTCAATTCCTCTTTATTTCTTGAACCATAACCACAGCTACCATGGACTTCACTGAATCCATCCTGGTACTGTCCTACATGTTCTTTGAAGTTGCCTGTGAAGATGATGATATCTCTTTCACCAGTCTCTGAAGTTGTCTATAAAAGTTCCTCATAGAACCTGTCCTTTTGGTCTTTACTTAGTCCTGTCTGTGCAGCATAGGTAGATGTAACTGTCACCAGTCTATTTCCTATTGCTATTCTAAGCTTGATGATTCTGTCACTTACTCTAACTACCTCTATCACCTTATATATCTACATCTCAGCTAGTAAGATGCCAAGGAAGACTTGGGTAGAAGTTGTGAAAGCTGATCTCAAATTGTTGAATCTCAAGAGGAGATGGAAAAGGATAGCAACAAGTGGAGAGATGCTGTGTTGAAAAGGTTCCATCCAACTCTTGCAAGCAGGGAAAAGCAGATGTAAAATGATGACATATATATATAGAGAGAGAGATAGAGAGAGCTAGAGAGAGCTAGAGAGAGCTAGAGAGAGAGAGTGAGAGAGAGAGAGATACATATACCTCATCAAACTTAACAATGATGATGATGATATGTGAATGATAAACTTGCAAAAGAACACTGTGTACAAATTGAAGCCCCCACTTTTGGAAACTGAATACCATACTGTTGCAATTATCATTCACCAACAAAGATCAATCAAAATTATAATACATAATCAAAATGGGTTTTTAGATCAGACTTTCACCACTTTTCATGGCTTCCTCATTCAACCTCTTCTACAAGTTTGTTATTCTTGTGAGATTTGACAATTCTATACTCAGCTGTCTTCTATATCACATACTTGCACCAGCCTTTTCTCTGGCACACTACTTCTCATTCTTTTTATACCCAAACATTTATCATCTTATTGATATCTCACTGAGATGATAGTCTTGTGGGTATCTGACTGGGATGACAATATTGTGGATATCTCACTGAGATGATAGTATTGTATGATATCTCACTGGGATCACAATATTGTGGATATCTCAC
The DNA here is from genome assembly GCA_964016885.1 of Eledone cirrhosa. Classification (NCBI taxonomy): domain Eukaryota; kingdom Metazoa; phylum Mollusca; class Cephalopoda; order Octopoda; family Eledonidae; genus Eledone; species Eledone cirrhosa. Next base: position 96,302,983 of record OZ024743.1, on the reverse strand, counting down.
TGAGATGATAGTATTGTGGATATCTCACTGGGATCACAATATTGTGGATATCTCACTGAGATGATAGTATTGTGGATATCTCACTGGGATCACAATATTGTGGATATCTCACTGAGATGATAGTATTGTGGATATCTCACTGGGATCACAATATTGTGGATATCTCACTGAGATGATAGTATTGTGGATATCTCACTGGGATCACAATATTGTGGATATCTCACTGAGATGATAGTATTGTGGATATCTCACTGGGATCACAATATTGTGGATATCTCACTGAGATGATAGTATTGTGGATGTCTCACTGGGATGACAGTCTTATTGATATCTCACTGGGATGATAGTCTTGTAGATATCTCACTGGGATGATAGTCTTGTAGATATCTCACTGGGATGATAGTCTTGTGGATATCTCACTGAGATGATAGTCTCATTGATATCTCACTGAGATGATAGTCATGTTGATGTTGATATCTCACTGGGATGATAGTCTTGTGGATATCTCACTGGGATGACAATATTGTGGATATCTCACTGAGATGATAGTCATGTTGATATCTCACTGAGATGATAGTCTTGTGGATATCTCACTGGGATGATAATATTGTGGATATCTCACTGAGATGATAGTATTGTGGATATCTCACTGGGATGACAGTCTTATTGATATCTCACTGGGATGATAGTCTTGTGGATATCTCACTGGGATGATAATATTGTGGATATCTCACTGGGATGATAGTCTCATTGATATCTCACTGGGATGATAGTCTTGTTGATATCTCACTGAGATGATAGTCTTATGGATATCTCACTGAGATGATAGTCTCATTGATATCTCACTGAGATGACAGTCTTGTTGATATCTCACTGGGATGATAGTCTTGTGGATATCTCACTGAGATGACAGCTAGTCATGACCGATAGACACTTTTTTATTTCACTGAGATATCAACAAAATATGTTGTTATCTCACTGACATGACAGAGAGACATGTGCATGAGATAAAAGCAAGATATTCCCATAGGTTCTGACATGATAGACGCGTATTATGATATGTTGATGGGATGAGTTAGACAGGTGAGTGTATTACTGAGATGATAGAGATGTCTATAAGACATAACAGAGATATTCTGATATATTGTTTACAAGATAGTTAGTCATTTGATATATCACTGATATGGTGGCTAGACATTTTGATATATCACTGAGATGATGGTGAGATATTTTGATATATTGCTTAGATGATAACTATGTTTAGTGATATGTCAATGAGATAATAGCTAGACTATTTGATATGTCAGTGAGATGGTAACTAGATATATTGATATGTCGATAATAAGATAGCTAGACATTTCGATATATTGATGAGGTGATAAGCTTGACATTTTAGTATGGCACAAAGTTGATAGCTGATCAATTTGATTTGTCATTAAGATTGCTAAGATGAGAGCTAATCATTTCAACACCTTGCTCATATGATAACTAAAATTTCAATATATTGCTGATATAATAACTTAGCATTATTACTTTCTGACATGGTAGCTAAACATTTTGGTATATTTCTGACACAGCAGTTAAGCATTTTGGTATGTTACTAAGATGATAGCTGAATATTTCAACATGTTTCTCAGATGGTAACTATACATTTCAATATGTTATTGACAATTCAATATTTCACTGCTAGACAACTCAATATTTCACTGGGATGATAGACATATAATATATTGATTATATAATAGCTAAACATTTCAATATATTGGTGAGGTGATAAACATGCTGGGATGATATCTACATATTCTGAAGTATTGTTGATATGAGTGCTATATATTTTAATATGTAACTTACATGATAGATAGATATTAGGGTATCTTGCAGAGATAGCAACTAGATATTTTGATTCTTTATCGAGACAATAGCTAAGCATTTTGATATAGCCAAGCATTTTGATAGCCAAGCATTTTGTTACATTGCTAAGATTATATTTTGACATGTAGCTAAAATGATGGTTAAACATTTGAATATGTCACTGAGGTGATAGCTAAATATCTTGTAACATTTCTAAGATTATAGAGAGGTATTTTGATATGACATTAAATGATGACATGTTGATTTATTAATAACACCATAGATAGAGATTTGGAATATATCCCTAATATGATAGCAAAATATTTCAATATGCTGTTATGATGAAGGCTAAATATTTTCATATGTTGTGAAGATGGTAGTGAGATATTTCAATATATCATTATGATGATACAAAATACTGAGATATGTTGCTAAGATTATAGAGGGACATTTTATTATGTCACTAAGATGACTAGGGAATATTTCAATACCATGCTAACATTTATAGTGATATATTCTGATATGTAGCTAAGACAAATGTGAGAGTTTTTTATATGACTTAATATATTGTTGTTCATTTTTGCCCACCTCTTTATATATATATATATTATACATATATTTATATATATATATATATATATATATATATATATTGAAAAGTGAAGGCACATGGCTTAGTGGTTAGAGCATTGGGCTTGCAATCGGAAGGTTGTGAGTTCAATTCTCGGACCAGGTGATGTGTTGTTTCCTTGAGCAAGACACTTTATTTCATGTTGCTCCAGTTTACTCAGCTGTAGAAATGAGATGATAGGGACCCCAGTCCCTATCATTAAATCACCCAAGTCACCTCCAACAAGATATACATTGGAGGAGGCCAGCTAAACCTGCATAGGTGTGAGCTGTCACACACACACACATATATATTGAAAAGGCAAGCAAATATGGAACACAATATAAAGACTTGAACATTTTGACAAATTCAAATAAATACAGACACAGTAACAAAGAAATACACAGTTTGATTGACCCCTCTGTACACACCTATGGTCTTTGAGAAAAAATCATGACCTGTACAGTCATGCTAACCCCACTCAGCCACATGTTGCTGTCACCTCCATATTTACCATCTGCCTCTTTTAAGCTATAAAATTGAGAATATCTATATCAATGTGGATTGGCAGTATCGGTGTTACGGCCCTTTATGATCTCAGTTCAAATCCCGCTGAGGTTAACTTGGCCTTTCATCCTTATGGGGTCGATAAAATAAAGTACCAGTAATACACTGAGATAATTGCTGGCCTTGTGCCAAAAGTAGAAACAAATATCTATATCAATGTTTCAGATTGTGATAGTCATGTTTCCTTTCCTCATATATTGTGGCACCAGTCTGGGGGAAGGTGTGTGAGGAAAGGTGTGTGGCACACTATCTCTATTTGTCTACATCTCCCTTGGCTTTAAAGACACACACTTCTACATGCCCTGCCAAGGTTGATGAAACACACATCTTGCCACATATCAGCCAATGTCTTCTCCAACGTCTCATACAAGGGTATATAAAATCCCAATCTGTCACTTTCCTACCATCTCTTTACAAGAGGAATTCACCAAGCAACGATACACCAGCAATTAAAATACACCTATGTAGTATTTTTTTATTCTTGTAACTAAGTCATTATTATTTTTTTGGTTCTCAAGGTGAGGAAAGTATGATTTGCTGTTGTTTTTCCTTTTGTTATCAACATTTGTTCATTTGTCCCTCGTGTTTATTCAAGTGTAAATGTCTCTGTTTACAAATGTTTATTCAATTGTCATTTTTTCTAGTTATTTATTTTTTCAATCAATTGCTGTTATTTTTGTTTTTAAAATGTTCACATATTTTGACAAGCATATTGATTGCTAACATTTTTCTGGTTAGCGCCTTTTCCACACTCCCAGTTGGCCAGTTTTAATCACAGGTAAACAGACGCATTGGATGTTTGCAGAAATATAATAAGTGTCTAAAGACAATTCTTATTCTTCACTCCAGAGTAATGGAGTGAAGAATAATACACAGAAGTAAAAAAACAGAACAAAAATAAAATAAACCTTTTCCACTAGCAATTTTTGGTGGATATGGCTTAAGCAAGGCGATTTGAAACATTCCATTGAAAGCCTAATAGTTGCAGCACAAGACCAAGTTCTTGCTACCAAATTGGTGAATCTACAAAACTTCTGACACCCAGAAATGTAGTCTCTGTGGAAAGAATGTGCAAAATGTAGCCCACTTGCTAAGTGGATGTGAGAGTGTTTCCACAAAAAGAATACAAGCGCTGCCATGATAAAGTTTGTCTATAACTTCATTGGCTTCTATGTCGTAAATACCAATATGAAGTCATAGAGAATTGGTATGACATGTGCCTTGTAAAGTAATGCAGGAAAATGGGAAAGCAATGACATTTTGGGATTAGGATGACAGCGATAGAAAAAAAAAAAATGTTTCTACTACAGCACAAGGCCAGCAATTTTATAGGAGGGGAAAGTTGATTAAATAGACCCCAGTACATTACTGGTACTTTATTTTATCAATCCCGTTAAGATGAAAGGCAAAGCTAACCTCGGCGATTTTAATGCAGAATGTAAAGGGCTGTAACTCCATGCTGAAAGCATGTTGTCCGACACTCTACAGTCTTTGGATGCCCAGCTCTAGCCAAAAAAGAATATATCCACAGGCATGATAGAGTTGGGACCTTCATACACTGGAAGTTATGCCAGCATTATGAAAGCAGTAATTATGCACAGTAAAAATGATAATGGAAATAATAATGATAATGATAAAAATAATAATAATAATCACATTCAACTTTTTCAAGTCCATTTTTCTAAGTTGGTATGGAATGAATGGGTTTGCTTCACAAATCATCCCTCATTTTGATCTTTTGTCATTTGTTTTGTGAGATATAAAATCCTGAAATCTGATTTCACCATATCTTTATCATTCAACTGCTACTATTGGTATTCTCTACCAAAAGAACTCTGCATTTTTTTGCTCCCAGCACACTTCATCCCCTTCCTTGTGCATTAATTACATTCTAGTGTTTATCCTAGTGTAGTTATCACATTTCCTGCAAACTGCGGTTGATGCCACTGATGCCAAACTGATCTCTCATCTTACTTGTGCATTGCATTTCATGCAAGTTAACATTACACAGATAAATTAATACCATAATGTCGTTAAAAAACTAACACATTATGGTATTAATGGAATTGTTAGTGATTGGTTCAGATTCAATCTACCACACCATAAACAATACATGTATTGATATGAGACTTGGAAAGCCACTACTTATCTGCATTCGTCATTACTAATATATATAATTGTTTCTACTTTTGGCACAAGGCCAACAATTACCCAGTACATTACTGGTACTTTATTTTATCGACCCCGTAAGGATGAAAGGCAAAGTTAACCATATAATGACACCTAATATATATATGTACAAATAATGTCCTGCATTCTAAATATGGTGAGGGAGTGTGAGGGGATCAATTAACTGAGATTAACCTCACAATTTCTGTCAGAAACTCCCTTAGGGGTGTTCAGATCAAGAGAAGAAAGTTAGGAGGGAATTCCTACAGTCTGAGCTGATCAAAGTCTTTTAGAATGATTTCAGACAAAGCAATGGAAGTTGATATTGTCTATAAACCAACTTAGTGAAACCAACAAACATGTTTTGATCTTATTAAAATCCCTCAGTGGAACATATTCATTTAGCAAGTTGGCTAGACTAGAATGGACCAATATATATATAGGAGAGGGGGGGGGGGTTTGATTGCTGACTCTGTCAACAAAAGGTAGAGGCAAAAAGACCTGATGGAAGTGCACTGCTTGAAATGTATTTATACAAATAGAATCTTACGTTTTGTATATGGTAAGTGGGAAATGTCTTCAAGCAATTTCAGACTAAATCTCCCCCCATGTACCTACTGTATATACAGACCCATACACTAAAGCAATCTAACAACATTTTAATGTCAAATTTAGCGTATATAAATGTTTAACTGAACAAACTACAATTGTTTACATCCAATCATATTACAGAAGTTTCAGTGGCAAGACATCCATTATTTAACTGCCAGTTGACAACTACATCATTGTCAAACATAATCCAGAGTGATTCTCAGCTATATTAAACAATGGTGGAGCTGATCCCGTCCTATAACTCCGGGTGCAGTATTGACATACAGTATTTCTAGAACATTTTTTAAACCTGACGGAACTCCTCTCCAGATCTGAACACAGCAGATTTCTCCCAGAGAACACTAGAGAGTGAGAGTATAAAAGTGAGACAGATAAAAATGATTGCTTTATTTCATGTGAGTTCTTAGTGCATATTTCTTCTTTACATAAGCTACATAGGAAGTCTATATTCTCTGTTACCTTGTCTGTATTCCCACTACATCTTGTTTGTCCATAGATTACACTGTGTATACCTTATGGAGTTTCTACTCACCAGTTTTTGATATTACCATTTCTCCGATGGTATCAAAATCCTATCTTTTTTATTATGTATTTAGACATTAGTTTTTGTTAAGTTTACTTTTAGGCCTTTTAATCTAGGTTTTTCTTCCTTGTCTGGAATTTTTCCTGTACTTCTTTCATGGATTCAGCTATAAGGAATTCCCATGGAGTGTCAGTCTTAAACTCCTGTATTATGGCCAGGAGAAAAGGATAAACAGAAGTAGACAGAGGACTAAGTTCTGATGGCCCCCCTTTATGGATTTAAATTTATCATTGTACTTGTTTCCAAAACTTGTCTTGCTGATTGTACCTCTATACATGGCTTGTATTGCCTTCATAAGCCATTCATCTACACCTATCATTAAGTCCCCCCCCCCCCAACACCCGATTACAAAGCGCAACCTGACAAAGGCCTCTAGATCGAATGCTAGATGCAAGGATTTACTCTTAGCTAAGCACTTCTGTAGTATCTCACAATGAAAAGGCATCAGCTGTAGCCCTACCTGGTGCAACGCCAAACTGCACATCATCTAGCTTAATGCTGTCACTAATTAGATGTGCTATAACCCTTTCGGTAACTTTCATGACATGCTCCATCAACTTGATGCTTCTGTAGTGAGCCATCCCTAGTGTGTCTCTGATACTACATGGTCAGTCATTGGATATGACACCATTCTCTACTATTTGGTTAATGATGCACCTGACAAGCTTGTAGCTTACCATGTCAGATATTTTTCACATCTCAGCCACTATACTGAATGGTCCAACTGACTTCCCTTCCCTCATATCCTTAATAACTTTGTCTATTACTCTACTCCCAACTTTTATGGCTGGTCCCTTGGTTGGGTTTATATGGAGTAGGCCCTCACTGTCCCATTTATTCTCTTCATTCATCAGTTTCTCATAAGACTTCCATGCCACTTTCTTTTCAGCATCAGCCAAGAAAATGCATTATTTTCATTTTGGACACACTTTCCCTAACCACATCTCCATTTTCTCTCACATTGTCTCACAATTTAGAATGCTTCAGACCTCTGATTCTCACTACAAAAGACAGCCTACAACCCCTTAAAAGAATGGTTACTGCACTCTTCTTTGTGGTTCAATTTACTGATCAGTATCGGTAGAGGGTCAGACACCATGCTTTGTAGCATAGAGTTACGTCCCTTTACAGTCCGAGTTCGAATCACGCCAAGGTTAAATTTGCTTTTCATCCTTACGGGGTTGATAAAATAAAGTACCAGTAATGCACTGGGATAATTGGTGGCCTTGTGCCAAAAGTAGAAACAATTATAATGATTTACATTTTAAATATATATATATAAATGGAAGTACAGCATAATCGAAGCTCTGGCTGCAGCTAAGCTAACGAATGCAATCGGAATGTGCAGCTAAGCACTCAATAAGGTATTTTACCTTAGAGTAACAACATTACGTTTAGACCGCTTTGCAAATTGAAGATTGCGACCGGTAAGCCAGCTGCAGGGACCAAAGCAATGAGACTCAGGATAATTTGACAAAAAATATATACATTGATGTGTGTGTTTGTATGTGTATTATACATACATATCAAATGACTAACTATCTTGTAAAAAATATATGTGTATGTGTATGTATAATGCTTGCTAGTGGGGAGAATAGATGTTAAATGATGATGATGAAATATATGTATGTGTGTACATATATACATATAAGAATGTTGTCTCATATAATATTGTATGCGTCATGTGCACAATTGCATGTGTGTGTGGATGTGTAGGTATTCATCAAGTATGTGCTTTTTTTTTAGATGTATAAGCATGCCCATGCGTGGGTACATGTATGTATGTGTGTCCACACACATATGCATACATGCATGTGTATACATGTCTGGGTGGATGTATTTGTATGAACATGTCTGTGTGAGTGTATGCATGTGTATGTGTAGATCTTCCATTTTTTCATCTGTATATATGTGCAGCGTCTTAACTATATACGCTTTCCTGAGTACAGTGTGTGTAGATATGTGTATATTTATCAAAAATACCTTTGAAATAACTTTTTTGAAAGGCTATTTCAAACATTCTTTTAAAAAGGTTCTTTTTACAGGGTTTTTCTTTTTGAAATGTGTGTATTTTAAGGTATTTTGAGAGTGTTTTTCTGAAACGTTCTGTTAAATGTTTCTAATTTTTTTTTAAATTCTTTCTAAGTATTTGCTGCACATTCAATATTTACTGTGATTGTCGCATATAATACAGTTGTGGGTGTGTACGTGATCACTGTGGGTATATAAGTGCCCGTATGTATCACGCCTGCACAAAACATGGACATAGGTGAGGGCGACTGCAGGTTGACAGGGCGGTGACAGTGCACGAGCGGTTCAATCATACAACCCCTCACCTCCTACAGTAGTAATTCCGATCTAAGAAACAACTTTGATAGACAGGTAGCAAATGAAGGGAACCAAATATAGGATGGCCATGAGTGGCCAAAAATACCGATGACGTGTACAATTCGTGACCACTCATAGACTGACAACAACAGGATCTAAGCTGCCGAGTGAAGGCGACAAGTGTAACTGGACATTTGGAAACTCTACTTCGTAGAATCAAGACGTATATGAGGACCTTGCGATTTCAGAGTCAGGTTCGATCATTACATCGAGCTGGTCGCCAGAGAAACGATTGTAATATGTCTAATAAATTTTATTCGTCGCAACACTGATTCTCCTCTTCTTATGTGATATATATATATATATATATATATTGTACTGCTTCTCTGTTTTCGTTCCCGTTTCAGTTTTCACTATATATATCTATCTCTCTCTCTCTCTATATATATATATATATATATATATTTATTATTATTATCATCATCCTTTTTAAATCAGTTTTTCCATTGTTGCATGGGATATATATATATATGTGTGTGTGTGTCTGTATATATATATGTATATATATACACACACACACATATATATATATATATATATGTACCATGCAACCATAGAAAAACTGATTTAAAAAGGATGATATATATATATATATATATATATATATAAACGGAAAAAATGAAACGAAATTTCATTTCTCACTCTTAGTACGGCTGTTACTTAAATATAAGTATGTATACGTACATACATATATGTATACAGACGTACATTAGTATGTATATATATACATACATGCACACATATATATATATCTACGTATGGATTCACCGAACATTTATTATAATGCTCGGTGTGTTTGTAAACAAACATTCTGAATTAAGCCGTACAGTGTTTAGCAACCATCGTTGCCCTTTTGTTCAACACTGACAAAGGAACGATGTACTAGTTTAAAGCTTATTAGCTATCGTCAGGACCGTATACCTTCCTGCCAGATGATTGAACATCTGAAATGATATACTTTCCTTATGCATATTAACGGCTGAACAGCCTAATTTGCATATCGAGTGAGTTAATCGGCAGGGCGCACCGAATACGATAAACGAAAAAAATGAAACGAAATTTCATTTCTCACTATTAGTACGGTTGTTACTTAAATATAAGTATGTATACGTACATACATATATGTATACAGACGTACAGTAGTATGTATATATATACATACATGCACACATATATATATGTACGCATGGATTCACCGAACATTTATTATAATGCTCGGTGTGTTTATCGTTTTCGGTGCGCCCGGCCGATTAACTCACTCGATACGCAAATTAGGCTATCATCTCATTTGCAGTGGTCGTGGAGGTGCCACAACAAAAAAAGCACCCAGCCCACACTGTAAAATGGACGTGTAGGCACCACGGAAAAAAAGCACCAGCACTCACTGGAAATAAGGTTGGTGTTAGGAAGGGCATCCAGCCGTAGAAATCAAGCCAGAATCAGTTCCCGTCCCACCCTTACAAGTAGGGAAAAGCGGACGTAAAATGATGATGATGATACACCTACATACAGATACATACACATACGCATATATGAAGTTTTACGTTGATGAAAATTTCATGGATTTTTTATTCATATATTTATTTATTTTTCTATCTATTTTTATGTGTTTTTTTTACCTGCTATTACAAAGAAATCAGACTCTGAATACTGATTCAAAAATTGGATTAAAGTCTTATATTACATTTAGAGTGACTGCCAATCAAAAGCCTACACTAACCAACATTATGGCAAATCATTGCTGCAGAGAACAGCCAGTCACACCTGCTACACCAGCCATTCCACATAACAAAGCTCATTTCACAAGCAAGATGCATTTCTGATTCTGTAGAGATCTCAACGGCAACTGGCACAAAAAGGAAATATTCAGTGAAAGCCTGATATTTCGTATCACTACACCTTATATCCCCCCTCCATACACACACACACACACATGTATATCATGACTCATGTTTACTTTCCTGATATTTGTACATTATTCTATGTACTATAGATGCACCTTTGATGAGTTGTAGTGCATCTGAGCACTGTACACAATAATTTCATTATTATTATTTATTATCTGCTCCGCTTCCTGGGTTAGGTGTCTTCTGTATCTTAGTACTCCAGATTATTTTTTCAAATCTGGTAGTTACCTTATCAGTCACATTTTGTCAAGCCACTAAGTTACAGGACATTAAAAACAAACACACACACACATATATATATACATGCTTTTTCTCCCCTTTACCCCTATCTCCATTTTTGTTTTTACTTTCTTCTCTCTTCTAAATATCCTCTCCTCTCTTTTTCTATCTTCCAATGAAGGAATAGCATTTGAAACGTTAAGACTCTTTCCCAAATAAAGCACTAAATATTTAAATATGAAAACAAGAATTGGGCTCGATCGATACAGATCGAACCTTGAACTGCTCAATTGCAAAATGCTCGTCACACCTCAATTAATGTAATGAAAATTGGACACCTCGCCCATATTATTATTATTATTACTATATATACACACACACACACACACACACACACACACACACACACACACACACACACACACACACACACACACACACACACACACACATGCTAAAATATATCTGAGGAGCTTCCAATTCCAGCGTCAGGTTCGATCATTAATAGATCTTTCCTCGAGCTGATCGACAGTGAAACATATGTAATATGTAATTAAATATGTATATGATGTAACACTGATTCTTTGTTCCCTGATATATTAATACTATATATATATATATATATATATATATATATATATATATATATATATATATATATATATATATATATATATATATATATATATATATATATATATATATATCATCATCATTTTACGTCCGCTTTTTCCCTGCTTGCAAGGGTGGGACGGGAACTGATTCTGGCTTGATTTCTACAGCTGGATGTCCTTCCTAACACCAACCTCATTTACAGTGAGTGCTGGGTGCTTTTTCCGTGGTGCCTACACGTCCACTTTACAGTGTGGGCTGGGTGCTTTTTTGCCTTGGCACCTCCATGACCACTTTGCAGTGGGAGGGGGTAGGGGCATATTGTCTATATGCTTCAGCTTGTACCCACGGGAGGTCGGGTACTCTGTATTACTGCGTGACGCCAGAGGTCACGTTCATGTGTCATCGCCTTTGAGAGTTGTAATTGGGTAAGGTCGGCTTTTATCACCTCATCCCAGGTCTTCTTGGGTCTCCCCACTCCGCGGTTTCCATTGACTTCTAGTGCTCTGCACCTTTTTATGCAGCTGTAATCCTTCATACGCATCACATGTCCAAACCAACGCAACCGCCTCTCCTGCACACAGCATCTGATTCCTCTTATGCTCAGTCTCTCTCTCAATTCATGTATGTTTTGTCGTTCGCGTATATTACTATTACACATCCATCGGAGCATGCAGGCTTCGTTTCTCTCTAATCTACGTAATAATCCACCTTCAGCGCCCAGGTCTCACTACCATGTAACATTGCTGTTCGGATACATGCATCATACAATCTGCCTTTCATTCTGAGGGAGAAGCCTTTTGCAGCTAGCAGTGGTAGTAGTTCCCTAAACTTCTTCCATCCCGTTCTTACCCTAGTTATTGTACTTTCTGAACACCCACCTCCGCTGCTAATTCGGTCACCTAGGTAGCAGAAGCTGTCTACTGTTTCAACAGAGCCCTCCCGGAGATTGGTGGTACTTGTTTCTTGTGGGTGTTTGCTGCTTGCTGTCCCAGCACAGCTGCTACATGTGAAACCTACATTCTTAATTAAGCTTCCTGAGATCCCGCTACATCTCTTGTGTACCCATTGTTTGCATTTGGGGCAGAGAATGGAGTTCCTACCTACACCTTTCCTACATACTGAGCAAGGCCATTTCCATGAGGGGATCTGGGTTCTGTTTTCTCATCTACTTACAAGGACCTTAGTCTTTGTCATGTTGACTTTGAGACCCTTTCTTTCTAGTCCCTGCTTCCAAGTTTGGAATTTATTTTCTAGTTCTACCATAGATTCAGCTATAAGTGCGAGGTCATCAGCATACAGGAGTTCCCATGGGCATCCGGTCTTAAACTCCTCCGTTATTGCCTGCAGGACTATGATGAACAGGAGAGGGCTAAGAATAGAGCTCTGGTGGACACCAACCTGTACGCTAAATTCCTCGCTATACTCATTGCTAATCCTAACTTTGCTGACTGCTCCCCTATACATGGCTTGTACAGCTTTCACAAGCCATTCATCTACTCCTAGTTTTCTAAGAGCCCACCAGATTACAGCACGTGGAACTATGTTAAAGGCTTTCTCGAGATCGACGAATGCTAGGTAGAGTGGCTTACTTTTAGCTAGGTACTTTTCCTGTAACTGCCTCACAAGGAAGAGGGCATCAGTGGTGCCTCTTCCTGGTACAAACCCAAATTACATCTCATCTAGTTTCACCCGGTCCCTAATTAACTGTGCTATAACTCTTTCTGTTACTTTCATGACCTGGTCCATCAGCTTTATACCTCTATAGTTTTCTCTATCTAGTGCATCACCTTTACCTTTGTAGCAGTTGACAATGATGCTACTGCACCAATCTTTTGGTATGACACCTAGTATTACCTGGTTAACAATACGTGTGGTTATAGTGTGACCTACAGACCCAGAACCCTTCAGAATCTCGGCAGCTAAACCCGATGGACCGGTTGCCTTCTCCATCTTCATATCTTTGATTGCCTTACTTACTACGCTGCTGCTGACTTGTACTGCTAGCCCCTCTATAGGGTCTACTTAGGGTAGGGTGTCTTTTTCCCATGCATTCTCCTCATTTAGTAATCCATCATAATGGTTCTTCCATGCATCTTTCTTCTCAGCACTTTATCATTCCGGATACACTTCTCTCCAATGACATCACAACTCTCTCTGACACACTGCCTCGCAGTCTTGAACACCTCCTGTTTCTGGTCCTCACGTTGCAAAACATGCTTGAATTTTCTATCCTCTGCTTCTCTCCTAGCTAAGTATACTTGTCACCTAGCTTCCCTCTTGGTCTCTATGTAATGTACCCTGCTTCCCCGTTCTTCCATTCTTTCCATGCCTGTCTCTTGGCCTTAACTGCCTCATCTACCTTATTGTTCCACCACCAAGTCACTCTCCTCCTGCTTGTGGTCTTACTCCAGCCACAGATCTCATCTGTCGCCCCTAGTAAGTTATTTTTTAGGAATATATATATAGTATTTATATATATGTACATACAAATATATATTTAAATGTGTGTGTGTCAATCATTGGTTTATAATGTGGCTATTGCTTCTGTTTCCTGTATCATGTATCAATTACATAATGTGATAATCAGGACATTCGAGGATTGGAAAATATGACATTGAAGAAAAACGTGAAAAGAATGAAAAACATATCAAGTATCTTGAATAGCAGAAAAAAGAAAAGAATGACAATAAAAGGTATAATAAGGGAAGTAACCCAGATTCTCTTTCAAGGATTTCTCTTCCTTTACTTATATGAAATTGGAAATATAATATTCCAAAGTCTGTTTTAAGCCAGAAGGCTCATTTGGCCGGTGCTTATCCCGGTTTTATGGCGTGAAGCGATTTAGAGTACAAGACTCCCCTCTGGACAGGACGCCAGTCCATCGTAGGGTTAAACCTCCAGCTATTGCTAGTAATCATTTTCAGCTGAGTGTACTGGAGCAACGTGAAATGAAGTGTTCTGCTCAAGAACACAACACGCAACCCAGGAATCGAACCCACGACATTATGATCGTAAGTCAAACACCCTTACCACTAGGCCACGTACCTCCACAAATAGAATATTAAACAGGCATTTATATGTGAGAGTATTAATCAGTTAGTGGCATTAATGGCATTGAAGTCCAGGAGCCATATGCCATAATACTAGGATTGACGGATATATGAACATTTATACAGCCTATGGAATTTACGTTTTGATGAATAAATGGTTTGCATAAGAGAAACCCTATAGTTTATGTTGATTACTGACATATGGAAGTGGTTAAAGATAAGAATAATACATGCCCATACTATATATATATATATATATATATATAAAAATTTTTTTTGATGAAACATTTGTCTGCAGTTCTGTTTACATAACAACACAAGAGCAAGAATGAGGGGAATGAGGGGCTTCTACTGACATGGCTTTAGAAATGAGGCGTGTTTGCATAATTGCAAACGAATCGAATATTATTATAGTTACGTCCCTTTACAATCTGAGTTCAAATCCCGCCGAGGTTGACTTTGCCTATCATCCTTACGGGGTCGATAAAATAAAGTACCAGTAATGCACTGGGTAATTGCTGGCCTTGTGCCTAAAGTAGAAACAATTATTAATATTCGAAAAACTCTGATTACATTTATTATATATATATATATATGTGCGTGTGTGTGTGTGTGTGTGTGTGTGTGTGTGTGTGTGTGTGTGTGTGTGTGTGTGTGTGTGTGTGTGTGCATATATAGGTACATGTGCAGATGTGTGCATGTGCGTGTGTGTCTATATATATATATAACAACTTAACTTAATCGTTTTAGTTATCTATTAAATACCTGATAAATTCAACAGACAGAAAAACCTTAGACATTTTGAAAAATTCCTTTACAGAGATTTTAAAACAGATTTGCCTCCCCTATTTCAAATATAAAGATCTCCATCGTTCCGAGGAAAATTAGTCGAGGGATAATCACTTCATTTCTCATATTTTAGTCAATGTGCCTGAAAAAAGGGTCAGTTTAAAAGTACCTCTTCCATTCTACAGTGGTAGCCATGACTGGGCCTTGAAACCAATGGTAACATGTTAAGTGTATGAAACTTTATTTATACTATATATATTTACACATATATATATATACACATATATATATACTGAGGTTAGCTGGACATGCTCACCGACATCCAGAGTTGACACTGCACTCAGTGCTCCTGTGGGAGTCCCCTGCATGGACACACTGGAAGAGGAAGACCGAGGTTAACATATGTTGATGTCCTAAGGACAGACACTGGTCTCTTGGAGACGCAGGACATGGCAGCGATAATGAGGGACAGAGACTGCTGGAGAGAACTCGTCCATGGATCTCGGGAATTTTACCCGCCCTAGATAGATATATTTATATATACATAAGTAGAGAATTTTGTTTTTCTAGCAATATACGGCATATTTACAAATAAAACATTTTGAAAGTCTTCAGCTATAAATCTGGAAACTGATGGCATGGCACCTTCTAGTGGATTCCAGCAGAAGCAAAGGGTGAGTAACTGTCAATGATGACGTTTCTGACTCTGGTCATTCTCAAGAGAGTGCTCCCTTACCCTGCTCTCTGCTGGAACTCATTATAGGTGAAAACATAATTTTTACACCTATGTACATGGGCTGATTAGACCTCCTTTGTATATAGATCTATTGGCTGGCTCAGTCGGAAAATAGAATTAAGGTGTTTGCTCTAACATAGCTGTATACATATAAGTAAACTATATCAGCTCTTAGACTGACTGTGGTTTCACACGATTTAACTTAAGTGTACCATGTAAAATTGTCGGCTCGTGCAACAGAAAAATAAGTATTTCTGTTGGTATGATGTTTGTGTGAAAAACAAACAAATTAGATAGACAGGAAGTGAGAGAAAAAGGAAAAAAGAAGAGGAAAAGAAATAGCCAATGAACCTCAGACCATGGTATCTGTTCAAAATAGAAAGCTACTATAGCTGGCATAAAATATATAAACTAAGTTATCTCGAAGATGGAGTTGAAGCATAAATGTATTAGAATTCATAGAATAATGAGAAGAACTCAATGCAAGGAAGCTATTAAAACAGGTACACATATAGTGTATTCTTACAGTTGATGGTTGCATATACACAGACATACACACATACCTTATGTGTGTATGTGTGTATGTGTGTGTGTGTGTGTGTGTGTGTGTGTGTGTGTGTGTGTGTGTGTGTGTGTGTGTGTGTGTGTGTGTGTGTGTGTGTGTGCGTGTGTGTGTGTGTGTGTGTGTGTGTGTGTGTATGTCTGTATGTATACAGAGCCCCTTCTCCGAACTAAAATACTTTTAACTTATAATTTGATAAGCTCCCAAACCTAGATTTTGACTCATCCTGCTCTGACAACACGAAGAAAATTATTCAGCCTGTACTTTCCACTACACAATCCACTCTCACTCACACCAAGTCATGTGATATGTCATAACACCATAAAAACCTCTTCTCTGCTTTAGATATTTCCACAACAGTTATGCGGAAATCATGTTTGGTTATTTATTTATCAATCATAGGAAATTGTTTTATATTTAATTAAATTATTCGAATTTGTATAAAACTGTGATCCTTTAAGATTCAGTAATGCATCTCTTTGATGTCTGTAGACTACACAAACACACAATAACTATACACTTGTTATAACTGTCTGCCATAAGAACGCTACTATCTGTCAAAAACACACTAAATTTTTTAATTTACAATTCACAAAACTCGAATGTAAAACAAAAAGTGGTCAGGTGGGGTGTGGCATGTGTT
>OZ024743.1:96221755-96284255 GCA_964016885.1 Eledone cirrhosa | reverse complement strand
ACACACACACACACACACATATATATATATATATATATATATATATATATATATATATATATAAGTTTCTTTTATTTGCCACTAGGGCATCAAAAGTGGGACAAGTACAAAGGGGGGAGTTTACACAAAAAGGCGTCCTCAATAAGGAGGAGGCAATAACAAAATATAAAAATAAAATAAGATATAACAAAAAATAAAATTTTTAACAAAATCCTCAATAGAGAGGAGGCGCCTTGGGGGGTCGCACACACCCCCGAAAAAAGTGTGCAACCCTTTTCCTCAGGAGCACAGAGAGGGGGTGCTCCCTCGTTCCTTCCTCTTTTCCACCTACAGGCTTATGTAAAGAGAAGGCCCATTCACACGGGCCATTCTCGCCACTTTCACCCACCTTTCATAAAAACGACTGGGGTGCAGCACCTCTCTCTCCATCCTGATCCTTCTTCCGAAATGATATCGGAAGAAACGGACCAGTTGTTGGCCAGAGAGAAAGGCGCCCGACCTCAGTCCTTTCAGACGCGTCCACCATACAACCTCTTTCGCCATGGCTATTACGCACAGAAACACCGCCTCTGCTTCATCTTTGAAGGGGGGAGGCGGCTTGATCATTACAATAGACTCGGTGGTCAACCGGATCGGTCCCACCCTTGACAGCAGTTGTTCGACATAGCCCCACAGATCGGCTACGCCCGAGCAGTGTACCAATGCGTGTGCAACGGTTTCCTCGTCGCACACGCATCTGGGACAGATCTTTTTGGCGGGGTCCCTACCCGGGCGCCCGTGTCTGTAGAGCCTTTCTCGAACGGGTAAAGCCCCTCGGTAGCACTGCCAGGCCAGGGACTTCTGGAAGTTGTCCATAGGTCCCGGGCTGAATGTCCTACCGAACAGGCTGGCCAGTTCGTCCTCCTCCATGTCTAGGGCTTCTCCGAGGGCGTCGTCGCACCTGCTGCGTACCAGCCCTCTATAGAATGTTGCGGTGGAGTCTCCACTGATAACCGGATCCGCCTGCCAGAGGGCGGTGAGCGCCTGGGCACACTCAGTGTGCCAGGCGCCCAGTTTTCTCGGTCTCTGCTTGACCCAGGATTGCAGTTCGGTGAGTGAGACGAGTCTGGGAAAGGTTCGTCTCACAAACGGGGCCCACACCGGTTGTCCGGTGAGGAATACGTAGAGGTGCCGTAGCCTTAATGCGTGTTTACGCATCATTAGCCACGGCATCCCCAGCCCTCCTTTCGAAGGGTGTTGACAGCAGATGGATCTCCTCACCATAGGAGCCCGCCCCTTCCAAAGGAATTGGAAGAGCGCGCGCTCCATCTTGGTGAGGGTTTCCCTTGGGCAGGGCACTACGGTCAGGCGGTAGTAGATGACGGACGCTATATAAGTGTTCGCCACCTCCGCCCGACCTTTCAGGGGTAGTTTGCAACTGGCCCACTTCTGGGTCAGTGCAAACACCCTGTTCGTAACCTCCGCCCAGTTTTTCTCCACCTGGAGGTCCGGTCCGAACCAGACCCCGAGCAACTTCACCGGGCCCTCCGTCCAGCGTCCGACGACGCCATCGGAGGGCATCGGTCTGCCCCTCCACGTGCCGAGTTGCAAACCGATCGACTTGTCCCGGTTCAGCTTAGCCCCTGTGAACTTTTCGTACTCCTCCAGTAAGGTGCCGACCGCCTCGATTTCGGAGGCCGTCGACACCATTACTGTCACATCATCGGCGTAGGCTGACACCGCTTTCCGCAATCCCGGTTCCAAAGGGATGCCCTGCAACAACTCCAACTTCCGCAGTAGTGGCTCGAGAGTCAACACATACAGAAGGGAGGAGAGAGGGCACCCTTGTCGGATGGACCGCGCGATTTTGAACGGCTCCGAGAGGTAGCCGTTCACCTTGACCCTAGAGCAGATGCGGCTGCTGTGCATAGCAGTGATCCAGCCCCTGAAAACGGGTCCGAAGCCTGCCGCCGCTAGCACCGCATCCAGGTAACCATGGTCGACCCTATCGAACGCCTTAGATTGATCCAAGTTGATCAGAGCCCCACCAAAGCCGGGTTCGTTCCCAACCCTCTCTATGATGTATCGCATGAGGTGGAGGTTGTCATGGATGGACCTGGACGGGATAGCGCATGTCTGCGCATCTCCCACCAGGTTGCCCACGACAAGCGCCAACCTCTTTGCTAGCACCTTGGCCAAAATCTGTAACTCTGTATTTAGCAGAGTTATGGGCCTGAAGTTACTTATTTCGTCCCCCTTGTTCTCGTCCTTCCTCACTAGCGTGACTACGCCCTTGGTCACAGTACAGGGAATTCTCCCGTTCTGTTGCCAGTTGCAGTAGACCGCCTCGAGGAGATCGGGGAACAAGTCCGGCATAGCTAGATATAATTCGTAAGGAAGACCATCGAGACCCGGGGATTTGCGTTTGCCGCATTGGCCTAGCACGTCCTCTATCTCAGCGGCCGAAATCGGCTCCTCGCAAGACTTCGCCTCCCTGTCCGAGAGGCGCGGCAGGCCGTCGAGGTATGGACCGAAGTCCACGTTTCCAACCGGCTCCCCGCCCCTCCCGAACAGTCGGGCAAAGTGCCTTTGAAAGGCCTCACACATCTGCTTAGGCTCAAGAATCGCCCGTCCATCCAGGTCTCGCAAAGACCGGATGGTGGATTTAGTTCCACTGTTGGCCTCTGTCACGCGGGCCCAGCTAACAGCTTTGGCCCCCTCGTTCCCTAGAGCACGTATTTTACTTCGGACAACGCAGCCTTCGTGCTTCGCGTCGAAAAACTGGCTCAAAGCCGTTCTCGACGCTAGCACTCTGGCCACGTCGCCGCTTCTAATTGCCTCTTCTACTCTATCTATTAGCTCCCTTTCCTTCCTATTCCTATCCGCAGCTAGAACCTTACTAAATTCTATCGAGACTACTCTAATCTCTCTCTTTAGAGATACCCACCACCTGCTGTTGACGATCGCTCCAGTCAACCGTTCCTTAACTAACGTACTAATCCGATTCCTGTAGGCTCTACTTGCCGGCAAGGACAAGTTGAGCTTCCAGTAACCGGGGCCCTGTCTATGCGTTCTATCAAGGTTGACCATGCAGGTCACCAACTTGTGGTCTGAATAGCCAACCATGAGCATTTCTGGACAACTTAAAAAGTCCCTGTCCTTATTTCTAACTAAAAATCTATCTAGGTACGATCTAGATGATCCGCTGCGATTTGACCAAGACCAGGTTGGCACCGTCGGAAAATCTAGTCGAAATCTATCGGCCAGGTCAAATCGGCCGAGTAACCCCTTGAGGCTGTTGCACCCCTCTCTATCGGGACATGCCCCTGCATAGTCCCAACGTGCATCCAGGATACCATTCCAATCCCCCACTAAAAGCAGGGAACGGGACGTCCCTAGAAAAGACTCCAGACGCTGGAAAAAGTCGGGCCGCTCTGTCCCAAAAGGGGCATATGCGGCTATCAGCCTAAAGGCTCTACCTTCACCACTGCCAAGGTCCAGCACCACCAGTCGACCCCCTGGGTCCAAGTGAACTATCTGTGTTGCAAGGCCCATATGTTTTTGCAGCAGAACGACAACCCCACGCCCACCTCCGGGCTGACAGAGAGATGCGTGCATCTCAAAGTCGTCAAAGGTGGGGGCTAGCTGTCGCATGCTGCTGATCCGGGCCTCGCAGATAACCATCACATCTATACGTTGTGACCTGAGGTCATTTAGAAGCATTGCTTGCTTCCAAGTTGAGCCCAGGCCACGCGCATTTAAACAGCCTACTCTTAGCATAGCCATGTTGGTGGTGAAGAGAAAAGGCACTTACCTCTCTGCGTCCCGGGTATCGGGCTGCACAATTTCCATTAGGGTGGGGGATGGGTTGTTGGGTGGGGTGGTGGTTTGTGGAAGTGTAGGGGCATCAGTGTGTTGTGTGGTTGGGGAGCTTGGAGTTGTGTGGGTGTTTGGGGAGGGGGTGGGATAGTTTTTTTAGGAGGACGCGGTTAATGGGCCCGACGCAGGGGGGACCCACGTCCTCTTTAAAATTGTTTTTTAAAGTTTTATAGGTGTCCTGTGGGGCCTTAATCATTTTGAGGTGGGGGAAATCCCCTGCCTGGGTGAAGTTAGGCCCTTGTGTTTTTATTAGATTGTTGTTGTACACAATGTTTAACAGTTTTTTGTTTCTTGTATTTATGTATGTGTATGCATGTTTTTGTTTTTGTGTGGTGTTTTTTGTTTGCTGTTGTGAGCTCTTTTGTGTTGGTGTCAGTGTTATGTTTTGGGGAGGGGTTTTTTTCATTTGTGTGTCTGAGGTGTGTTTTCTTTTTTTTCTTTTGATTGTGTGGAAGTGCTCCTCCTCGTCTGACGACGAACTAGGGTCATCTTCCGCGTTGGAGGGGAGGGGTATATTTTCGGGTTGTGTTTGCGGTACGGGTGTTTTGGAAATTGTTTTTGTTTTTTGAGTGGAGGGGATGGGTTGGACATTGTTTTGTTTTGGTTTGAGCTGTGGTGGTTGTTTTTGTAGTGGTTGTTGTGGTGATTGTGTTGGTTGTGCAGTTGTTGGTGGTGTAGGCAGGATTGGGGTTTTCTTATTAAGTTGGGGACAGACAGCCCTCAGGTGACCTCTGGTTCCGCAGAGGTAACACGAGGGCCGTCTACCCTCAACGGTAATGTTGATGAAGGTTAGATCATCCAGTATGACGCGTTCAGGGATCTGGGCGATCCTTTCGGGCCTCATTTGAACTACAAGTTCGAGGCTCGTTCCACTGAACGCGTCACCCGATGCCTTTCCCATGGACACCAGCATGTCATCCTCCAGGTCCAGAAAACCTGTCAAAACCCACCATATGTCCATAATCGGCAGGATGGTGTGGATTTTTATTTTTTGTGTTCTTCTACCCATGTACGTAGGGTAGAAGGTGTATGCGGTGGATGTGATTGGTTTGATGGACAGTTTCACTGCTGTGTCCCTGTCCTTCATGAGAATGGATAGACTCCCGTAGAGTCTATCCTTCTGAATGAAGGTGATGTCCTTCATGACGTCTTTTAAAACCAGCTCTATCTCGCTCTGTGATGGTTGAGCTGGTTTTTTACTTTTGTTCGAGATTGTCCTAAACATGACCGTGTTTAGGAGTCTCTGGCTTTTTAGTTCCGGGGGGGAATGGATTGTGAATGAACCATTTTCCCCGTACACTATATATTTTTTCGCATCCGCCAGTAGCTCCTTCGCTTTTGTTATATCTACTGGCAGATAGTCGAGGGTTTTCCTTGTCGTCTCGGCGAAGGAGAAATTTTGTTTGTTTGTGTTGTTGTTGTCGTTGGTGGTGTTGTTGTTATCATTGTTGTTGTTGTCACCGTTATTGGTCTTGTTGTTGTTATTGTTATTGTTATTGGTGTTGTTTTCTACCGTCGCATTGTTGTTGTTGTTGCTGTTGGTTCTTTGGGTTGTTGCCATGGTAACGTCAAGTTGTCGGTTAACAGGTGGAGAGAATTCTTCCTCTGGCTGACCTATCTTCTTGACCTCTGCTACTGTGACAGTGGCAGGGGGAAGCTGTAAGTTCATCTTCCCCTTTCCTCCTTCGAATTTTGGTGAAGAAGCTTCGGCCATTTAAAAAAATATTGACTTTTCAACAAGAAAAAACTTTTTTTTTTAACTATTTCGCCTAAAGGCGTAGAATATTTTGAGAGACTGACCAGATCAAAGTTTGACCTGGCAGTCCCTCTACAAAATGGTACAAAAATTAAAGTTATCAGACAAGAATTTCTATAGAAATTTAAACAGAACTTACTCAGCAAGTTATACGCGTGTGAAGTAAAATTCAATCAATTTTTCAAAATACATTAAAAAATATAATATAAATATTTACCTCTTCTAGTGGCCCTTACTGATCAGTTTCGCTTTGTAAAACCTCATAAATCCGATGGATTTATGATGGAAAACCAAAGCTCATCAGAGAAGCATTTTCCCTTCCTAGGGCTAAACGTCCCAGGAACGACAAAATATACAACCTCCTGCCAGCTAATAAAGGTCTGAAAGGTCGTAAAATTGACCCGTATGTAAACTGGACCGAAGTAAAAGCGGGAAAATCAAAGACTTGCTGTCTACAATTACTACTAAAAAAATAGCAGCCAAGTAGAGCAACAGGGTTGTTCTCAACGGACGGAGAAAAAGGTAGAAATATATATATATATATATATATATATATATATATATATATATGTATGTATGTATACACATATATCACATATATATCATCATCATCATCATCATCATCATCATTATCAATGTTTAACGTCCATTTTTCCACACTAGCATATACATATATCTAAAAAGTCTAAAGTCTGACTTAAGCCAGAAGGCTCATTTGGCCGGTACTTATCCCGGTTTCATGGCGTGAAGCGATTGAGACTACAGGACTCCCCCCTGGACAGGAAGCCAGTCCATCGCAGGGTTAAACCCCCAGCTATTGCTGGTACTCATTTCCAGCTGAGTATAGTGGAGCAACGTGAAATGAAGTGTTTTGCTCAAGAACACAACACGCAGCCCAGGAACCGAACCCACGACATTATGATCGTAAGTCAAACACCCTTACCACTAGGCCACATGCCTTCACACACACACACACACACACACACACACACACACACACACACACACACACACACACACACACACACACACACACACATATATATATAAATTAATAAAAACAATGAGTAAAAACAAAGAAACAGTTCCTTATATGAAAAAATTCAGCATTTTACGATCGTTTCTAGGATATATATGTGTTGGTATGTATATCATATAGATCTATGTAAAAATTTTACAAACTATCACAGGGAATATACATGCCTACACATATATATGCTGTCTTCAGAAATAATTGTTTATACTTTAGGCACAAGGCCAGCAATTACCCAGTGCATTACAGGTACTTTATTCTATCGACCCCGTAAGGATGAAAGGCAAAGTCAACCTCGGCGTGATATTTGTTTATTGAAAAAACACAGATTTTGAAAAAACACAGATTTAATACAATAGGTCTGTTTGGGAACAGGTTTTGAATTGACCAATAGAAAAGTAGTAAGTGGTCAAGTTGATAGAATAGTAGTAGTAGAAATTTAATTTAGGGGTAGAGGAATGCAGATTTCAGTTTTGAATGGAAGAATATTTTGAATGAAAAGATTACTTTGGGGATGAAAAGAGGTCAAGCCGGTGAAAGATACACGAAAATTTGATGTTATTAAAGAATAATGCTAATGTTAAAATCGAAGGAGAATAAAATTTTAGGATAAAAGTGTTAGTGAGAAATACCAATCTTATTTAAAACATAAGGAATTTAGATCTATAAAAAGAAATTAAATTAATTTAATTGATAGGTTTACTTATAGGGATAAATTTATATTAATTCATATTTATCACATCTATATGAATTAATATAAATTTATCCCTATAAGTATACCTATCAATTAAATTAATTTAATTTCTTTTTATAGATCTAAATTCCTTATGTTTTAAATAAGATTGGTATTTCTCACTAACACATTTATCCTAAAATTTTATTCTCCTTCGATTTTAACATTAGCATTTGGCAGCATCAGTAGAGGGTCGGACGCCATGCTTTC
The DNA here is from genome assembly GCA_964016885.1 of Eledone cirrhosa. Lineage (NCBI taxonomy): Eukaryota > Metazoa > Mollusca > Cephalopoda > Octopoda > Eledonidae > Eledone > Eledone cirrhosa. Next base: position 96,276,665 of record OZ024743.1, on the reverse strand, counting down.
CAGCATAGTTACGTCCCTTTACGATCTGAGTTCAAATCCCGCCGAGGTTGACTTTGCCTTTCATCCTTACGGGGTCGATAAAATAAAGTACCAGTAATGCACTGGGTAATTACTGGCCTTGTGCCAAAAGTAGAAACAATTATTCTTTAATAACATCAAATTTTCGTGTATCTTTCACCGGCTTGAACTCTTTTCATCCCCAAAGTAATCTTTTCATTCAAAACTGAAGTCTGCATTCCTCTACCCCTAAAGTAAATTTCTACTACTACTATTCTATCAACTTGACCACTTACTACTCTTCTATTGGTCAATTCAAAACCTGTTCCCAAACAGACCTATTATATTAAATCTTTGTTGGTTTTTTTCAATAAACAAATATCATTATTTCTGAAGACAGCATATATATGTGTAGGTATGTTTATTCCCTCTGATAGTTTGTAAAATGTTTACATAGATCTATATGATATACATACCAACACATATATATCCTAGAAACGATCGTAAAATGATGAATTTTTTCATATAAGGAACTGTTTCTTTGTTTTTATTCATTGTTTTTATTAATTTATCTTGACTCTGTTTTCCTGTGATTTTCATCGAAAAATTTTTTGAATACATCTCTTTTCATGATATTTGGATTACATTGAGTTCTTCATATGGATTGGACACTACAGTATATTTTGGTAGATTTATCTCTCTCTCTCTCTCTCTCTCTCTCTCTCTCTCTCTCTCTCTCTCTCTCTCTCTCTCTCTCTCTATATATATATATATATATATATATATATATATATATATATATATATATATATACACTCATATATATATACACATATATATACATATATATATATACATACATATATATATACACATACACACATATATACATATATATATACATGCATATACATACACATACATACATATACATGCATACATATACACACACACATGATGATGGCTGCAACTCAATTTCAAGTAATGCCATCACTCAATACTTAAGCAAGAGTATCACGAACGTGGCTTTTTAGTCATACTAGGGACCGGCCTATGGCCAGCAATGCTATGCATCGCAAAATATGTCACATATCAAGCAATGCCTGTACTTGAACATTTTTTAAGAGAGGCTTTGCATGAGGCCAATTCTACTCTCTGGTCATTCATAGAATTGCCTTGGGTGGGATTTGATTTTTAAACCCCTGCTTGGTAGATAATGGCTTTAGTATTGTAGGATATATTTAGTGGGGAAACATTGGTGTTTCTCCCCAAACAACTCTCTTTCAGTGTAATTAAGAGTTAGCAGGATATGGTACTTATTGTAGTGGTGCAACAGTAACTTAATTTATGCATGTGGCTGTTGAATAATTTTTACTATGTTTGGGAAAATCAGTTGAAGTTACACCATATTCCAACGTCACAACATCAAAACTGATACAGATAAAATATACCGACCACTTAAACAAGGAGGGTGGGGTCACATACAAAATAACAATATGAATAGAAAAATACTTTGAAACAATTTAAGAGAAGGTGATATCCAAAAGACTAGCATTTATATACAAATAATATATATATATATACATATATATAAATAACACGCACACACACACACACACACACACACACACATATTTATATGTGCGTGTATTTGTATACCTATGGCGAGTGTTTTCGCGTATGCTTGTGTATGTACGTATATGGTTGCGTGTATGTATTTATTTAATCTCTGTTACCTCTGTATTTTATTTACTTTATTCTTAACTCTGGAGCCGAGAATCGTTCGGTCTCATAGTTAGAATTATAGTCTACGACTTCAGTTATACTATTTACGTGGTTTTTTCTTTGCGTGCAATTGTTCTCCACAGTCCACATATGACGTATTATCTTCGTTTTTCCGTTCATTGCTAGAGAACGTCTCTATGAACCACCTAATAGAATATTAGTCTACGACTTCTTTTATACCATAAACGTGGTTTTGTCTTTGCGTGTAATTGTTTTTCATCGCTCCAAATAATGACGTATTATATTCGTTTTTTCCCGTTCTTTGCCAGGAAACGTTTCCACGAACCAAACTATCGTCTTCCTGTCTTCCTCCGGTTGCAACGTTTTTTGAAATATTCACTTCTGCGTTCACAGATTGACTTTGTTAGTTTCAGAAGATCCCGTTAAGGGTGAAAGTAGCGATTCTTTGCTAAACTTTTATCTGTTATTTTAATATATATATATGTATATATATATATATATATATATATATATATATATATATATATATTGTTATACTTTGGGGGGGGGGGGGTCATGTTGCCAATAAGAAACACACGCACCAGTTGCTTTCATTTCAATTTATTATAAATTAAATTCATAAATTTAGGAATTTATAAATTTCCGGTTGGTTGGTTGGTTCCACAACCAGACGATTGTTCATATATTGTCAAAGTTCTTTCGTCACACATTCTGTGACCTCTTCAGTGACTGGGGATTCTTTTCTTTGTTTTTGTGCCTCTCCTTTGTTCTGTCCTACGCCATCTTGTTTTTGTGTGTGTTGTGTGCTTAGTTTGCGCATGTGTTACATCCGGGTGTCTGTGTGTGTTTATATTTGTTTGTTTATTTGTTTATTTACATATTACTGGTTGGTTGTTTGTTCTATGTGTGTGTGTGTTTTGATTTTGTCCTTAATTGTAAGTTTAGATGTTGCTATTCCATTCATGCTTTCTATTTAATTTAGGTTGGAGTTCATTTATGTTTATTGCCTCTGTGATTTGTCTAAACATTACGTCTTTTCTGTGTGTAGATTCTATTTTTATTTCTATGTTCTCTAATTTACCCTTATGTTCTATTTTAGCAGGTTGGTAGAGTACAGATGATTCTTTACTATCTTGAAGGTCTTGCCACTGTTCATTTATCCGTTCTCCTATACTACGAGCTGTCTCACCTATGTACACTATATTCTTATCTCTACATTGTCCTTCAGTACATCTTATGCTATATACTACATTTCTAGTTTTACAGTTAATATGGGGGCTTAGTTTACAGATTATACATTTCTTATCTATACAGGGATGTCTTTGAAAAGGGTATGTATTGCTAATAAGTGTTTTTATGGAGGTACCTGGTCTTTCTACTATCTTAATATTGAGTTTATGTTTATCTAGGGCCCTTCTGAATTTGTAAGCTAATTCACCTCTAGGGGTTGTATTGATGAACATTACACTCTGGTATTTATTGCTATCATACCATGAGTTTATTCTATTAACCTTTTTCCTAGTTCTTTCTATTCTATTCCAAAATTTGCTCCTATAAAAGGGGCAGGTCCCATTTGTATCATTATTTACCATTTTTTCCCATTTGGTGCTGGCTCCTCTATATACTCTGATCTTATCTCTCTGATTGTAACCAGAGAACTGCATACGGTGGATGAAGTGTTGTATGTGTCTCTCTAGTTCTTTGGGGTTGCACATGCGGGACACGTTTCTCATCACCCGTACCACATCCGAAATCAGTATGTTGATTTTGGTGTGGTCCAAAACAGCTGAGTTTCGGTAGGATCAGATATTTGGAAGTCATAGGTTTGGCATAGTGGGAATGGAGGATCTGTTTTTTGTTATTGATAGTATCTAACCAGAGCTCTGTGTCTAGTACAGGTAATCGATGGTTGGGGTGTTTGCTTGGGTATTCTATAGTAACTCTAATACTCTGGTGGATGGAGTTAGCTATTTGCTGGATGCTTTCCATGGTGTTTTTCTCTAATTCCTGACTGTTCTCTAGTGGGGGTGTTTTTACTACGATGTTTATATCATCAACGTAGCGGGAGTACATTATCAGGGTTAAGAGGTTGCTGTCTTCTAATTATTCTTTAAGTTTAAGTTTAAGTTTATTGTCCCACCATACCATGAAAAGGTTAGCTATGTCACCTACAATGCTAACACCAATGGCTACTCCCTTCTCTTGGGCATATGTTTTTCCATTAAATTTGAACATATGTTCCTTAAGGGTTAATTTTATACTGGCCCCCACCGCATGTGCAATCATTTTCTTTAGTTCATCGTGGTTTTCGGGGGTCCGTATGACTCTGGTCCACCCGTTCCATCTATCTGTGTGGGTTTTCTTGGCCATTGAGGTAATGGTAGGTGCTCTGCCTCTTGCTGGTCTTGTAGGGCACATGTTGCTAAGGTCATATGTATCTAGATAATTATTACTATAGGTAAGTTTAAGTAGGAGTCCCAGCTCACTGGTATCAATCCCACGGAATTCAACATTGCTCTCACTGATCATTTCTACGCATTTCTCCACAGCAAAATCCACGTCAATAGATGGATATAGGGACACAACATCCATACTGCCTATTATGCAGTTTGTTAGGTCCCTAGATCGGTTAACTTCGCTGATTCTGCTGAGGAGGTCCTCCGTGCTGTCACATATATCTGGGGACATTTCAATGATGGGGCGTATGATCAGGGAGAGGAAGTAGGACAGTCTGTAGTTACTAGCAATGTTAGCTCCACAGACTGGCCATGTTGGTGGTCCTGTGACAGGGTCACTGCTCGTTTTATGGTCTTTTCGAAGCCCATACAATGCTGGCACGTCATTGTTCCAGGCCTGGAAGTTGTTGGCAGTCCTTTTGTTGGGTTGCATTATGTTTGTCCACATCATCATATGGGTATTGAGGGTTTTTTCCCTATCCTAATGCTCTTGTGGTGTTACTTCTCTTGTGTTAGTGATGTGGGGTTGCATTGCCTGGATGTAGTTTGACAGACTGTCAACCGACATTCTGCCAGACTTGTCTGTTGGAAAGCATGCAATCTCTCCATTACGCGAGCGCTGCATGAGCTTACGCAAGCCATTTGCAGATTTTTCTCCCAGTTGCTGGGCCTCGATTCTATTTTGCTTCCTACTATACTGTTCTATAATGTTTCTAACTTTAGATCTAGCTATACTAAATTGTGCTTCTGTTTGTTCATCGACCTGCGACGGCAATTGCGTGCGTTTGTTAAAAGCTAAAGTCGTGACGTGGACTTGTCGCAGGTCGAAAGACTTATCGGAAGGATTATCAAAAGTAGAGTTCCAGGCTGCTGCTTTATGTGTACTATTGCTATTGTTATTGTTAATTGTGTTGTTTCTATTTCTATTTCCACCAACAGCCTCATGATTGTTTCTATGTCTCTCATTATTACTCCTGTCTCTTTCCTCTGGCTCATTATTATCTACTCTATTTTGTGTGTCTGTGTGTTCGTCCTGGTTATTTTCTATGTCAGTATTGATAGTCTCCCTTCTCCTTTCAATCCTATTACCTTCCCTTATTTATGTGTTACTGTCATTATCTGTTTTCTGTGTCGGTGTGTATGTTAAGATTGTGGTGGTTGTGAGAGGCATAGAATGTGTGTGTGTTGTTGTTGATGTGAAAGTAACTGATGCGTGTATTTCTTATTGGCAAAATGACCCTCCCAAAGTATAACAATATCGGTTTCAACACACGTTTTCAGATAAAGAATCTTGTTAAACAAATTCAGAAACGAAATATATATATATATATATATATATATATATATATAAATTTTAATACAGCATTAACGAAGCCTTAGATTGCGGCGAAGCTAACGAATGCAAATTCGATATATATATATATATATATATATATATATATATATATATATATATATATATATATATATATATATAAATTATGAATGTAAGCTATCGCCGTATTTTGACTAAAGAAATTAAAGAAAATTATCAGGCTAAATAATTTTCTTTAATTTCTTTAGTCAAAATACGGCGATAGCTTACATTTATAATTTCAAACTGACTCGCTGTTTCAAAAATATTCTTACTTGATATATATATATATATATATATATATATATATATATGTGTGTGTGTGTGTGTGTGTGTGTGTGTGTGTGTGTGTGTGTGTGTGTGTGTGGTCTAACATATATATATATATATATATATGTGTGTGTGTATGTGTGTGTGGTCTAACAATTATATGTATATGTGTGAATGTATAATTAAATATACAAATGTATGTATATATATATATATATAAAAGTTTGTATGCCTAAACGTGAGCTTTTGAGTGTGTTTGTATTGGTATGTACCTTTGTGTTTCTTTATGCCTCTGACTGTATGTCTATGTGTATTATTTAACCTAGCTACAATAGTTTCCTGATGAAGATATTAAAATTTCTTTAAAATCGTTATACCATATTTTGAAAAAAGAAAAACAGTCGTCGGGAATTTCATTTAATACATGGATTATTTCAAGACATTCTCCTGCAGTGCAAATAGCACTTACAATAGTGCTTCTGTTTCTCTTATCAACAGAATATATTTTGCCATAATAGATAAAATAAATGTATTTCAAGAGCTGACAGCATTAATGTTTCAACAGAATGTAAATAAATAAAAGATAATATACACAAACAAACATAATGACAAAATCTTCTTTATTTTAACTTGAACTTTATACAATTCTGTTCAACTTGCAGAAAAATACAAAAATAACAATATCTTTGGTACATGATAAACTCGGTTTTATGTTAAGCAGAATTTCATTTTCATCTAATGATAACAATAACAGTGATGATAAAGATGATGACAATAATAAAAATAATAGTAATAATAATAATTGTTTTTACTTTTGGCAAAAGGCCAGCAATTATCCCAGTACATCACTGGTACTTTATTTTATCGACCCCGTAAGGATGAAAGACAAAGTTAACCTCGGCGGGATTTGAACTCAGACCATAAAGGGCCGTAACTCTATGCATCAAAGCATGGTGTCCAACCCTCTACCAATACTGCCACTCATGGTGTCCAACCCTCTACCTATACTGCCAATCATGGTGTCCAACCCTCTACCGATACTATCAATCATGGTGTACAACCCTCTACCAATACTGCCAATCATGGTGTCCAACCCTCTACCAATACTACCAATCATGGTGTCCAACCCTCTACCAATATTGCCACTCATGGTGTCCAACCCTCTACCAATACTGCCAATCATGGTGTCCAACCCTCTACCAATACTGCCAATCATGGTGTCCAACCCTCTACCAATACTGCCAATCATGGTGTCCAACCCTCTACCAATATTGCCACTCATGGTGTCCAACCCTCTACCAATACTACCAATCATGGTGTCCAACCCTCTACCAATACTGCCAATCATGGTGTCCAACCCTCTACCAATACTGCCAATCATGGTGTCCAACCCTCTACCAATATTGCCAATCATGGTGTCCAACCCTCTACCAATACTGCCAATCATGGTGTCCAACCCTCTACCAATATTGCCAATCATGGTGTCCAACCCTCTACCAATACTGCCAATCATGGTGTCCAACCCTCTACCAATACTGCCAATCATGGTGTCCAACCCTCTCCCAATACTACCAATCATGGTGTCCAACCCTCTACCAATACTACCAATCATGGTGTCCAACCCTCTACCAATACTGCCAATCATGGTGTCCAACCTTCTACCAATACTGCCAATCATGGTGTCCAACCCTCTACCAATACTACCAATCATGGTGTCCAACCCTCTACCAATATTGCCACTCATGGTGTCCAACCCTCTACCAATACTACCAATCATGGTGTCCAACCCTCTACCAATACTGCCAATCATGGTGTCCAACCCTCTACCAATACTGCCAATCATGGTGTACAACCCTCTACCAATACTACCAATCATGGTGTCCAACCCTCTACCAATACTGCCAATCATGGTGTCCAACCCTCTACCAATACTGCCAATCATGGTGTCCAACCCTCTACCAATACTACCAATCATGGTGTCCAACCCTCTACCAATACTGCCAATCATGGTGTCCAACCCTCTACCAATACTGCCAATCATGGTGTCCAACCCTCTACCAATACTGCCAATCATGGTGTCCAACCCTCTACCAATACTACCAATCATGGTGTCCAACCCTCTACCAATACTGCCAATCATGGTGTCCAACCCTCTACCAATACTGCCAATCCACCAATAATAATGATTTCTACTATAGGTTTAAATAATGATAATAATAGATGTGAATACAGTAACAAAAAGAAGTCTATGGATATCTAGGGATGAATGAAGGCCAAGGTATTCACCATGGCAACATGAAAGAGAGAATCAGGCAGGAATGCTACTGGAGAGTATGTGATGTCATGAAAATAGAGCTTAACTCAAGAAATAAATTATCTGCCATAAATCCACTTACAATCCCTGTTGTCACCTACAGTTTCAATATTATAAATTGGAACGTTAATGAAATTAAGAGAATGGACACCAAAATCAGGAAACTTTTGTCCTGTAATAGAACACATTACCCAACAGAAGATGTGGACCGCCTCTGTCTCCCTAGTCAAAATGGAGGTAGAGGAACGACCCAGCTAGAGATTTCATACAGGATATCGACGATTGGACTTAATCAGAACCTTAAAACCACAGATGACTAGATGATGAAAATTGTCACAACGAAGGAAGGAAGATGTTACATTCAGTCACAAAGGAAAGTAGGAAGTTTATGGAAGAACTGGGAAATACAGTTTGAAAATAATAATGGCGATTCTGCAATTAAAGCCACAAAGAATATCAAAGTGTTGGCAAAATATGAAGGTCAACAGAGACTGTGCACTAAATGGGAGCAAAAACCATGGCATAGGCAGTATGTTCTCCATAGCAAATAAACTGATGTAGACCAAACTCTCAACCATCAGTGGCTACGGAGTTCTAGGCTAAAGCCAAAGAATGAAGGCTTTATTTTGGCTGCACAAAAAAAGTATCTCATCGTGTAACTTTCAAGCCAATGTGATCAGAAATAGAACTGACCAAAAGTGTCGATCCTGTGATGAGTATGTTGAGACGATAGACCACCTGGTTTCAGGCTGCAAGGTATTAGCTGCCCAGGAATATAAAAGGAGGCATGATAGAAAGAGACATTTCTTACACTGGATAACGTACAGGTATTATGGTGTGAAAATGGGGGGAAAATGGTACAACCATCACTCAAATGCAGTTACAGGAGGCAGGACGCGACAATCCTCTGGTATTTCCCTATGAATACTGACAGAACAATCAAGGCCAACAGACCTAATATAATAATGAAGGACCATAAAGAGAAAACATTTCATCAGATTATCAATTTAAACACTTTGCAAGGACATTTACTGTTGTTTATACCCTTGTGGCATTATTTCTGTGACAATTAAAATGTGTTGAGTAATAGGTGAATGTACATTTTCTCAGACAGTATTCCAATTGACAGTTTCCAAAGGTTGTTTAAAAAGGCGATAAGTCTGTAATTTCCACCTAAGGGACTTTTTGTAGTGTCCTTCCTAATAAGAGTGGTCCAGCCTTCAACAGTTTAGCTTGGCACCCCACTCTGTGCAATACATTCATAAAGACTGATACCAATAATTATTATGCAACGTGTTAAAATACTTAATCCAGCAACAGTCTGGTCGTGGAGTTTTCCAGTTTGTAATCTTTGAGCCAGCATATTGAAGTGCTATTACTGATTGTAACTGGTTTCTGTTTAAGTACATCTTCAAGCTGTCTCCAGTTATCACTAATCTAGTTCCCACTAATCTAGTTCCCCATAGGTCACTCCAGAAGATCACAGTTCAAGCTGTCTCCAGTTATCACTAATCTAGTTCCCCATAGGTCACTCCATAAGATCACAGTTCAAGCTGTCTCCAGTTATCACTAATCTAGTTCCTCATAGGTCACTCCAGAAGATCACAGTTCAAGCTGTCTCCAGTTATCACTAATCTAGTTCCCCATAGGTCACTCCTCCAGAAGATCACAGTTCAAGCTGTCTCCAGTTATCACTAATCTAGTTCCCCATAGGTCACTCCAGAAGATTACAGTTCAAGCTGTCTCCAGTTATCACTAATCTAGTTCCCCATAGGTCACTCCAGAAGATCACAGCGTCATATGGATCAAAAGGTAAATCTTTAACACCATCACTTGCTAGGCTTTAAGAAGAATTTCTTTTGATTGCTTTCAAATAGTCTGTTCTTTGGAACTGAAACATTATTTGTGTTTATCATTGAAGTATTGTACTCATTTATTCCTTGTCTAACCCTTTCCATAACCATTTATAGGCCAAGTTCTCTAAGTCAGTGTGTCTTCCCTCCCCCTTCTTCACACATCTCTATGGCAACTATCATCTCTGCCGAAGTATTTACACAATTTTAATGTTACCTTCTATTCTTTGCTTCCACTGATTCCATAACTTTGTTTTTTAGGTTTTCCCATGGTTTGTTGTCTCTCAGATAATTGTTTTAATGTTCTTTAGTTCTAGATAAGTTAGTTTGAGGATTTGAATGATGTAAAGCCTGACATTGGACAGTTTATTGATGCCAGGGATGTTGTAGGGTTCAGTAGAACAATGAAAAATGTTTCCACGACACTCTTAAACTCTTCCTTAGACCATTATTGTCTTCTTTTAGTTTACAGAAGCCCACCATGAGGCGTATCTTCAGTTTGGAGCTCCTCTAGAACTAGATGAGTAGAGTTTGTTCCAGTAGCAAACTTTCCTGAAAGAAATCCCCTTCGTAGTAGGAGCTCTGTAAATGCAAGTGCATTTGTCACACATAATAACAACAATAATAATTCCTAATATAAACACAAAGCCCGAAATTTAGTGGGAAGGAAACAGCTGATGATATCAACCTCAGTATGGAACTGGTACTTTATTTTATCAGAAACCTATACCTTAAACCAGATGCACACAACTTAAACAGATTCTATGATTAATATTAAACATTGAAATGTCAATTTTGTTTTCTGTTTGTTAAATTTATCAAAGAAGATAACTCCACTGGTAAGAGACACAATATGAATAGATAATGTATGCAAGAAGAGGTTAGAATAGAATACATTAAATCAGTGGCAATTAAGATATACTGAGTATTATAACACAGAATATTGGTTTATAACATTAAAATACAAAATATTCTTTTATGACATTTATGCTGCAGAATATCATATGACACAGAATATAAATTTATCACATAAAGATACAGAATGATATTTTATTGCATTAAGATATGGAATATCATTTTATCATATTAAGATATGGAATTTCTTTGTTATCACATTAAGATAGGGAATATTTTTTTTATCACATTAAGATACACTGTAATATAATTGTATAGGTGATGAACTGGCAGAATCATTAGAGTATCAAATGTAATGCTTTGCAGTGCTTATTCCAGCACTTACAACTGAGGTTAACTTTGCTTTCCCTCCTTTCAGAGTTGATAAATAATATACCAGTCCAGGCAAATGTGGAAGACTAGTGGAATTGTGAGAGCATCAAACAAAGTAATATGTTGTATCTGTTCCAACACTTTCCATTCTGAGTTCAAGTTCTATCTAGATATCAATGATTAAGGCTAATCAACTGGCCTCAACAGTATCACATTCAATCTGCAATTGGCTACTAGTCGCATGCTGACATTTCACCCAGCAAGAGATCAACAACAGCCAAAAGGTAACAAAATTATATTAAATTATGAATTAAGTATATTTGAATCAAAATACGGCAATCCTTATATAACTTTAAAACCATCATCATCCTCATCCTCATCATCATCATCATCATCATCATCATCATTTAATATTCATTTTCCCACACTTGCATGGGTTAGACAGGTTGTTTAATTATGAAACAAGCCAGGTCAGCTGACCACATTTGGATCTCATATGGATCTGTAGTTTTGGCTTGGTTTCTATGACTGGATGCCCTTCCTAACATCAATTTTTCCATGGCTTGGATAGGTAATCACAGACCAAGTCAGTATTTAATTGGAGTTACTGTCTTCAAAGATGGGCCAAGGAACACCTTCATATATGTTCCAGTTTTGGCAGGGTTTCTACAGCTAGATTCCCTTCCTAACACCAACCACTTTATATTTCAATTTACTAACATTTCCTGTTTGTGCTACTTTTTCATACTGTCTCCTAATTTATGAAAATATTGTGCTAGGGGTTCTGAAATGTTTAGTTTAGGTGGTAGGTAGATGGGACACAGTAGGAATGATGGGAAGAAAAGGGGATAGTGAGTTGGATGAGGGCTGAGTGAGTGTTCAGTGTTACATAGTTAGTTGGTTCAGAGACATAAGAACTATTATAGTAACTATAGAAGAGACACAAAGAGGATGCATGCTGTTGATATACATATAGTTGTTATGTGTTAGTGAGTAAAAGCTTTCCTGGTGACCAATAGGATAACCTTTGTTTGGATTTGATCTTCAATATTTGTGTGTGTAGTAGCAGCTCCATTCCAGATATGGGAACAATACTTGAGGAGAGTATTATAAAGGTTCCACAACTAATTAGATACATTCTGGTTTTGGAATGGAAGCCTAATATTTAGGATGCAGTTTTAGCTGTTATAGTGGTGTAGATATAGCTATGGGGATTAAGCTCTCTTTAGAATGGTATGGATCTGGGGTTGATTCTTCTGTGCAACACCCTGGCCAAATGTCTTCTACCATAAGCTTCAGTTCATTCAAGTCTTGTGAGTAAATGGAAAATATATGAAAGTCTGTCATGTACCTGTTCTTCAATGGTACACTTAATCCACCACCTTGATTTTAAGTCATTGTAGTAAAATTCCCTCTGTTGCAAAATTTGTATAAAGTCCAATAACACAGATTTTATAACTATTGACTATAAACTACTATCATTCAGTTTGTATGTCAGTATAGCAAACATGATTTGAACACGATACAACTAAAATATGCTATTGCATCAAGTTACCATTAAAACATGAATCAAAACTGAATATACAATTCACATACATACATACATACACACACATATACACACACAAAAAACACACACACACATGCGTGCGCACACACACACACACATGCGTGCGCACACACACACACACACACATACACACAAACACATACAAGCACATGCACACACACACACACACACACACACACACACACACACACACACACACACACACACACACACACACACACACACACACACACACACACACACACACACCAAAATACACATCTAAGTAAAGTACACTGTAATGTAACAGACTATCAACTTAATCTGTAGATCAATCAATAATCTTCCATGCTCTACTGGAATTAGTGAATTAGATTTAGAAAATAATATTTATATTTCAAATTTATTTCATAGTCGAGTAGTATCAGTAGTCTTAGCAAACAGAACATTTGAAAAGCTGGAAGTAAGAGCTCCCACCAAAGTTGGTCAACTGAACTTAGTTTATTTGTTGTTCTGCATGCTAACTGGAGAAGATATTGATATATTTTTAAATTGTAGGGCAGTAGGGTAATAAACCAAACTATATTTGGTTCACTGAATCATTATTTTGCTGTAGTAGTATTCACTATATGTTTTGGAATTTTTAATAATCGTAAGTGAGAGAGGAGAATGGAAACATGAGATGTTTCAATGAAATTAAAATGGATAGTTGCAATAGTAAGATGCCTTACCTCAAGATCAAAAGCTCAGGTCTTAGCAGACAATATTGTGCTGTTTCCTTGAGCAAAGTATTAAACTCTGCTTGCTCTAGTTTACCTCCTCAATAAAATAGGTTCTACCACTACACAGTTAAACAGGAGGGACATCCAGCGGTAGAAATGATTTATTCCAACAAATAATCCATTCAAACCATTTACACATTGAAAAATATGTTTAATTTTGACTTTTAATAATTATCTTTCTGGTGACTAGATTAGAGAGGGATTTAAAAAAAGGACTTATCTTAATGGCTTAAGCAAAATGTTTAAAATGAAGTCTAAGGAACAGGGAGAACAGATGCTAACTCTTTCATTACCACATGTCTAACAAAAGACACTTCTAATGATGTCCTATGACAAGCACAGTATTTTTACTAACAATCAAGAGACTGAGATGCTGAAACAGACAGTACCCACAGGAGTATCACTTGACCTTGCAGTTAGACAAGATGCCAAGGACATCAAGAACTTTGTAGTCAGTGGTCTCAAATGCCATAGCATATAATTTACCTACAATCAATGATAATTTTGTAAATTACTCAATTCAGTCAAGGGTATCCAGTTGTAGAAACAATGCCAGAGAATGACTTAAGACTACTCTTCAGTTGTATTAAGGGCAATCCACGATAAAATGAACACAGTACACTCTGTATAATGGTTGGCATTAAGTAGGGCACCCATCTGTAGAAATCATGCCAAAGAAAGAGTTGAAAGAACTCTTCAGTTGCATCAAGAAGAAGAAAACCTCTCTACTTGTAGTGCCATAATAAAATATACCCTGTACATTCTCTATGTGGTTGGCATTTTGAAACCATGCCAAAATGGAATGTATCTCTGTGTGACATGATCTCCTGACCCATCTATGAAGAGAGTAGTTCCAATTAAGTACTGACTTGGTCTGTACCAACCTGTCTAACCCATACCAGCATAGAAAAATGGATATAAAATGACCATGAAGATGATGATGATGATTAATAAGTATTATGAGGTAACTCTCTAGATACAAGAGATTAATAAGTATTATGAGGTAACTCTCTAGATATAAGAGATTAGTAAGTATTATGAGGTAACTCTCTAGATATAAGAGATTAATTGTTTCTACTTTAGGCACAAGGCCAGAAATTACCCAGTGCATTACTGGTACTTTATTTTATCGACCCCGTAAGGATGAAAGGCAAAGTCAACCTCGGCGGGATTTGAACTCAGATCGTAAAGGGACGTAACTATGCTGGAAAGCATGGCGTCCGACCCTCTACCGATACTGCCAATCCACCGCCTAGATATAAGAGATTAATAAGTATTATGAGGTAACTCTCTAGATATAAGAGATTAATAAGTATTATGAGGTAACTCTCTAGATATAAGAGATTAATAAGTATTATGAGGTAACTCTCTAGATGTAAGAGATTAATAAGTATTATGAGGTAACTCTCTAGATATAAGAGACTTTATTTGTTAGTCTGCCATTAGAAGACTTTTCTTTCTGAAAGTAAAAATTAGATATCCCACATGTTATGACAGATCCTTATCATTGCTTGTATGTCTGCATTTGTAAGATGCATGGGTCGAGATGAAGCTTTTGGACAGATTTTCTACAGCCAGATACCCTCCTAGATGTCAACTCATACTTTATTTATGTATATGGGATATATATCAATAACATTTGTCAAACAGCTATGCTGCAGAACATATCGTTCATGGTGTCGACAAGATGTTTGTGGTAAGTGGTATACACATGCAAATATATATATGTAATATATAGAAAAGATAATACAAGAGAGAGAGAGAGAGAGTGTGTTTATCAATGTATAGGGAAACCACCAGTGTATGGAATCTATAAACTAAGAAAAGTGAGGTAGATGCATAATAATTAAAAATGTAAATTCATTCTGATTTACATTTTTAATTATTATGCATCTACCTCACTTTTCTTAGTTTATAGATTCCATACAGTGGTGGTTTCCCTGTACATTGATAAACACACTCTCTCTCGCGTATTATCTTTTCTATATATAATATTTGAAAAGCCCAGGATTCTCTTTACTTTGAGCTCATAAATTACAGGGAGTTTATGACTCCGTTAATTTATTTTGATATACTCGTACTTGCATTTACACAGGAATATATATACACTTAAGATTGCCCCAAAATTCACTCACAAGGAAAGAAAGAAAGAAACTTGCTCAAGGTGTTATGCAATAGGACTGAAACCAATCTCTAAACCAAAGCAAAACTTCCTAAACCCCAACCCTTACCATGCTGTCACCCCCCCCCCCCCCCCCCCCCCCACCAACCACCACAACTACCACCACTACCACCACCACTATCACCACTATCACCACCACCACCACCACCACCACCACCACCACCACCACCACCACCACTGCCACCACCACCACTACCACTACCACCACCACCACCACTACCACCACCACCACCACCACCACCACCACCACTAACACCACCCCACCACCACCACTGCCACAACCACCACTACCACCACTACCACCACCACCACTGCCACCACTACCACCACCACCACCACCACTACCATCACCACCACCACCACCACTACCACCACCACCTCCACCACCACTACCACAACCACCACCACCACCACTGCCACCACCACCACTACCACCACCACCTCCACCACCACTGCCACCACCACCACTACCACCACCACCACCACTACCACCACCAGTACCACCACTACCACCACAACCACCACCACCACTAATACCACCACCACCACCACTACAACCACCACTACCACCACTACTACCACCACTACCACCACTACCACCACTACCACCACTGCCACCACCACCACTTCCATCACCACTACCATCTGAGTTGCTTCCATCAAACCAGTCTTGGTGTTTTCTCATAGGAAATCCTTTCTACAGAGGCTTCATAGGTGGCATCTTTGGGTGCTTTCCAGAAAAACTCAATGCCATCAGAAATGTGGACAGAGTTGAAGGTGAGTCAAGTTTTGTAGAGAGGTCCAGCTTCCTATCAGTGGATCTCAAAGCACCCATATAAACATTTGGATGAGATAGATGGCTTTTGAAGATGCATTTTGTTGGGAAGAGTGAATGAAACTTTACTATGCAGCAGTGCTTGATCTGAAATATAGCTTTTAAGTCATGTCTGTGTGTGAGTCAACCATGTGCCAATCAATGGATCAATGATAAATCCATGATGTCTTATGGTTTGCAAGTTGTTCACAAAAGCTATTAGTGATGCTAAGATCAAATTCTTTGCAGAGTAAAAGCAACCTAAGTCCTTTTGAGTTAATAGCTCCAATTCTATTAAATCCAAGAACTTGATGCCATGTTTGATTGTAACTTCCAACTCTAGCACTGAAATCTCCCATTATGATGAGTTTGTTCTTGTATGGAACAGTAGAGACCACTGTGTGAAGCTGATCATAAAATATTATAGGATCCTGGTCAGACGAATAAAGAGTTGGGGTGTAACAAAACTCTAATATAACAGAAGTGTTGTTTGCTAGATCCAGAGAAAGACTCATAATACGATCCCTGACAACTTTGAGGAATGATGTCAGGGATCTAGCAATGTCAGATCTAACACCTATCTAATGGGAGTCCTCTTATTCTGGACCAGAAGACTCTGTACTCTTCTCCTACTTCTTCCATTTGGGATGTGCCAGGGAGTCAGGTTTCACGTATCGCACAGATATTGAGGTTATATCTTGTAGAGGTTATATCATTGCAGATGAGAGCTGATCTTTGTTCCAGACTTGTGTGTGTAGCTTGGAAATCAGAGAATTGCTACAGGTAGAGCCGCTACTCTGAATTAAGAGATCACAGCTCCAATACTATGGACATGTGGTTAGAATGTCTCAGGAAAGAATTGCTGGGCAGATTTTACAGGCAAAACCAACCAGCAGGAGACCCAGAGGTAGACTCCAAGCAAGACAGTTAGATAATATCCATGAGCTCAGCTGGTCTGACTTGGGGATCCAGCTGGATCAATTGGAGATAATTGCTCCTAACATGACCCACTGGAAGGAGTGTTTGAGGACTCTACCCACATGACGCTCTCAGGAATAAGTGGGCAAAAAAGAAGATAGCAAATTCATGTGTAATAAGATGAAAACCTTAGGTGACTTACTACAAAAATCGCAGCAGAATGTTTACAGTGGATGTTACCACTTCAAAGTATTATTATCTTGCCACAAATACTTCTTACACTATATAAGTTAATATACGTTATTGTCATTCTATGTAGTTTCACATATGTAGGTTCTTCCATAAGTTTTTGTTAAAATATTTTAACACAGAGATAAGGTAGAAATATACAGAGCTTTGGTGGAGATGTGTGTAAATTTAACCCTTTAGCATTTACATTACTCTATATTTACTATTGTATTTTCATGGTAAACACTTTATCTCACATAATTATCCCACATAATATTGAATCTACAAGATTTTGATATTTCTTTTGAGAACAATAATCATCATCATCATCATCATCATCATTTTACGTCAGCTTTTCCCTGCTTTCAAGGGTAGGACGGGAACTGATTCTGGCTTGATTTCTACAGCTGGATGCCCTTCCTAACACCAACCTCATTTACAGTGAGTGCTGGGTGCTTTTTTGCCGTGGCACCTGCACGACCACTTTGCAGTGGAATGATAGGGACACCAGCCCTTATCATCTCATTTCTACAGCTGAGTAAACTGGAGCAATGTGAAATAAAGTGTCTTGCTCAAGGAAACAACACATCACCCGGTCTGAGAATTGAACTCACAACCTTTCGATTGCAAGGCCAATGCACTAACCACTAAGCCATGTGCCTCCATTAAAATGCTAAACGCTTGCGTCGGCCAGGAGAACAATACCTTAACATAATTATGAGCAGATGGTTATGGCTGGTTTGAACAGAAAGAGGTGAGAGAATTCTGGTCAGATACGGCTGATTTAAATTGAAAAATTTTACTTTAAATATGTTACCATAGAGTTTTCTGTCTATTGTCTATACATGAAGTCCCATGCTAACCAGGCAAAATATCAACCAGGAGTAGATGATAAGTCCCATGCTAACCAGGCTGAATATCAACCAGGAATAGATGATAAGTCCCATGCTAACCAGGCTAAATATAAACAAGGAGTAGATAATAAGTCCCATGCTAACCAGGCTAAATATCAACCAGGTATAGATAATAAGTCCCATGCTAACCAGGCTAAATATCAACAAGGAGTAGATGATAAGTCCCATGCTAACCAGGCTGAATATCAACCAGGAATAGATGATAAGTCCCATGCTAACCAGGCTAAATATAAACCAGGAGTAGATAATAAGTCCCATGCTAACCAGGCTAAATATCAACAAGGAGTAGATGATAAGTCCCATGCTAACCAGGCTGAATATCAACCAGGAATAGATGATAAGTCCCATGCTAACCAGGCTAAATATAAACCAGGAGTAGATAATAAGTCCCATGCTAACCAGGCTAAATATCAACCAGGAAGAGATAATAAGTCCCATTCAAACTAGGCTAAATATCAACCAGGAATAGATAATAAGTCCCATGCTAACCAGGCTAAATATCAACCAGGAATAGATGATAAGTCACATGCTAACCAGGCTAAATATCAACCAGGAATAGATAATATGTCCCATGCTAACCAGGGTAAATATCGACCAGGAGTAGATAATAAGTCCCATGCTGACCAGGCTAAATATCAACCAGGAATAGATGATAAGTCCCATGCTAACCAGGCTAAATATCAACCAGGAATAGATAATAAGTCCCATGCTAACCAGGCTAAATATCAACCAGGAGTAGATGATAAGTCCCATGCTAACCAGGCTGAATATCAACCAGGAATAGATGATAAGTCCCATGCTAACCAGGCTAAATATAAACAAGGAGTAGATAATAAGTCCCATGCTAACCAGGCTAAATATCAACCAGGAATAGATAATAAGTCCCATGCTAACCAGGCTAAATATCAACAAGGAGTAGCTGATAAGTCCCATGCTAACCAGGCTGAATATCAACCAGGAATAGATGATAAGTCCCATGCTAACCAGGCTAAATATAAACCAGGAGTAGATAATAAGTCCCATGCTAACCAGGCTAAATATCAACCAGGAATAGATAATAAGTCCCATTCTAACTAGGCTAAATATCAACCAGGAATAGATAATAAGTCCCATGCTAACCAGGCTAAATATCAACCAGGAATAGATGATAAGTCACATGCTAACCAGGCTAAATATCAACCAGGAATAGATAATATGTCCCATGCTAACCAGGGTAAATATCGACCAGGAGTAGATAATAAGTCCCATGCTAACCAGGCTAAATATAAACCAGGAGTAGATAATAAGTCCCATGCTAACCAGGCTAAATATCAACCAGGAATAGATAATAAGTCCCATGCTAACCAGGCTGAATATCAACCAGGAATAGATGATAAGTCCCATGCTAACCAGGCTAAATATAAACCAGGAGTAGATAATAAGTCCCATGCTAACCAGGCTAAATATCAACCAGGAATAGATAATAAGTCCCATTCTAACTAGGCTAAATATCAACCAGGAATAGATAATAAGTCCCATGCTAACCAGGCTAAATATCAACCAGGAATAGATGATAAGTCACATGCTAACCAGGCTAAATATCAACCAGGAATAGATAATATGTCCCATGCTAACCAGGGTAAATATCGACCAGGAGTAGATAATAAGTCCCATGCTGACCAGGCTAAATATCAACAAGGAATAGATGATAAGTCCCATGCTAACCAGGCTAAATATCAACCAGGAATAGATAATAAGTCCCATGCTAACCAGGCTAAATATCAACCAGGAGTAGATGATAAGTCCCATGCTAACCAGGCTGAATATCAACCAGGAATAGATGATAAGTCCCATGCTAACCAGGCTAAATATAAACAAGGAGTAGATAATATGTCCCATGCTAACCAGGCTAAATATCAACCAGGAATAGATAATAAGTCCCATGCTAACCAGGCTAAATATCAACAAGGAGTAGATGATAAGTCCCATGCTAACCAGGCTGAATATCAACCAGGAATAGATGATAAGTCCCATGCTAACCAGGCTAAATATAAACCAGGAGTAGATAATAAGTCCCATGCTAACCAGGCTAAATATCAACAAGGAGTAGATGATAAGTCCCATGCTAATCAGGCTGAATATCAACCAGGAATAGATGATAAGTCCCATGCTAACCAGGCTAAATATAAACCAGGAGTAGATAATAAGTCCCATGCTAACCAGGCTAAATATCAACCAGGAATAGATAATAAGTCCCATTCTAACTAGGCTAAATATCAACCAGGAATAGATAATAAGTCCCATGCTAACCAGGCTAAATATCAACCAGGAATAGATGATAAGTCACATGCTAACCAGGCTAAATATCAACCAGGAATAGATAATATGTCCCATGCTAACCAGGGTAAATATCGACCAGGAGTAGATAATAAGTCCCATGCTAACCAGGCTAAATATCAACCAGGAATAGATGATAAGTCCCATGCTAACCAGGCTAAATATCAACCAGGAATAGATAATAAGTCCCATGCTAACCAGGCTAAATATCAACCAGGAATAGATAATAAGTCCCATGCTAATCAGGCTAAATATCAACCAAGAGTAGATGATAAGTCCCATGCAAACCAGGCTAAATATCAACCAGGAATAGATAATAAGTCCCATGCTAACCAAGCTAAATATCAACCAGGAGTAGATGATAAGACCCATGCTAACCAGGCTAAATATCAACTAGGAATAGATAATAAGTCCCATGCTAACCAGGCTAAATATCAACATGAAATAGATAATAAATCCCAAGCTAAGCAGGCTAAATATCAACTAGGAGTAGATGATAAGTCCCATGCTAACCAGGCTAAATATCAACCAGGAATAGGTAATAAGTCCCATGCTAACCAGGCTAAATATCAACATGAAATAGATAATAAATCCCATGCTAACCAGGCTAAATATCAACCAGGAATAGATAATAAGTCCCATGTTAACAAGGCTAAATATCAACCAGGAATAGATAATAAGTCACATGCTAATCAGGCTAAATATCAACCAGGGATAGATAATAAGTCCCATGCTAACCAGTCTAAATATCAACCAGGAATAGATAATAAGTCCAATGCTAACCAGGCTAAATATCAACCAGGAGTAGATAATAAGTCCCATGCTAATCAGGCTAAATATCAACCAGGAATAGATAATAAGACCCATACTAACCAGGCTAAATATCAACGAAGAATAGATAATAAGTCCCATGCTAACCAGGCTAAATATCAACCAGGAGTAGATGATAAGTCCCATGCTAACCAGGATATATATCAACCAAGAGTAGATGACAAGTCCCATGCTAACCAGGCTAACTATCAAACAGGATTAGATAATAAGTCCCATGCTAACCAGGCTAAATATCAACAAAGAGTAGATGACAAGTCCCATGCTAACCAGGCTAAATATCAACCAGGAATAGATAATAAGTCCCATGCTAACCAGGCTAAATATCAACCAGGAGTAGATGATAAGTCCCATGCTAACCAGGCTAAATAACAACCAGGAATAGATAATAAGTCCCAAGCTAACCAGGCTAAATATCAACCAGGAATAGATAATAAGTCCCATGCTAACCAGGCTAAATATCAACCAGGAGTTGATGATAAGTCCCATGCTAACCAGGCTAAATATCAACCAGGAATAGATAATAAGTCCCATGCTAACCAGGCTAAATATCAACCAGGAATAGATAATAAGTCCCATGCTAACCAGGCTAAATATCAACCAGGAGTAGATGATAAGTCCCATGCTAACCAGGCTAAATATAAACCAGGAATAGATAATAAGTCCCATGCTAACCAAGCTAAATATCAACCAGGAATAGATAATAAGTCCCATGCTAACAAGGCTAAATATCAACCAGGAATAGATGATAAGTCCCATGCTAACCAGGCTAAATATCAACCAGGAATAGATAATAAGTCCCATGCTAACCAGGCTAAATATCAACCAGGCATAGATGATAAGTCCCATGCTAACCAGGCTAAATATCAACCAGTAATAGATAATAAGTCCCATGCTAACCAGGCTAAATATCAACCAGGAATAGATAATAAGTCCCATGCTAACCAGGCTAAATATCAACCAGGAATAGATAATAATTCCCATGCTAACCAGGCTAAATATCAACCAGGAATAGATAATAAGTCCCATGCTAACAAGGCTAAATATCAACCAGGAATAGATAATAAGTCCCATGCTAACAAGGCTAAATATCGACCAGGAATAGATAATAAGTCCCATGCTAACCAGGCTAAATATCAACCAGGAATAGATAATAATTCCCATGCTAACCAGGCTAAATATCAACCAGGAATAGATGATAAGTCCCATGCTATCCAGGCTAAATATCAACCAGGAATAGATGATAAGTCCCATGCTAACCAGGCTAAATATCAACCAGGAATAGATAATAAGTCCCATGCTAACAAGGCTAAATATCAACCAGGAATAGATAATAAGTCCCATGCTAACCAGGCTAAATATCAACCAGAAGTAGATGATATGTCCCATGCTAACTAGGCTAAATATCAATCAGGAATAGATAATAATTCCCATGCTAACCAGGCTAAATATCAACCAGGAATAGATGATAAGTCCCATACTAACCAGGCTAAATATCAATCAGGAATAGATAATAAGTCCCATGCTAACAAGGCTAAATATCAACCAGGAATAGATAATAAGTCCCATGCTAACAAGGCTAAATATCAACCAGGAATAGATAATAAGTCCCATGCTAACAAGGCTAAATATCAACCAAGAGTAGATGACAAGTCCCATGCTAACCAGGCTAAATATCAACCAAGAGTAGATGACAAGTCCCATGCTAACCAGGCTAAATATCAACCAGGAATAGACAATAAGTCCCATGCTAACCAGGCAAAATATCAACCAGGAGTAGATGATAAGTCCCATGCTAACCAGGCTAACTATCAACCAGGATTAGATAATAAGTCCCATGCTAACCAGGCTAAATATCAACCAGGAGTAGATGATAAGTCCCATGCTAACCAGGCTAAATATCAACCAGGAATAGATAATAAGTCCCATGCTAACCAGGCTAACTATCAACCAGGATTAGATAATAAGTCCCATGCTAACCAGGCTAAATATCAACCAGGAGTAGATGTTTACCCCCATGCTAACCAGGCTAAATATCAATCAGGAATAGATAATAAGTCCCATGCTAACTAGGCTAAATATCAACCAGGATTAGATAATAAGTCCCATGCTAACCAGGCTAAATATCAACCAGGAGTAGATGTTTACCCCCATGCTAACCAGGCTAAATATCAATCAGGAATAGATAATAAGTCCCATGCTAACTAGGCTAAATATCAACCAGGAATAGATAATAAGTCCCATGCTAACCAGGCTAAATATCAACCAGGAGTAGATGATAAGTCCCATGCTAACCAGGCTAAATATCAACCAGGAATAGATAATAAGTCCCATGCTAACCAGGCTAAATATCAACCAGGAATAGATAATAAGTCCCATGCTAACCAGGCTAAATATCAACCAGGAGTAGATGATAAGTCCCATGCTAACCAGGCTAAATATCAACCAGGAATAGATAATAAGTCCCATGCTAACCAGGCTAAATATCAATCAGGAGTAGATGATAAGTCCCATGCTAACCAGGCTAAATATCAACCATGAATAGATAATAAGTCCCATGCTAACCAGGCTAAATATCAACCAGGAATAGATAATAAGTCCCATGCTAACCAGGCTAAATATCAACCAGGAATAGATAATAAGTCCCATGCTAACCAGGCTAAATATCAACCAGGAATAGATAATAAGTCCCATGCTAACCAGGCTAAATATCAACCAGGAATAGATGATGAGCCCAATAAGTTACCTGACTGTTTCCTCTTTGTGCTGGTTCACATCAATACCTCTCCTTTTCTCTATAAAAACCTGAAAGAGTGGATGTCACCTGAGGAAGCTGTGTGAGGTAAAAATATTAATGCAGTGTCATTGGCTGTTTTCTTTGGCAATACTTCCAACATATTGTCTGTGTGGCATAACTAAAATATACCAACCAGAAAGGGTCGGTACATTTAGAACTTGCCCCTCACCTTTTCTTTAAATATTACTTTTCTCTCTCTTTTTGTTTATTATTTAATTTTTTATAAATACTTTCATTATTGTATACCATAAATTACCAGCAATTACCCAGTGCAAAATAAAGTACCAGTAATACACTGGCCTTGTGCCAAAAGTAGAAACAATTATTGTATACCATAAATATGTAAAAAAATGTTGCTTCATCCTAGTCTCCTTATCACTAAACAGTTGGGGCAGACCCACTTCTTATTCATAGGATTTGCTTTTTTAACTCAACATTACCATTTAAAGATCTTATCTTCAGTTAAATAGGTTCTGTTTCCAAAAGTACATTGCAACATAACAAATAAGAGCTTTCCATTCTTTAGTTCATATAATAGTTTCCTTTCAGTTTAGCCTGATCACTATAAACACAGACGAAAAGAACTCTGATTTATATAAAGATGAAAAGGACTTGGGATTGTTGAACAATAAAGGTAATTAGTGGTGTAAGTGAAATGAAAGGACTGTAAACGAGTATTTATATAGTTGCAGACGATTTATATGGAGCATACTTTGAATTTGCTCTACTGCCTTATTTCTAGTATTAACTCTAATATTAATATATTCTGTACACATGTATATATGTGTGTGTGTGTGTGTGTGTCTGTGTGTGTGTGTGTGTGTGTGTGTGTGTGTGTGTGTGTGTGTGTGTGTGTGTGTGTGTTTATATATACATTTGTACAGAATGTATTAATATTAGATACATATATTTATACATATATATGTGATATATATATATATATATATATATATATATATATATATATATATATATATATATATATATATATATATATATATATATGTGTGTGTGTGTGTGTTTGTGTGTGTGTGTTAAATGTTTTAATACATGTGTAGTAAAGAGACTAGAGTTTAAACCCCAACAAATTATATTTTCTAGAATTATTAATAACTATTTATCAAAATGCAGGGGCAATAACCTATATAATTATCTCCCCTACCAGCTTCTATTTTAACTAAACGTATTCAGGTACTGCTGCACGTCGAGCTGAGGAGGCCAAACTCTCCAAGTACCGGTCGCTCTCCGACAGGTTCGCGGTCGTACCCTTGGCAGTGGAGACTTCTGGTGTCCTTGGCCCCAGGGCTACCTCCCTACCCCCCATAGGCGCTGAGCTGGCCAACCGCAGGTGTGAGCCTCGTGAGTTGAAATGGCTCTTCCAGCGCCTCTCCCTTACCATCCTCCGGGGAAACGCCTTCTCCATCCTGTCCGCCGGAGCGGTGGGGAGGCCATCACATTGTTCACCATACGGATTAATAGGCCAAGTTATAAACTATTGTAAATAAACCGAATTTTCCACATTCTAAAAAAAAAATTGAATAAGTTCGTGTGTGTTTACGTATCATAGAGACGGCCAGGATTTTTTGTCTTTGGTGGTATTATTGCTGTTTGAGTCCCGATCGAAGAAACTGGAGATTAAGGGAATTCTAGCCCTGACTATGACAGCTTAGTTTTAGTGTATTCCGTGTATCGGTCGTATGTGATTTGAGGATGATTTGGCTGTTATCACCAAGAGGCTCCTTCATTTGTTCGTATGAGAATTGCGTAGCTAGGAGATGAGAAAGACGCTCCAATTGGAGCCGCCATTTCATTGAATTAAGAGATCACATCTCAGGGACTACGGTTAGAATGTCTAAGGGAAGAAAAAGACAACAACAGAAAAAGAAGAAGAAGAAAGAAATAGAAAAGAAAAAAAGAAGAATGTTATGACCGTTTAATCTTTAGTTTGCATGTAATCTATAATCACACACATGGACACATCATTTGACTAGAGTTGAACTTATATATATATATATATATATAATATTCCAACGCTCTCAACCAGTAAGCCCAGGGCTGGATTAAGCAATATAAGCATATTCTTAGGGTATTAAGAGAAGAGGGGCTCTATTTTATTTAAATTAAATGTATTTGTCATTAATTTATGTTTTACAGACTTTATGCAGAGGGAGGGTCGCCATAATCTTTTAAGTGCTTAGGACCCCAAAAGGATATAATTCGGCCCTGACAGTGCCTCGGTCTCACGCGTGTGCCTCTATGTAAATATATCAGACTGGGCGCAATATAATAATAGTCACTATACTTTCCCTCTAGTCAGCTATCGCAGACCTACCAACCTCTAAAAAAAACCCAAAAGTACCATGAAAAAAAGTGCCTCAAAATTGGGAGAAACGAAGAGATTTTAAATAATTGTTTCTACTTTAGGCACATGGCCAGCAATTACCCAGTGCATTACTGGTACTTTATTTTATCGACCCCGTAAGGATGAAAGGCAAAGTCAACCTCGGCGGGATTTGAACTCAGATCGTAAAGGGACGTAACTATGCTGGAAAGCATGGCGTCCGACCCTCTACCGATACTGCCAATCCACCGCCCTTTTAGGAGATTTTAAATAATGAAAGCTATACCAATTTTCACAATAGAAGACATCTCTCACCCATCCCAAAGTGGGTGAGAGATTTCCCAGTCGGACGGGGAGAGTTGACAGGTCTGCAATGGACTAATGCAATTTTGTTTAACGAACCACAAGAAAAAAGTCGAAGTGCAAACATAAGAATAGACATCTAGTAAATAATCTATTCCAACTACAGATGAAAACCGCTGAGCGAAAGGATAATGACATCGACTTGATGAAAGTGCAGAGTGGACAACACTGAGAAGTGACAGATTGAAGGTTTAACATTAAACTCATAAACACATTTACTATAAGCTTCGAGAACTTTGCTTTCATTTGTAGATAGACTCCTGTGTGTACTCACTAGTAAAATTATAAGTACTATTATCAAAATCAACACTTCCATAAACGAAGGATATTAAGAGCTGTTACCTATCTTCCACGAAAGTTTAAAACGTTAGGAAATACTTTTCTTTAACGGCATGCAGCATTAAAAATGACAATTCCGTCTTACTCATCTCTTTTTTTTTTTTTAAAGACAGTAAGATATGATTTGAAAAAGAATAAATATGTATCTGCTATTTCTTACAAATGGAGTGACAATGTTGTATAGTTGTATATTGGTTACTTTTTGTGACTGTGGATAAATAGTTAGATATATTGTTGACCAAATGTGGCCCACACCACAGAAAAGTGAGGAACAGAAAGAAACGAAGTAGTGCAAATTGACAGAGTTTGACGGGAAGTTTATATTAGGAAATTTCAGTTAAAAAGTTATAACATTTGTCTAATCGTATCCTTACATTTGTTACACAAATGGCTGCTTACAATCAGAATGAGGCAGGTTGCTCACGATTATCAAACACTTTCTTTTTCCAATTGCTAAACTTGCCTTTCATCAAGGTAAATAACTCTTATAAATGAGACTAAAAGATTTAATTTTGAAAGTTGTGTCCCTTTAAAATCGAAAAAACATTTATTTTATGTAACAATTTGTCAATGATTACAGATTCCCAACAAATAGTCCATTGAAACTGAGAGGAATAAGGGAGTGTCAAACTTTGTATAGAACAAACATCTCAAAGGACTTTGTTGATGAAGCTGTGGTTTGGAGGTTCATGCTAATGTTTAAAGCCTTCACCGATATACATCTGTGAAATATATAATCAAACATATTAATTGTTTCTACTTTTGGCACAAGGCCAGCAATTATCCCAGTACATTACTAGTACTTCATTTTATCGACCACGTAAAGATGAAAGACAAATATACCTCGGCGGCATTTAAACTCAGAATGGCAAGGGCCGTAACTCTATGCGTCAAAGCATGGTATCCGACCCTCTACCGATACTGCTAATCCACCATCATTCAAACATTAATATATGTGAAGTCTCACTTATATGTTCTGTCTTCTCTACACTGATATGTTTTACTGACATGTATGATTTGTTTTATATATACTGTACCCTTATGATTAATCTGATGCACACTTGTTGCTATAACTGTCTGACACATAGCGTGGCAGTATCGGTAGAGTCGGACGCCATGCTTTCCAGCATAGAGTTACGCCCCTTTATGGTTTGAGTGTGTGTGTGTATATATATATATATATATAAAGTTGAGGGGACTAGAATAAGTTTCACTGCTAGTACCGGTTGCATATATATATATATATATATATATATATGGGATATAATGAAACGAAATTTCATTTCTCACTCTTAGTACGGCACTTACTTAAATGTAAGTATGTATGTATACGTACATACATATATGTATACAGACGTACAGTAGCATGTATATATATATATATATATATATATATATATATATATATATATATATATATATATATATATATATATATATATATATATATATATATATATATATGGTGGCTGCCAACTCGTTTTCGAGTATGGCCACTACTTTAT
Source organism: Eledone cirrhosa (assembly GCA_964016885.1). Taxonomy (NCBI): domain Eukaryota; kingdom Metazoa; phylum Mollusca; class Cephalopoda; order Octopoda; family Eledonidae; genus Eledone; species Eledone cirrhosa. The sequence goes on along the minus strand of OZ024743.1, from coordinate 96,247,572 downwards.
ATCCATGTAGAACTCCTACCGATGCGCTGAACGAATGTGACTTTAGTCCAGCCAGCGACTTGAAAACTCTGGTACAAACACTACACTTGTGACAATTATTGACACATAGTGCTAGGCCCATGGTACCATGTGACGACAAGTGCAGAGAGATCTCCAGATATAAAGCAATGCCTGTGCCGTGAAGCTTTTATAGTGAGCAAAGGCACTGCACAAAGCCAGTCCCACTCTCTTAACCAAGATGATATTTACCAAAAAGAAGAACAAGTCAACATCATTGGATACCATCAGAGTTGCAGGTGTTATATCAGAGTTTTCCTTCTCCTAGAATTCTGCCTTGACAAAGGCTAAGGGGTCATCTCTCCCGGTGATTTTGGATGGCCATTGACTCTTAAGAGCTCCTTTGCCCTTTGACAGGTTTTGTTTTTAGTCCTGCAGGATGTCCAAAGTCACCCTCCTCACCAAGAAACCTTAGTGGGGTTGCCAGTTTAGTCGCCAACGACCCGACCATGGGACAGGTTGTACTGGAATACATGTTACCAGTAGCACCAAGTGGTGACCTGACATATATATATATACATACAGGCACACATATATATATATATGTACGTATCAGTTTAGCGAACATTTATTATAATGTTCGCTTTGTTCGTTTGTAAACAAACGGACAGCCTGGTTTATGCCGTACGGTGTTAAGGCAACCACGTCACCTTTTTGTTCAACACTGACACAGGAACGATGTACTAGTTTCAAGCCTTAACACCGTACGGCATAAATCAGGCTGTCCGTTTGTTTACAAACGAACAAAGCGAACATTATAATAAATGTCCGCTAAACTGATACGTACATATATATATGTGTGCCTGTATGTATATATATATATATATATATATATATATATATATATATACATGCTACTGTACGTCTGTATACATATATGTATGTACGTATACATACATACTTACATTTAAGTAAGTGCCGTACTAAGAGTGAGAAATGAAATTTCGTTTCATTATATCCCATTTATCGTTTTCGGTGCGCCTGGCCGACTGAACTCACTCGATATGCAAATTGGGCTGCTCAGCCGTTAATTTTCATAAGGAAAGTATATACTTTCGAACGTTAAACCATCTGGCAGAAGGGTATACGGTGCTGACGATAGCTAACAAGCTTGAAACTAGTACAATGTTCCTGTGTCAGTGTTGAACAAAAAGGTGACGTGGTTGCCTTAACACTGTACGGCATAAATCAGGCTGTCCGTTTGTTTACAAACGAACAAAGCGAACATTATAATAAATGTTCGCTAAACTGATACGTACATTTATATATGTGTGCCTGTATGTATATATATATATATATATATATATATATATATATATATATATATATATATATATATATATATATATATATACATGCTACTGTACGTCTGTATACATATATGTATGTACGTATACATACATACTTACATATATATATGTGTGTATATATATATATATATATATATATATATGTGTGTGTATATATATATATATGTGTATATATGTATATATATATATATATATATATATATATATATATATATATGAATGTATATCTAGTGTATTTTGCAATACACTGTATGCTTACTTTTAGAGTGTGTATATATATATATATATATATATATATAATCAAGGTTTAGCAAATAAGAAAAAGTTTCAAAATAAATTTCAAAAAATTCACTGTACTCACTATGGTTACCTTTACGGAATTTTATATTCTCCGAATGAAAAGAACCTTCTGACGAGAGTTTATCTTTTCAATGGAAGGCCGCAAGGACTGTCCATTTATTTTTGAGACTCGAAACCGATTCGGTAAAGGTAACCATAGTGAGTACAGTGAACTTTTTGAAATTTATTTTGAAACTTTTTCTTATTTGCTAAACCTTGATTATATATGTTCTGGCTCGTTAATTTATTAGCCTGCCATTGAACCACATTGGCATATGGTTGGACAATACATGTGTCCCTGGATGCTTTTTTCGTGTAGGGATATATACTTTATTATTATATATATATATATATATATATATATATATATATATATATATATATATATATATATATATATATATATATATATATATATATATACGGGGTAACAAATAATAGTTAAATGCAGTCCACTTAGGTATAGTCCAGTTATGGTATTCCAGGTAATGGATGATATTAACGCTTGGCTTGGTTTGACTCAACAAGGCGTTTTCATAGTGATGCTGCGGGTATGCTGTAATTCCTATGTTGTAAACACTTGGAGTAATAATAAATCAGGAAAGAAGGTTGACATGGTTTGCTATACAAAAAAGGTTTTTAATCTCATAGCTGACAATTGTTTCTCTAAACTGGTAGGTCTAGAGATCGCTATTCGCTTATTTTCACGTTACTCGATCTTCAATACAAAATTATAACCAGTCAGATCATCGGAGCAAGCGAGAATGAAGAGAATACACAGGCAAGAAAAGAATATACAGGCTACTATATGAAGTAGTAATGGCATTCAATTAGAACAATAACAACAATTACAACAATGCTATTTATAAATTATTTGAGGAGACCCTGACATTACTTAGGTGGGGGTCATGATGTATCTAACATTACAGCGTGTAAAACTAGCTGTCATGAGGCAAAAGTAAAAGTTTGGCATGTACAGAGTATCGAAGTGTGTATCAATTTTAAATTATAAAGATAAGCCAGTGTTTACAGTCTTTCTTTTCATCTTCAATGGCATACATGAGTGGGACAACACTGTCAAAGCTAAATAGTTGTTGAGTTAATACAGAGGTTAACGAAGTAATATACGCATATATTTACACACACACACACACACACACACACACATATATATATATATATATATATATACACATGCATGTGTACATAGACACATACATACACATCAATATACACTCGTACAAAAATATACATACATGCAAAGAGATAAGCGTGCTAATTGTAATTATGGCTAAAGGAAGGTAAAGTTACATTGTAGTAGTGATTTGAGAAAAACTAGGATTTAGGATCAAATGATGGCAGCAGCTGAGAAGGAATAAGTTTGTGGGTTGATGAGGTACTTACAGACATTTGTGTGGTATAGACTTGTGAAGGATATAGTATACTTAATGAATATATTTCTGTGGGTAGTAGGTATCCTAATTTAAAGCTATATTGTGTTGGTTCGATTCACGGAGGTTTGAATCTTATGAATTTAGTAGCAATTCTATGTTTGCAGAAGATAGATCTTTCTAACTTATTGTTAAGTAGCCTTTTTACATTTTTGAGGATATACAATAGCTCAAGATCACATAGCCCGCAGTGGGACATCCCTGTACTATAGGTTTTAGCAGCCGACAACTTCGACCAGTTGATACTGTAGTTAGTGTTGCTGTCCTTCAGTTCCCATATTTTTTTGGCGAGGGTTGTGGAACCCATAAGTGCACGGTTTTTTCATTGAGTGTCTGTGCACAGACATTGAGTGTCTTTTTTTGAAAGAACCCGCGGTGGATCCTATGTAATTCCAGGTGGAGTTACCCGAGATGACCGTGCACATGTACACTAGGCTCGAATGGCGACATCTGTTCGCCAATGGGCACCTATCTGGTAGGTGACAGTTACAGTTTGAGGCGCTATTTTGTGCAGCTTTTACATTCCTGTTTAGTACTCTGTTATAAGTGGGTTGTGATAAATGCCCAATGGGGTTTTGCTGCTGCGCGTTTGTATGCGCTTGTGGTTGTGATGTTGTGATGTGTTTGTGCTTATAATTTGGTGCTACGTTATGTATAGGTGCAGTTGATTTACTAGAGATATTTCTGTGGTTGATCTTGCGTATGTGTGATTCTATGTTAGCTGCTGTTGAGTATGAGAGTTTAATAGTAGATCTATTGAGTATTTTGTGATATCTATGCGAGATAGGGAAGTGTTTATCTATTAGTTTAAAGAATGTAGAGGGCAGTCTAGTTTTTATAGAGGAGTTGAATATTGGGTTGAACCATAGGTATTTTCTTTGTCTGTTTCTTCTATTGTTTCTTGGGTTTACGTTATTAGTGTTTTGGCCGTTTACTCCAGGTGTTACGTGTCTAACCCTATGTCTAGTCAAGTTATTTCTATTATTATGTGAGCGGTTGGAGTAGTAATTACTAGGATTGTTTATGTTGTCCTTATTCACTATATACTGCAGTTTATCTTTATGACCGGCCCTACGTAATGCTGCATTATAATAGTCAGCATGCTCGTTAAAGATTTCTAGGTTTGAGGATAAGCGGGATATTCGGAGGGATATACTACGTGCTATGGATCTAATTATGGATTTGGGGTGATTTGAGTTGTAACTAATGTAGGCAAGATTTTCATTATTTTTGTGGAAAGGTTCTATTAATCCAGTATTTAGATTTAGAGTTACATCTAGAAAATTTACCTTCTTATGGTTTAGTTCGTAGGTAATACTTAGGCCTAGTTTTTTGAAGAATATTCTATTATTTTTTTCTTAGTCTTTCCATGCTCTGGTTGTTTAGGTTCCTAGCTATAAGTAACGTGTCGTCCCTATAAATTCCTCCTTGGAGGTTACTGAATTCCTTATGTAGGTTGTGTGCTATGAATAGCCCCACAATATCTGTGATTTGCGCAGAATCATTTGATCCCATTGTTATATCGAAGCTATTTATTCTATCCTTTCTTACCCAGTAGCTATTTTCAAATTTTATGATAGTCCTTCTAGCCGCTATTATTATTTCAATTTCATCATGGGTAAGATCAGAGTTATTTTGGGCAAATATAAGCGCCTTATCTAGGGTAGCTGGGGATATGGATGCATAGTAGTCGTCTATATCAAATTGTAGGAAGTTACACGTCTCCCTATTTTGTATTTTATTGAACCATTTAATTGCCTCGTTAGTGTTGCCCCATAAATTGATTTCTAGTTTACCCTTTATTTGTGCGATTACCTTATCTAGAATGTTCTTGCTAATTTTACCTATCTCTGACTTGGATGGGCATATTAATCTAATGGTGGGATTAGTTTCAAAGTTATTTTTGTGATCCTTCAGGTTAAATGTTGGGTTGCACGGGGTTAGTGGTTCGGTCCTATCTGGAATTCCGAATTTATTAACTATCTTGAGGCCCTCCACGTTAATGCTGGTGAGTGTAGATTCATTTGTTTTTTTATATTTTTTATGTAGTTCACGCTGGATAAAGCTATTGTATGTGTTAATGTCCATAGAGTATACGTTTGATGTTTTGTCTGCTTTTACTATGATACCGTTAGTGTGTGTGTGTGTATGTGTATGTGTGTGTGTAAATATATGCGTATATTACTTCGTTAACCTCTGTATATATATATATATATATATATATATATATATATATATATATATAATTATGTAATAAACAACATAAGGCAATTATTTCATTTACCAGTGGTTTCTTAAAAGCAAACAAATTTTGCTTTCAATAATCAGAATGAAAACATCGTAGTGTATTTATTGACGTTGGATTTTAAAAACAAAAATGCAATCTATATGAAAGTGAGGCTGGAAAAGGAAGAATGAAAGGAAAAATAAAATAAAAACACACATGCAAACACACACACATACACACAATTATATACATACACATATATGTATATATATACATACACACACACAGACACATATATATGTGTATATATATATATACATACACATACATATAAACATACATACATACACACATAAATATCAACATATCCATACATACACATACATATATACAACCACACACATATATATATATATATACACACATATACATACACATATACATACACACATACATACACACAATCATACGAATATGCACACGTACATGCATACACATACATACACACATATATACACGCATACATACGCATGCACAAACATAGAAATATATACACACACTTCTACATACTCACACACACAAATAAATATAAGAAAAAATATATAATAATAAAAAATAAAAATGAATATAAAGACTATTATAATGTTGACAGCGATACAGGCAACACATAAATGAACAAACACACGTGGTGAGCAATACACACAAATGCACGTACACATACATACGTAAAAATAAATACATACACACACTCTCACACATAAATATACATATACAAATACATAAGCACATACATACGCATACACAATTACATACACACACATATACATATATACACACACGTACATATATATATATATATATATATATACAGACACATACATACATAACCATACAAATATACACATACATATACATACATATCACAAACACATACATACAAGTACAAACACACACATATATATGTGTGTAAAACTCATTCTTAGATAATTTATATGAACCATATTTAACTCTAAAATATATATATACATATATATATATATGTATATATATATACATACACATATATACACATACATACATACTCACATACACATATACCTACACACACATATATACATACACATACGTATGCATACATACATACACACACACACACACACATATACATATATAACTAAATATATATATATATATATATATGAGAAAGAACATAAATATTATATATATATATAAAAAATAAATATTGTATATACAAAAAAATATTGTATATATAAAAATAAAAATAAAAATAAAAATAAAAATAAAAATAAAAATAAAAATAAAAATAAAAATAAAAATAAAAATAAAAATAAAAATAAAAATAAAAATAAAAATGAAAATAAAAAGTTGGGAAAACGACAAATAATAAATAAAAAAATATATATTTAGAAAAGGTATAAATGCTTATAGCAGATTTAGAGCACTCAACAAGTTCCTGGAGCAAAAGATCAATGAAAATAATCATTAAATCACTATATGTAATACACCCTTATACATATATACATATACACATATATATACATATATATATACATACACACACACAAAAACACAACCACAGAAATACACACACACATACAATTACGCATATATATATATATATATATATATATATATATATATATATATACACATAGGAAAAAGTCTGACCCCACGGCAGAGCTCAAGCCGTTTCTGAGGCTATTATATATATACACACAAAACCATTATATAAAAAATACATATGCACGCACAAATATACACACGCCCATACACACACATGGGCGTGTGTATATTTTGAAGACCAGTTATGGACCCGCAAGGATACGCATAGCAACTTCGACATAACCATGGTGACTCGGCGCAGGTCACGGATTTGGTGGGCCTATACTTACTAAACGAAATCCATAAGGACCTTCCATACCTCAACGGTGGTTTGTACCGCGATGATGCACTTCTCCTTATAGACTATAAAAATTTAATATAGAAAGAACTAGAAAACTATTGCACAAGACTTTCAAAAACTATAACCTAAGTATCACCATAGACAAACACACTAAAAACGTTAACTTCCTAGATGCCACCCTTTACCTAGACTCTAAGATATATACACCATTCCATAAACCTAACGAAAAACTGATTTACGTAGATACCAAGTCTAACCACCCTAGATCAATATTAAGTTCTATCTCTAAAGGAATATCCAATAGAATCTCTAATCTATCTTATGACGAAACCATATTTAGCAAAAACTCACAATACTATAATCAAGCATTAGCTAGATCAGGCCATAATAATTAGATCGAGTTCCTACCTATAAAAACACATAGTTACAACATTATTTCGCACAATATGTCCATGAGGAAAAATAGTAATAAGAATAATAACCACACACACTAGTACGAAGGGTGGCAACAAACGTAACCCACACCAGGGAGGACACCAAAATACCATAAACGGAAGCATCTCACCAGACATAAAAAACGAAAATAGAAGAAGAAATAATACATTTTTCAACCCCCCTTTCAATCTAAACCAGTTCTAACACCAGATAACACCTATCCCCCACATTTACGAATAGACTTATCTTCTCACACTCACACACACACACTCACATACTTACACCTTCATGCATTCTCCCACACACTTAAACAGGCATGTATATAAAAAAAAAAAAATAAATAAAAAAAACCCTAAACAAACTCCTTTTAAAGGGAGACTACTCTTTATCCACCTAATTTTAACTCTTTGACATTAGAGATAGAACAGATACTCTATACTATTTCCTGTCAGCATGGCTTGGCAAGATATTTAGAACGCTGGTTTGAGACCTTTATTTCCCTCTGAAGAAGAGATATTATCTCGAAAATTAAGGACGTTTAAAATAAATCTAAGGTAAAAGACGAATTGTCAACAATATCTTTTGCAATTGCATTCTTCTTTTTTCTATGTCCATACCTGCATTGTTTTGGCTTTATTATACATATTCAAACGTTTATACCTCATTACACAATGCTTCAAGTGAACTATAACCTCCTCCATTTATATATATATATATATATGCATTTTGTTTCTTATCAGCTCTCTCTCTCTCTCTCTCTCTCTCTCTCTCTCTCTCTCTCTCTCTCTCTCTCTCTCTCTCTCTATATATATATATATATATATATATATATATATATATATATATCATGGCTTGGCTTCGCGAACCAAGATTAGGAAGGTTGTCCACGTCGTCTGCAGGCACGCTCATGACTGACAAGTCCGATGCGGGAAAGGCAGGTCCGTGAGCAGTGTCCACAGATGAAGGTAACCTCCGGTGTGGTGTCAGAGGCGGCTCGAGCCTTCCTTCTGCGTCTCTTCTGTCTTCCTCAAACTCGCTGACCGCGTTGAAGATCGTGTGGCGCCAGGCATCACGGTCCGCAGCCAGGTCTGACCAGCATTGGTGGTCAACATGACATGCGCTGAGAGACTTTTTGAGACAGTCTTTGTAGCGTTTCTTCGGGGCTCCTCCCTCTCGGTGGCCGGTGGAGAGTTCGCCAAACAGGGAAATCTTAGGAAGGCGATGGTTCTCCATTCTGGAGACATGCCCTGCCCATCGGAGGTGGTACTTCAGTAGCATGGCTTCAATGCTGGGGATCTCGGCCTGCTCCAGAACTTCAACGTTTGTGACGAAGTCACTCAAGCGAATGTTGAGGATGGTGCGGAGACATCGCTGGTGGAAGCGTTCGAGGAGACAGATGTGACTGCGGTAGGTGGCCCAGGTCTCCGAACCGTAGAGGAGAGTGGTGAGAACCACGGCCCTGTAGACGCTGATCCTTGTCGTGTTCTTCAGGTTTTTGTTGTGCCAAACACGTTTGTACAATCTGCCAAAGGAGCTATTTTCCTTAGAGAGTCTGTTGTCAATTTCTTTGTTGATCCTTGCATCGGATGAGATGATGCAGCCCAGGTATGTGAGCTTCTGTGTTGATTTCACTTCGGTATCGCTGATAGTGATGTAGGGTGGGCGGTATTCTTGGGTGGGGGTGGGGGGCAGGCTGGTGAAGAACCTCCGTCTTCTTGAGGCAGGACGTGATGCGCTGCAAAGCTCTCTCTGTGTGGGCGACGAGGGCAGCGTCGTCCGCGAAGAGAAGGTCTCAGATCAGCCTCTCCTGAGTCTTGGTATGGGCTTGGAGGCGCCATAGATTGAAGAGGCTGCCATCCATACGGTACCTGACATACACCCCATCCCCATCATCCAGATCCTCAGTTGCATGCTTGAGCATCATGCTGAAGAAGATGCTGAAGAGAGTCTGTGCCAGGACACAACCCCGCTTCACGCCGTTGGAGATGGGGAAGGGCTCCGACAGGTCACCGTCGAGTCTGATCTGGCCGCGCTGGTTCTCGTGCAGCTGGGTCACCATCTGTAGAAACTTGGTGTGACAGCCAAGTCGTTCCAGGTTGAGCCATAGTCCTGTCCTGCTCACTGTGTCAAATGCTTTTGTGAGGTCGACAAAAGCAGCATAGAGTCCCTTGTTTTGTTCTCGGCACTTCTCCTGGAGTTGGCGGAGGGCGAACACCATGTCCGTCGTGCCTCTGTTGGCTCTGAAGCCACACTGGCTCTCGGGGAGGTTTTCTTCAGCAATGGTTGGTACGAGCCTGTTGAGCAGGATCCTGGCAAGTACTTTGCCAGCGATGGAGAGTAGAGTGATTCCCCGGTAGCTGGAGCAGTCAGACTTTTCACCCTTGTTCTTGTACAGGGTTATGATGACGGCGTCGCGAAGATCCTGTGTGTGGCAGCTTACCCTGCTCCCAACAGCGTCGGACCTCCATTCTTCCAGATTTCTGGTGCGATGCTGTCAAGTCCTGCTGCTTTGCGACTCTTGAGTTGTTCTATGGCTTCAGTCGTCTCTTCGAGGGTAGGTGGTTCGTCGAGCTCCTCTTTGACTGGAAGTTGAGGAACGCGATGGATGGCAGCGTCCTGTACGGTGCGGTCAGCACTGAAGAGGCTTTGGAAGTGCTCAGACCAGCGAGCGGGGGTGGAGGTGTTATTGGTTAGGAGGTCTTCTCCATCTGAACTGCGCAGGGGACTCTGGACCTGGTGGGTGGGGCCATACGCTGCTTTCAGAGCCTCATAGAAGCTCCTATAGTCTCCGAGGTCAGCGAACAGCTGGGTTCTCCACGCCAGGTGGTCCCACCACTCGTTCTGTATTTCTCTGAGTTTGCGCTGTAGGGTGCTGCATGCGCGGCGAAAGGTATCTTTCTTTACAGAACAGGTTGGTTGTGCAAGGTGGGCCTGATGAGCTGCCCCCTTCTTTGCTAGTAAGTCCTGGATCTCCTTGTCATTTTCATCAAAGCAGTCCTTGTTTTTCTTTTTTGTATGCCCAAGAACTTCCTCAGATGTCTTAAGGATGGCTGATTTCAGGTTCTCCCACAAGGTGACTGGGGTGGGGTCATCAGTGCAAGGGTATTCGTCTAGTTTTTGCTGCAGGTCTGCTTGGAACTTGGCTTTCACTTCCTCCCGGCACAGGCTGCCGACGTTGAGTTTCTTTACGCGGTTACCTTTCTTCTTGGGTTTGGGTTTGAACTGCAGTTTGAGCTTGCAGCGGACGAGGCGATGGTCAGTGTGGCACTCTGCACTGGGCATCACTCTCGTGTGTAGAACATCTTTCAGGTCCCGTTGGCGCACAAGCGCATAGTCAAGTAGATGCCAATGTTTGGACCGAGTAGGCATCCAAGTTGTTTTCAGGCGTCTTTCTGTTGGCAGATTGTGTTGGTAATGGCAAGTTGGTGCTCTGTGCAGAACTCGAGCAGGAGGTGCCCGTTGTCGTTACAGCCACCAACGCCGTGTCTTCCAAGGACTCCTTTCCAGGCCTCAGAGTTCCTCCCAACTCTTGCGTTGAAGTCGCCAAGGATCAGGACCTTGTCGTCTGCAGGGGTGTTGTTCAAGAGTCTGCGCAGATCAAAATAGAAACTGTCTTTGTCCGCAGGATCTGCCAGTAGCGTTGGAGCATAGACACTGAAGAGCGTGAAATGTTGTTTGCTCTCCAGTGGTAGGCGCATGGTATGATGCGGTCCGAGTGGCCCGTGGGTAACGTTTCCAGATTGGAGGCGATGGAATTCCTCACCATGAGTCCTACACCCGACAGGCGTCTTCCAGATGATGGTTTCCTGGACCAGAAAAGGGTGTAGCCAGCGCCGCGTTCTTTGAGGCTGCCCTCGTCAGCGAAGCGGACCTTGCTGAGCGCTGCTATGTCGTTGTTGAGGCGGGAGAGTTCATGGGATATGAGAGCCGAACGACGTCCCGGGCGGCTGCTGTCAGCCTTGTCAAGCATAGTCCTGACATTCCAGCAGGAAACTTTCAAGTCCTGCTTACTTTTCTTTGTTTTGTTTCCATGTTTGTTCGACCGCTCTAGCTAACTGGGTATAGAGGAGACGAGCTTTGTTTAGGCGAACCTTTTCTACCGCCCCTCTCCATGTGGAGCAGGCAGTGCTCACCCTAGATATGGCTGCCTGGTCGCTCAGGATGCTACCGAGTTGTGTCGTCGCCTCCGAGTCGACAACCAGGCGACCAAAGTCCTGAGCCGCCTACATGTAGGATCGAGACAACGGCTTCCAGTGACATCTTCCACCTGCCGCTTTCGCCCTTTCCCATCACTGCAGAGCTTTTGGAATGGTTGGTCATAGAACGTGGACGTGTCCTTCGGCCTGCGCTGAGGAGTTTTAAGGTGAAGGGCGCGCAAACTGGCCCCACCCTTTTAGCACGAGGTTCATCTGCCATGACCTAGCGAGCTGGGACGGTGACAGCGAGGTCCTCGGGCCGTAGGTTTGATGTCGGAGTTTCTCTCTCCAGAAGGCGTAATACTACCCGGTTGCCTAGGCTGAAGTAGGGGGTTTCTTAGGGGAACCCCACCCGGAGCCTTTGACTAAAAAGTCTGTCCACAAGGCAGCAGAGCGAGATCAGGGAGTCGCACCCAATGGGAGATGATGACCAGTAGACCAGTTCATACGCCTTTGCTTGGTCGTTAACCAAACCGGGGTCCCAATGCTCCCGAAGTTCCATTCGAGCTGTTGACCAAATGGTTCTTCCGCCTCTTCTGGAATACAATGCCTCGGGTGAGACAAGGGGGGCAGTGACCCTATTTAGTGGCGGGTCATGCTCGCCACGTCACAGTGCTGTTGCGGACATCTGTGGCTTTTTATAGGGAGAACACTTGCCAGGCGTAAACCCACCACGTCCTTAGGAACTGCCGCCGAACTTTTCGCTGGTCTAGGAGTAATCTTAAACCACCCAGCTGGCACCACGGGGAGGTAGTTCGGCATGCCAGCTTATATATATATTTCTGAAGATAGCATATATATGTATATTCCCTCGGATAGTTTGTAAAATTTTTACATAGATTTATATGATATACATACCAACACACACATATATATCCAAGAAACGATCGTAAAATAATGAATTTTTTAATATAAGGAACTGTTTCTTTGTTTTTATTCATTGTTTTTATTCATTGTTTTTATTAATATATATATATATATATCACGATAAATTAACGGAACCATAGACTCTCGCCATTCCCTGTAAATAATGTGTCCAAAGGAGAGGAAATCCTGAGCTCTTTAAAATACAATATGTTGAAACGGTAACACACCAGAGAGAGATACAATGCGCGATCAATAAAACAGGGAAAAACCACCAGTGTATGGAATCTATAACCTATGAAAGGCAGACTATAGACACGATAATTAAAAATATAAATTAAAGCGTAAATAAATACCTCTATAACTATATAACACACGTACAAATCCAAAGAGATCTGTTTCGCCAGTAAGTTGTTGACAGAAATGAAATAACCACGGTTCTTCAGCGTCTGTAAGACTATACATTTCAGACAACACTTCTCTGAGTGCTTTTGGGCTGCCCATTCTAGCAGCTCGTCCCTCAGAAGCCACTGGTTCACTGCCCTTAAACACGCTGTGACTTCTCTCTCCCACGTGTAGCTGGACAGTCACTTTAAAATTCTCTTAGTGTTGTCTGAAATGTATAGCCTTACACACGCTGAAGAACCTGGGTTATTCCATTTCTGTCAACAACTTACTGGCGAAACAGATCTCTTTGAATTTGTACGTGTGTTATATAGTTATAGAGGTATTTATTTACGCTTTAATTTATATTTTTAATTATCGTGTCTATAGTCTGCCTTTCATAGGTTATAGATTCCAGACACTGGTGGTTTTTCCCTGTTTTATTGATAGCGCATTGTATCTCTCTCTGGTGTGTTACCTTCTCAACATATTGTATATGGAATACTGTTGGCTTCTTGCTGCAATAATTTCTATACTTTTCATTTATATATATATATATATATACATATATATACACAATATGTTGAAACGGTATATATATATATATATATATATATATATATATATATATATATATATATATATATATATATATATATATATATATATGCATTTTGTTTCTTATAATCTAAACTAGGTTCATTATGTATGTATATATAGGATATATAGGGCGGTGGATTGGCAGTATCGGTAGAAGGTCGGACGCCATGCTTTCCAGCATAGTTACGTCCCTTTACCATCTGAGTTCAAACTGAGGTTGACTTTGCCTTTCATCCTTACGGGGTCGATAAAATAAAGTAGCAGTAACGCACTGGGTAATTGCTGGCATTGTGCCTAAAGTAGAAACAATTATGTATGTATATATATGAGGGTCGGATTAGCAGTATCAGAAGAGGGTCGGACGCCAGGCTTTGCAGCATACAGCTACGGCCCTTTACGATCTGTGTTCAAATCCTGCGGAGGTTAACTTTCCGTTTCATCTTAAGGGGTCGATAAAATAAAGTACCAGTAATACACTGGGATAATTGCTGGCCTTGTGCCAGAAGTAGAAACAATTATTTAGTCTTCTTTAACCTTTGTTGTTTCCATCCATTCTTCTATTCTAGTTCATATCCAATGGATTACATATTGAAGCAATTATTTTTACAGTTCAATACTACGAAATATTTGTTCGTTTAGATGTTCCTTTAACCACCGTCTAATATATTTTATCATGTATTTTAAATAACTTCTTAAGATCTTTATATTTTGAACATCTGAATCTGCAAACATTTTCTTTAAATTCTAAATTCAAAAAATATATATAATTAATTTTTTTAAAACCAGAAACTTATTAGGGCTAATGGATTTCCCATTGTTTTGATTTCTATGTAAATATATTTTGTTTACATTTGAAATTTATAAGTATATTTTGTCTGTATCTGTAATAATAATAATAATTGTTTCTACTCTTGGCACAAGGCCAGCAATTACCCAGTACATTACTGGTACTTTATTTTATCGACCCGGTAAGGATGAAAGACAAAGTTAACCTCGGCGGGATTTGAACTCAGAATAGCAAGGGTCGTAACTCTATGCGTCAAAGCATGGCGTCCGACCCTCTACCGATACTGCCAATTCACCGCCTGTAATACTACTACTACTACTACTACTACTACTACTATTACTACTACTACTACTACTACTACTACTACTACTACTACTACTAATAATAATAATAATAATACATCAGACAGTTGTTGGGCAAAAGTATGAAGTCCTGGGAAACAGAGTTAATATCAACTGGAGAATCCTTGGAAAGCGTGAAGATCAAGAGAGGTATCTTCCAGGGAGATAGTCTGTCCCCTCTGTTGTTTGTCCTTGCCCTGATACCCCTGACCAGTGTACTGCGTGAAGTGAGAGCAGGATACAAGTTGGGAAAAGGAGAGCTTACCATCAACCACCCACTCTTCATGGACGATCTTAAGCTCTTCGGAAAGAGTGAGAAGGAGTTGGATGTGCTTGTTGACACTGTCCGTATGTTCAGCAATGATATATGTATGCAATTTGGTATTAGTAAGTGTGGAGTCATTGTGATGAAGAGGGGTAAGTTGAGCAGAAGTAACGGAATCCAGGTACCAATAGGTGAGATGATAAAGGAAATTGACTCTGAAGAAGGATACAAGTATTTTAGTGTTCTGGAGGCTGATGACATCAAGAACAAAAAAATGAAGGAATTGATAAGAACTGAATACACTCGGAGAGTAAGAAGCGTATTAAAGTCACATCTGAACAGTAGGAATGCCACAAGTGCAGTAAATTCCCGAGCTGTGTCTATTATTAGGTACAGTGCGGGAATTCTGAGATGGAATGTTGCTGAACAAAAAGAAATGGATAGGAAGACTAGGAAGCTATTGACTATCTACAACATGTTCCACAAGAAGAGTGATGTCGATAGACTCTACTTAAGGAGATCTGAAGGTGGAAGAGGTCTTATCAGCATAGAGGACTGTGTTTAGATGGAGAAAAACAACGTACACAAATACGTGACTGATAGTAAGGAGCCAATGCTCAGAACTGTACTGAAGGAGGGGACAATAGGCCAGGGGATGTCCAAGGAGGAAATAACATCAAGGAGAAAGAGCAGCCTTCAGGAAAATCCCTTCATAGTACCTTCTTTGAGAAAACTGAATTTAGAGATCCACAGACATGGAACTGGTTGAAAAGAGGAGACCTTGAAAAGGCTACAGAAGGAATGTTAATGGCTGCGCAGGAACAGGCCCTCAAAACGAAGTGGTTGAAACACCATATTTACAAGGAGGAGGCTAGCCCACTGTGCAGGATCTGTGGAGAGAGAGAGGAGACTGTGGCTCACATTGTATCCGAGTGTAAACATCTAGCCCAGACTCACTATAAGAGCTTGAGACATGATGTGATGGGCAGGGTGATCCACTTGCACCTGTGCAAAGTAAACAATTTACCACATTCTGAGAAGTGGTATGAGCATAAGCCAGAGTCGGTGATAGAAAGGTGAAGGTGCTGTGGGATTTTAGGATACAGACGGACAAGAAACTGGAACACAATAGACCTGACCTGGTGGTTGTGGACAAAGAAAAAAGATCGTGCCTGATTGTGGATGTGGCCTGCCCATTCGACCCGAGATTGCAAGAGAAGGAGAGGGAGAAAATTAACCGATACCAGGACTTAAAGTGGGAGGTAAAAAGGATTTGGAACTGCCATGATGTTAAAGTGATCCCGATTGTCATAGGCGCACTAGGGACTATCTCAAAAAGTTTCCAGGGATGGTTAAAGAAAATTGGCCCCTTCACGCTTTTTGGAACGCTTCAAAAGGCATGCTTGCTGGGAACAGCAAGAACCCTCCGATACGTCCTGAATATCTGAGGCTGCAGGTAGTGGCTTGATATTCATTTCAACAAACTTTCCAGTTAACTAACATCAATGACTGAGACTCAAAGAGTAATAATAATAATAATAATAATAATACAAGTACGATTTGTTATACCTTCATTACGTTTATTGATTGGTGACGCGCGTTTCGCTATTGATCAGCTCAAGGTTTGATCTGTATCGATTTAGCCTGACTCTAGTATCAAAAGCTCGTCGGACCTCTGCTGTTGTCATTACAACAGTTATCAAAACAGCTAAACTATTTAATAAGATTATTGCCATCATCCTTATCATATGTAGTTTCCTACGATTATGAACTAGATTTGTCTGGATTACAAAATATATTTTGGTATTTATATTACGTTTCCTTTGAATTAACAATCAATTTTGTGAATCGCCTTTTACCCACATTTCCATATATTTCCATATCTAAACTATAATAAAGTAAGGAGTGCGGGACTGCGTACGGTTTATAATTTTTATCCCCTTAGTAAAATAAGTTGGATTACTTTGAATAAATAATGAATGGATATTACATAATTTATCTACTAAATTTCGTGGCTGTTCATTAAATATATTGTATTACTTATTTAAAGATTCACTTCTTTAAAATTTTAAAATGTCAACACTTCCGGTTAGCGATCGCTAAAATAAACAATCATATATTTCTATCACTAATTTTCTCCTAATGCAGTTTATATATAATATCGTCTTTTTTTAATGTATCTTGGATTACGTTACTGATTACATAAGACAGTGTAACGCAGTCTTCGTTCAATTTCTGTGTATATTGTCAATTACGATTTTATTTGATGTATCATATCTACATGTATATACACTTGCGTATAATATCACTATACACACTATACATGCTAGCAGAAATAATAGATATTACTTTAATGTGCTGATAGAAACTAGTCCCCGCCTCCTTCACCAGACAGAAATACTAATAACTCTGTTTTACCCATAATTGATAAATATTGCTGCAGTTATGTCCCTTGAACGTGCCAATTTGTTTCTAATTCTTCCATTGAACATATTCGTCAATCAACAGTAAAATAATAACGATTTCTTTATCAGCCACGGGTACTAAACTTAATCTATTCGGTGGTAGGCTTACTCCATTGAGTGGTAGATTTAATAATCCATTAGAGGGTAAGCTTAATTCATTACCTTGTCTAACACCATTACCTGCTCGTTGAGTGTCTTTACCAAAGTCCAGCCTGGTACAAGCATTTCGGTCAAGTCTCTGGTTTGAGGGTGCCTTCTATTCTTCCTCTTCACCTCTCTATTACCCTCCTAGAGATTACCTTAAGGATACACGTGCCTATGGAATGCCTATGGAATGCCTATTGAATGCTGAGGCACTTGCCCGTTAATTTCAAGAGCAAGCTGTTTCATTTATAGAAGAACTGGAAACCATTTCATTCCGATCCATTCCATTTCTGCTCTAGACTTGTCACAGATATTTCATAAAGTCATGACATATACAAATAATAGTGGGACTAAGAAACTATCTTTTGTAAGTCATCTTCACTCCATCCTCGTTACTATAACACTGAATTGGCAGACTGTCTCCGAATCGAATCGGTCCCCAAATTTATATTCTCTGTTTCTGTTTGCTGTAATCCTGTTGACTTATGGAACTAATTCTGCAATCAACACCTGATGAAATCACTTTAGTGTTGTATCATGATCGGTTGATAAAACCAGGCCATCGAAAAATGCAGTGTTTCCGCCGAATTAAAATTTGAAAGTAAACTTAAGTCCAGCCTTCTGTTGTTTTGAATGAATAATTAGTTCCGTTCCTGCAGCAGCCACGGGATACCAGGAAACCACAGCTATGATGGATGATTTGCGTAACGTAGAGTGCTTTAATTTATTGCATCATCATGTACTAACCGGAACCACCAGTTCTACACATTAATAAACAACCTAACGTAAATGGTATATTAATACACATATACATGTATACAAAGTCATAATTATGTAGATGTGTGTGGGTGTGTGTGTGTGTGTGTGTGTGTGTGTGTGTGTGTGTGTGTGTGTGTGTGTGTGTGTGGGTGTGTGTGTGTGTGTGTGTGTGTATACAATATTATCATGATAAAATAATAATGAATTTGATTGCAAGCATTACACAAAAAGTTTGGAAAATATAATGAAAAACATAAAAACAAATATATTTTCAAGGGAGGCTACTAGCATTTATTTTAGATTCTCTTAATTATCTCCCTTGTTGCCAGTGTGTATGTGTATACTAACGGCGTGTCTTGGAATTCACATGTATCTCTCACGCTCCCTAACAATATTATAAAGCTTCTCCCTCATTTACTCCATATACTACTCTATATCTATCATCTGCCCCCCCACCTTACAATATTATACTTTTCCTCAGCCCTCCACTCCATATACTACTCTATATCTATCATCTGCCCCCCCCCCACCTTACAATATTATACTTTTCCTCAGCCCTCCACTCCATATAATACTCTATATCTATCATCTGCCCCCCTTACAATATTATACTCTTCCTCAGCCCTCCACTCCATATACTACTCTGTATCTATCAATCTGACCTTCCCCTTACAATATTACACTCTTCCTCAGCCCTCCACTCCCTATACTACTCTATATCTATCATCAGCCTCCCCTTAGAATATTACACTCTTCCTCAGCCCTCCACTCCATATACTACTCTATATCTATCATCTGTCCCCCCTTACAATATTACACTCTGCCTCGGCCCTCCACTCCCTATACTACTCTATATCTATCATCATCCCCCCTTACAATATTACACTCTTCCCCAGCCCTCCACTCCCTATACTACTCTATATCTATCATCTGCCCCACTCCCTTACAATATTACACTCTTCCTCAGTCCTCCACTCCATATACTACTCTATATCTATCATCTTCCCCCCCTTACAATATTACACTCTTCCTCAGCCCTCTACTCCCTATACTACACTATATCTATCACCCCCACCTTACAATATTACACTCTTCCTCAGTCCTCCACTCCATATACTACTCTATATCTATCATCAGCCTCCCCTTACAATATTACACTCTTCCTCAGCCCTCCACTCCATATACTACTCTATATCTATCACCCCACCTTACAATATTACACTCTTCTTCAGCCCTCCACTCCCCATACTACTCTATATCTATCATCATCCCCCCTTACAATATTACACTCTTCCCCAGCCCTCCACTCCATATACTACTCTATATCTATCATCTGCCCCCCCCCCTTACAATATTACACTCTTCCTCAGCCCTCTACTCCCTATACTACACTATATCTATCATCTGCCCCCCCTTACAATATTACACTCTTCCTCAGCCCTCCACTCCATATACTACTCTATATCTATCATTTGCCCCCCTTACAATATTACACTCTTCCCCAGCCCTCCACTCCATATACTACTCTATATCTATCATCTGCCCCACTCCCTTACAATATTACACTCTTCCTCAGCCCTCTACTCCCTATACTACACTATATCTATCATCTGCCCCCCCCTTACAATATTACACTCTTCCTCAGCCCTCCACTCCATATACTATTCTGTATCTATCAATCTGCCTCCCACCTTACAATATTACACTCTTCCTCAGCCCTTTACTCCCTATACTACTCTGTATCTATCAATCTTCCCCCCGCCTTACAATATTACACTCTTCCTCAGCCCTCCACTCCCTATACTACTCTGTATCTATCATCTGCCCCCCCCCCCCTTACAATATTACACTCTTCCTCAGCCCTCCACTCTGCTATTCATCCTTTGCTATACATCCTGACCAGATAGCAAAGTTGGCCTCGATGGGAACTGAGGAGGCAGAGAGCCAGAAGGAATACACAGTGAGTCCTAGCGAACGTTCCAGTGACAATTGGTCACCTATAAAGTTATTGTGACTGATATTACTAGGGGGGAAATCTGGACATGGAGGGGGATTAAAGCACTCAGATAGAGTAAAAAGAGTGAGGGAGAGAGACTAAAGCAAGTAAGGGAGTGAAATAGTATGTATATTGTTGTGAGGTAGGGTAAGAGGGGAATAGAGAGATAGAATGTAGTATAGCGAGTAGAGGTGCGAGAAAGAGTAAATGTAAAGCGGAGTGGCAGGTTAATAGATACAGAGTAGTATATGGAGTGGAGGGCTGAGGAAGAGTGTAATATTGTAAAGGGGGGAAGATTGATAGATATAGAGTAGTATATGGAGTGGAGGGCTGAGGAAGAGTGTAATATTGTAAAGGGGGGAAGATTGATAGATATAGAGTAGTATATGGAGTGGAGGGCTGAGGAAGAGTGTAATATTGTAAAGGGGGGAAGATTGATAGATATAGAGTAGTATATGGAGTGGAGGGCTGAGGAAGAGTGTAATATTGTAAAGGGGGAAGATTGATAGATACAGAGTAGTATATGGAGTGGAGGGCTGAGGAAGAGTGTAATATTGTAAAGGGGGGACAGATTGATAGATATAGAGTAGTATATGGAGTGGAGGGCTGAGGAAGAGTGTAATATTGTAAAGGGGGGACAGATTGATAGATATAGAGTAGTATATGGAGTGGAGGGCTGAGGAAGAGTGTAATATTGTAAAGGGGGGAAGATTGATAGATATAGAGTAGTATATGGAGTGGAGGGCTGAGGAAGAGTGTAATATTGTAAAGGGGGGAAGATTGATAGATATAGAGTAGTATATGGAGTGGAGGGCTGAGGAAGAGTGTAATATTGTAAAGGGGGGACAGATTGATAGATATAGAGTAGTATATGGAGTGGAGGGCTGAGGAAGAGTGTAATATTGTAAAGGGGGCAGATTGATAGATATAGAATAGTATATGGAGTGGAGGGCTGAGGAAGAGTGTAATATTGTAAGGGGGGGGGGCAGATTGATAGATACAGAGTAGTATATGGAGTGGAGGGCTGAGGAAGAGTGTAATATTGTAAAGGGGGGCAGATTGCTAGATATAGAGTAGTATATGGAGTGGAGGGCTGAGGAAGAGTGTAATATTGTAAGGGGGGGGCAGATTGATAGATACAGAGTAGTATATGGAGTGGAGGGCTGAGGAAGAGTGTAATATTGTAAGGGGGGGGGGCAGATTGATAGATACAGAGTAGTATATGGAGTGGAGGGCTGAGGAAGAGTGTAATATTGTAAGGGGTGGGAGTGGGGTTGGGTGGGGGGCAGATTGATAGATATAGAGTAGTTTAGGGAGTGGGGGGCTGAGGAAGAATGTAATACTGTAAAGTGTGTGTGTGTGTGGGGTGGGGTGGGGTGGGGGGGGGGCAGATGATAGACATAGAGTAGTATAGGGAGTGGAGGGCTGAGAAGAACCAGTAATACACTGGAGTCAATTCATCCTCTAAATTCCTTTCTTACTTCCTCTCTATGACCCTCTCTCCTTCTCTGGAATAAATGGTCTGTAACGGAAATGACATGTAACTGTTATGATAATTCCAGAGAACTAAAACATATTCAAAGAAGATTTATTTAAGAAATACTTATTAGAGAAACATTCAATGTATATTCAAAGAACAAACATCTCATTTCTGTGTTTCATCCCACAAATCCGTATAACTACATTCTCACATAACTGTTTACAGCTTCCATTGTTTCACCTTTTCGTTTTCCTATCCATAATCTGCCTCACGTTCGCCCTCAATATTTCAAATTATCGGTAGAGGGTCGGCCGCCATGCTTTGACGCATAGAGTTACGGCCCTTGCCATTCTGAGTTCACATCCTGCCGAGGTTAACTTTGCCTTTCATCCTTACGGGGTCGATAAAATAAAGTACCAGTAATGCACTGGGATAATTGCTGGCCTTGTGCCTAAAGTAGAAACAATATTACAAATTATATTTTTATTCTATTTTATGTTTTTTTTCCCCTTTTTTAATTTTTTTATTATTATTACTTGTCTCACTAGACTTTTTTGGTTAGAAACTCTAAGGAGTACTCGATACTTCCCATAGTCTGTCATCGCTTACTAGCTCTACACGGACGTTGAAATTGAATAAATAAATAAACAAACCGAACCCATTAAATCCAATGCCGAATACTTAATGGGAGAGCAACAAGACATAGGAAGTTTAGAAAGATTAATCTCCCTTGCAACTGTGAGAAAATTTATTTTAATAGAATTTATGTTTAAAAAACGGGGAAAGAAAGTCGATTATATCAATCTCAGTACTTCATTGGGTGAATTTGAAAATATCTTTGCTTTTTGAAAAGCTTCTACAATGCAGATGAACTCTAAATAATAGTGGAATATGCCGTGTAAAGTACACCTGGTGACTGGAAAAAGTCTCACAGAGGAAGGGAATTGAACCTCACATTCGTCATATTCTTCATGGCTCTTTCTGTCTTCCAGCTGGCTCCCACACATGAGATCACCCTATGCCCCCCCCCCCACACACACACCCAGAGAAAACTCCTATTAATAAGAAATATCTTTTAATCTCATCGTAATCTGAATAATAGAGAGAGAGAGAAAATAAAACTGACATTGTGATCAATTGTCTTTTTCAGTACATAAATAATTGTTTCTACTTTTGGCATAAGGCCAGCAATTATCCCAGTGTATTACTAGTACTTTATTTTATCGACCCCGTAAGGATGAAAGGCAAAGTCAACCTCGGCGGGATTTGAACTCAGATCGTTAAGGGACGTAACTATGCTGGAAAGCCGAGCGTCCGACCCTCTACCGATACTGCCAATCCATATACCGTATATATAAAAGTTGAATATTTTAGACTACATATTAATATTAAATTTATGGGGTCGACTATCGGACAATATGCTTTATGACATAGAGTTACGGCCCTTTATCTTCTGAGTTCAAATCCTTAGCTTTTCATTTCATTCTTACAGTGTCGATAAAATAAAGCACCAGTAATGCACTGTGTCGATTTAATCGTCTTGCTCCTCCTCTTCCCAAACTGCTGGCTTTGTGCCTATAGTAGAAATCATTATTTTCAATGGGGTGGATTGTCAGTATCGGTAAATGGTCGGACGCCATGCTTTGACGCATAGAGTTACGGCCCTTGCCATTCTGAGTTCAAATCCCGCCGAGGTTAACTTTGCCTTTCATCCTTACAGGGTCGATAAAATAAAGTATCAGTAATGCACTGGGTAATTGCTGGCCTTGTGCCTAAAGTAGAAACAATTATTTTCAAAATACCGGATCGATAAGATGAAGCTCAAATGGAGTTTCAATGAATAAAATATAAAAAAAACAATGAATTATACTAAAAACACTGTTTCTACACACAAATACACATCCTACTAGTAAAACAGATACCGGCATTTAAGGACCTGACACAAAGAACATTTTAAAAGATCTTCGTGGAAAAGTTTTCAATGTATTGTTAATATGTTTCAACCTAGTTGTATTGTTATCCATAGATGTGCTTATATTTGCAAATGGTAGATGGACTTGTTTTATCATGAGTTTATTTTATCAGAATATAACAGAATTATTGGCCTAGCTTACATAAGATGATGTGGTATACTGATAAAAATATAATCTCAATAAACTCCTGCCTAGCTGCGTTGCTACCCGTGACCGTTTACTCGGCCGGCAAGCACAAGAAACAGGCAGCAAATATTTCCTAAGAAACATTGGCCTGCATTATCTAGATAACCGTTGCTCCTGAATCCAATTGTATTGTGTCCATTGCTTGAACAGAAGTCTAATAAGGCTTCTCCTATCGTATTTATATCGGGGTTGCCATTCCTTCCAATCACTCCTTTCCATGTCAGGTCTTCAGTGCCAACATGTGGAATGACTTCTCCCATCAGGATATATGACTGCTAACTACATCTATCGCTGCTGTGACTTCATCAAGGAAGGACCTGTATTCGAACTCCTTGTTTGGTGCATAAACGTGCACCACACATAGAGACTTATTTTCCAGCCTAAGCTTCAAGAGGCAAAGCCTTCCTCCTAATGAGATCCAGTCCATAACACATTCTGACAGCCGGGGACTTGTCAGTATCCTCACTCCTGCTTGTGCAGTCATTTCTGGCACCATACCTGAATAGTGGAGTTTCCATCCTCCATCCAAATCTACAGTATCAGAGCCACGGAACTTTGTTGAGAAAACTATATCTACCTTCTTCCACTAGTTCCTGCTCCTTACCTGTAGGGGTTGTGATGCTCTGTTAGGGTCCCCCGACCGAACCCCCTTGGGGTCTCGGCATACGCAACCTTTGTGCGCCTTAAGTGGAACCGGTAATTATAATAATTGTTTCTATTTTTGGCACAAGGCCAACAATTATCCCAGTGAATTACTGGTACTTTATTTTATCGACCCCGTAAGGATGAAAGGCAAAGCTAACCTCGGCAGGATTTGAACTCTGATCGTAAAGGGACGTAACTCTTTGCCGCAAAGCATGGCGTCCGACCCTTTACCGATACTGCCAATCCATACGAATTGGGGTCGACTCTTGCACATATATATATATAAGATTTCACTTTCTTCCGTCCAACTAAGAATATTTTTCATTGTCAAACATATATGAAGTATACATGTGTTCGAATTGTAAATGACCAAGTTAGCTAGGTTGAAAAATACTAATTTAAAATAATATGGTTTGCCTGTCTCGATTTAAAGTAATAAATTTTAAAGTGAAAGGTACGAATTTCCTGGATACCCGCAGAAGAACACAGGGATAGTGACTTTCACTTAATAATTGTTGCGAAACAGATTTAGAATCTGTCCGGCTATCAACGGCAATTGCCGAATATAGGTTTGTTATTTTTATTGATTTCTTTCTTTAAATCGAAACAGGCAAACCATATTAGTTTAAATTAGTATTTTTCAATCTAGCTAACTTGGTCATTTACAATTGGACCACATGTATACTTGTAGCGGTGTTCATCCATCTCATATATTCATTTGTATTACACGGCTCGGAAAGATTCCCTTCTTTGAGCTATTTAATTGTAAAAGACTATTTTCAGTTTATAACTCAATCTATGATATATATATATATATATATATATATATATATATAACGAAGGAGTTGTGGTAAGAAACCAGATGGACCATAACGCACTAGAGGACTCAATACTTAGGATAGTAGAGTGGGTAATAGGAAAATGTATGACCCCGACGGCAGGGCTCAAGCCGTTTCGACGGCTATTATATATATATATATATATGTATA
>OZ024743.1:96166755-96216755 GCA_964016885.1 Eledone cirrhosa | reverse complement strand
CAACTGCTAATTTTAAGGCCGCCTTCTCGTCTTGGGCATCTCTCTGGATTGTGTCTATTATATTCCTTTGTTAAATTTCGGAATACCTGATGATGTCATCGGATTCACACTGAACCCGGTCATTGAAATGTTCATTGTATAATAAACCTTTAAGGAATTACACCAGTCCAGCCTCCTGTTATTTTATAACAATTAACTCCGTACTCGCACCACCAACAACACAAACGAAGACGGGTGAGTTGCATTACGTCGAGTGCTCTCCCTAATATTACATCAAGGTTGACTATACGGAATGACCAGTTCTATCCAGTGGTGAACCAACAAACCTAAATATATATATATATATATATATAAAGAAAAAAAGATGAAATCGGAAATGCAACTGCGAAACCGGTAAAGGAACCAAATAAATATATATACTTTTTTAAAAATAAGACTCCAGTTGCATTTCCGATTTCATCTTTTTTTCTTTATACTTTCACTCGTGTAGGACACCTCGGTTATTTTTCATTTTGTCACTTTCTAATATATATATATATATATTGGTAGAATACTGGAAGGTAATATCCGTAGTGATAGAGCACTCAGTCCATGGGACGAGTTAGGTAGAAGTGGTTACAAAACAGTTAGTTCACCATACCGCGAACAATTGTAATTAATCTAAGTACGTCAAGCTAGCACTATATGCAAATGAATATCAAAGTATACGTGTTATAGCTTATCTCAGTACCGAGTTAGTAAACGTCCCCGATGATGGATAAACATCTTGCAACACTAGTGTCTGTTATTCTCACGTCAAAACTGAGATAGCTGTGACATGATCACTGCTTAAAACGCTCATAGCGAGACTTATATGCTTATTGGTGGGTTGGTAAAGTCATGAGAGTGTCGAACAAATACATAGCTACATTTGCTGTTTACGTTCTAAATTCAAGTTCCGCAGAGGTTATCTTTTCCTTTCAACTTTTCAAGGTCGGTGAAATAAAGTACCAGTAATATCCTGGGTCATTCTAATCGATTTTCCTCTTTTTCTAGTTTTCTGGCCTTAAGCCTAAATTAGAAATCATTTTACATAAACACATCGCATGTTTCTCCATTTACACTGCTGTTACTCTAATACACATACACACATATACACACACACGCACACATACACACAGACACATATACATATGGATGTTGTCTCTGTGTGTTCGCTTTTTACTCAGAAATTAGAAAACGAACATCCACAAAACTATATAAACTTAGTTTAACTACTGCCAAAATATCCATTGGGCGGGCAGGGGGAATATAAGGTAGAGAAACTAATATTACAAAGTTTCGCTCGTATGAATTAAGAAACAATATTAATTATCTTAATAAATTAAGACAACCAATATTGGAAGAAATTCCTTCATCAGAGAAAAGAAAAAGATAGCAGTCGGTGTAAAAAAAAATATCAATAAAAAAAATGTCCTGCGTGACTAAAATCATTCAAAAATAGGAAAAGAGACGGAACACGACACATATATATATATATATATATATATATATATATATATATATAATGTGTGTGTGTGTGTTTGCGTGTGTGTGAGAGTGTGTATTTATGCAGCATAATAGGAAATAAAATAGAGTTGACAAAATAAAAGATTCATCTTCCCCTATTACACACACACACACATATATATACATATATATCACATTATAATATTATTACCAGAATGTACTGGGTAATGGCTGGCCTTGTGCCCAAAAGTAGAAACAATTATAATATTATTAACTATCCGAATATAACAGCTAATAAAATGTAATTCTTTAATAATATAGCCAGTTATCAAAATCTTAACAAAATGTACTTAAAATCGGAACTATACACATTTAACGCTGCTCGAGGCTCCATTCGATTTTACCTATATACAACTGTAAATATGTTTTATATTTATTCGTACAGGACACATAAATGTGGAGATATTGGTTGGTGAAAGATAAACAATTTTTTTATAATCAAGCACACAAGAGGAAACACTTGTCAAAAATATTTCATTGGTGTACATAAGTGGAAAGCAGTCGCTTAGATCAGAATACATAAGTGTCATTTTTATTAGATTGAGAATGTTTTATCAAGGAACATTATAAAATGAATATTACTTTCTATGTTGTACGGCCTCTGATATTGATCACGTATTACATTGTAAGATAGTAAACAACGCGGCGTAATTTAGATTTTTGTCTTCCTGCATGACTGCTTCCTATGCTAAAACGAATACGACCAGGAGGAGTAATGTCGTAAAAGAAAAGGCAAGAAGCATATAAAATCCTACATTAAGAACTCAAAAGTCATAAATATGATTGATGTTTGGATAGGACGAAGAATATATATACATTGACAGAACATGATTGGTTTGGGTTAAATTCATCATGCAATGGAACTATAAACTATGAGCAAACGTAGAAGAAATGCACTTTTAAACAAGAAGAAATGTATTTTCAAACAAAGTATTGTGGCATTTCATGTTTAATTTGTTAGAATCGGCTTTCAAAATATTGATACTCAGTTTTGTCAAGTAGTTTTATGAATACCAATACAATTCTATTCCTTTTGTATCTATAGGAGATATTTATTTTAAACTATTTATTTAACAGACGTTATTATTCGCATATCTATCAATATCATCCGGTCATAATTAACCTTGAAAAAAAAAAGAGAAACGCATGCAACAACAATTGGAAGAACCAAAGAAATGTCGGCGCACATCTAAAATACAGGAGTGGAGCAATGGATCTCCGTCGACTTCGACAATATGTGTACCAGTTGTTCGAGCAACGGAACAACCTTCTCCGCAATTATTCTCTTTTCTTTTACAAAAAAAAAAAAGTCCCACCGAAGGTGAATCCTTAATATCGACTTCCAACCACGGAACCTGGGTATATATTGTGATTGATTATATTTGAATTCTATAAAATACATGTTCTTCTTTTCATTGGCTCAGTTTGGAAGAAGGGACCGTGCTCATGGCTTTCGCAGGCCCCCAGAGAGCGGTGTGTTGGATAGCATTAACCAACGGCTGCAGGACAAGACAAACAAACTAAGAAAAAATGAAGGTTTGGGGTTTAAGAGGATTGTGGTTCTGGGGAGAGAGGTCTATACGTAGTGGTTAGTACTGCAAATGACTTGGTGTATGACTTGGTAGTATGTACTAGGCTGTCACTCTGTCTTTTATGTGCCCATGCAGTTGGGAGTAGACGTAAACACTATCTTGACCATCTCTCTCCTTTCATCTAGCGGAACATCCAGGATGTGACAGCTGAAAGAAGGGATACACCAGCATCAGGTTGGTACTTATTTTTTATCAACATCAAAAGGATGAAAGGTAAAGTAGGCCACGGCAGGATTCGAACACATAATGCAGAATTCCGGAACAAACAAGTTGCATCAGATAGTATATACTGCCTGCATTAGATAGTATATACTGCCTGCATCAGATAGTATATACTGTCTGCATTAGATAGTATATACTGCCTGCATCAGTTAGTATATACTGTCTGCATCAGATAGTATATACTGTCTGCATTAGATAGTATATACTGTCTGCATCAGATAGTATATACTGTCTGCATTAGATAGTATATACTGTCTGCATCAGATAGTATATACTGTCTGCATTAGATAGTATATACTGTCTGCATTAGATAGTATATACTGTCTGCATCAGATAGTATATACTGTCTGCATTAGATAGTATATACTGTCTGCATTAGATAGTATATACTGCCTGCATCAGTTAGTATATACTGTCTGCATCAGATAGTATATACTGTCTGCATTAGATAGTATATACTGTCTGCATCAGATAGTATATACTGTCTGCATTAGATAGTATATACTGTCTGCATTAGATAGTATATACTGTCTGCATCAGATAGTATATACTGGCTGCATCAGATAGTATATACTGCCTGCATCAGATAGTATATACTGTCTGCATTAGATAGTATATACTGTCTGCATCAGATAGTATATACTCGCTGCATCAGATAGTATATACTGCCTGCATCAGATAGTATATACTGCCTGCATCAGATAGTATATACTGTCTGCATCAGATAGTATATACTGCCTGCATCAGATAGTATATACTGCCTGCATCAGATAGTATATACTGCCTGCATCAGTTAGTATATACGGTCTGCATCAGATAGTATATACTGCCTGCATCAGATAGTATATACTGCCTGCATCAGATAGTATAAACAGCCTGCATCAGACAGTATATACTGCCTGCATCAGATAGTATATACTGTCTGCATTAGATAGTATATACTGTCTGCATTAGATAGTATATACTGCCTGCATCAGATAGTATAGACTGGCTGCATCAGTTAGTATATACTGTCTGCATCAGATAGTATATACTGTCTGCATTAGATAGTATATACTGTCTGCATCAGATAGTATATACTACCTGCATCAGATAGTATATACTGTCTGCATTAGATAGTATATACTGTCTGCATTAGATAGTATATACTGTCTGCATCAGATAGTATATACTGCCTGCATTAGATAGTATATACTACCTGCATCAGATAGTATATACTGTCTGCATCAGATAGTATATACTGCCTGCATAAGATAGTATATACTACCTGCATTAGATAGTATATACTGCCTGCATTAGATAGTATATACTGTCTGCATCAGATAGTATATACTGTCTGCATCAGATAGTATATACTGCCTGCATTAGATAGTATATACTACCTGCATTAGATAGTATATACTGTCTGCATCAGATAGTATATACTGTCTGCATTAGATAGTATATACTGCCTGCATCAGTTAGTATATACTGTCTGCATCAGATAGTATATACTGTCTGCATTAGATAGTATATACTGTCTGCATCAGATAGTATATACTGCCTGCATCAGATAGTATATACTGCGTGCATCAGATAGTATATACTACCTGCATCAGATAGTATATACTGCCTGCATCAGATAGTATATACTGTCTGCATCAGATAGTATATACTGTCTGCATCAGATAGTATAAACTGTCTACATAAGATAGTATATACTACCAGCATCAGATAGTATATACTGCCTGCATCAGACAGTCTATACTGCCTGCATCAGATAGTATATACTATCTGTATTAGATAGTATATACTGACTAAACCAGATAGTATATACTGCCTGCATCAGATAGTATATACTGTCTGCATCAGATAGTATATACTACCTGCATCAGATAGTATATACTGCCTGCATCAGATAGTATATACTACCTGCATCAGATAGTATATACTACCTGCATCAGATAGTATATACTGTCTGCATTAGATAGTATATACTGTCTGCATCAGATAGTATATACTGGCTGCATCAGATAGTATATACTGCCTGCATCAGATAGTATATACTGCCTGCATCAGATAGTATATACTGTCTGCATCAGATAGTATATACTGCCTGCATCAGATAGTATATACTGCCTGCATCAGATAGTATATACTGCCTGCATCAGTTAGTATATACTGTCTGCATCAGATAGTATATACAGTCTGCATCAGACAGTATATACTGCCTGCATCAGATAGTATATACTGTCTGCATTAGATAGTATATACAGTCAGCATTAGATAGTATATACTGTCTGCATCAGATAGTATATACTGGCTGCATCAGATAGTATATACTGTCTGCATTAGATAGTATATACTGTCAGCATTAGATAGTATATACTGTCTGCATCAGATAGTATATACTGGCTGCATCAGATAGTATATGCTGTCTGCATCAGATAGTATATACTGCCTGCATCAGATAGTATATACTGGCTGCATCAGATAGTATATACTGTCTGCATCAGATAGTATATACTGCCTGCATCAGATAGTATATACTGTCTGCATCAGATAGTATATACTGCCTGCATCAGATAGTATATACTGCCTGCATCAGATAGTATATACTGCCTGCATCAGACAGTCTATACTGCCTGCATCAGATAGTATATACTGCCTGCATCAGACAGTATATACTGCCTGCATCAGATAGTATATACTGTCTGCATCAGATAGTATATACTACCTGCATCAGATAGTATATACTGCCCGCATCAGATAGTATATACTGCCTGCATCAGATAGTATATACTGTCTGCATCAGATAGTATATACTGTCTACATCAGATAGTATATACTGCCTGAATCAGATAGTATATACTATCTGTATTAGATAGTATATACTGACTAAACCAGATAGTATATACTGCCTGCATCAGATAGTATATACTGTCTGCATCAGATAGTATATACTACCTGCATCAGATAGTATATACTGCCTGCATCAGATAGTATATACTACCTGCATCAGATAGTATATACTACCTGCATCAGATAGTATATACTGTCTGCATTAGATAGTATATACTGTCTGCATCAGATAGTATATACTGGCTGCATCAGATAGTATATACTGCCTGCATCAGATAGTATATACTGCCTGCATCAGATAGTATATACTGTCTGCATCAGATAGTATATACTGCCTGCATCAGATAGTATATACTGCCTGCATCAGATAGTATATACTGCCTGCATCAGTTAGTATATACTGTCTGCATCAGATAGTATATACAGTCTGCATCAGACAGTATATACTGCCTGCATCAGATAGTATATACTGTCTGCATTAGATAGTATATACAGTCAGCATTAGATAGTATATACTGTCTGCATCAGATAGTATATACTGGCTGCATCAGATAGTATATACTGTCTGCATTAGATAGTATATACTGTCAGCATTAGATAGTATATACTGTCTGCATCAGATAGTATATACTGGCTGCATCAGATAGTATATACTGTCTGCATCAGATAGTATATACTGCCTGCATCAGATAGTATATACTGGCTGCATCAGATAGTATATACTGTCTGCATCAGATAGTATATACTGCCTGCATCAGATAGTATATACTGTCTGCATCAGATAGTATATACTGCCTGCATCAGATAGTATATACTGCCTGCATCAGATAGTATATACAGTCTGCATCAGACAGTATATACTGCCTGCATCAGATAGTATATACTGTCTGCATTAGATAGTATATACTGTCTGCATTAGATAGTATATACTGTCTGCATCAGATAGTATATACTGGCTGCATCAGATAGTATATACTGCCTGCATCAGATAGTATATACTGTCTGCATCAGATAGTATATACTGCCTGCATCAGTTAGTATAAACTGTCTGCATCAGATAGTATATACTGTCTGCATTAGATAGTATATACTGTCTGCATCAGATAGTATATACTACCTGCATCAGATAGTATATACTGTCTGCATTAGATAGTATATACTGTCTGCATCAGATAGTATATACTGCCTGCATTAGATAGTATAAACTACCTGCATCAGATAGTATATACTGTCTGCATCAGATAGTATATACTGCCTGCATATGATAGTATATACTACCTGCATTAGATAGTATATACTGCCTGCATTAGATAGTATATACTGTCTGCATCAGATAGTATATACTGTCTGCATCAGATAGTATATACTACCTGCATTAGATAGTATATACTACCTGCATCAGATAGTATATACTGTCTGCATCAGATAGTATATACTGTCTGCATTAGATAGTATATACTGTCTGCATCAGATAGTATATACTGCCTGCATAAGATAGTATATACTACCTGCATTAGATAGTATATACTGCATGCATTAGATAGTATATACTGTCTGCATCAGATAGTATATACTGTCTACATCAGATAGTATATACTGGCTGCATCAGATAGTATATACTGCCTGCATCAGATAGTATATACTGCCTGCATCAGATAGTATATACTGTCTGCATCAGATAGTATATACTGTCTGCATTAGATAGTATATACTGCCTGCATCAGTTAGTATATACTGTCTGCATCAGATAGTATATACTGTCTGCATTAGATAGTATATACTGTCTGCATCAGATAGTATATACTGCCTGCATCAGATAGTATATACTGCGTGCATCAGATAGTATATACTACCTGCATCAGATAGTATATACTGCCTGCATCAGATAGTATATACTGTCTGCATCAGATAGTATATACTATCTGCATCAGATAGTATAAACTGTCTACATCAGATAGTATATACTACCAGCATCAGATAGTATATACTGCCTGCATCAGATAGTATATACTACCTGCATCAGATAGTATATACTGTCGTCTGCATTAGATAGTATACACTACCTGCATCAGATAGTATATACTGTCTGCATCAGGTAGTATATACTGTCTACATGAGATAGTATATACTGCCTGCATCAGATAATATATACTGTCTGCATTAGATAGTATATACTACCTACATCAGGTAGTATATACTGCCTGCATCAGATAGTATATACTGCCTGCATCGGATAGTATATACTACCTGCATCAGATAGTATATACTGTCTGCATTAGATAGTATATACTACCTGTATCAGATAGTATATACTGCCTACATCAGATAGTATATACTACCTGCATCAGATAGTATATACTGCCTGCATCAGATAGTATATACTGCCTGCATCAGATAGTATATACTACCTGTATCAGATAGTATATACTGCCTACATCAGATAGTATATACTACCTGCATCAGATAGTATATACTGCCCGCATCAGATAGTATATACTGCCTGCATCAGATAGTATATACTGTCTGCATCAGATAGTATATACTGTCTACATCAGATAGTATATACTGCCTGAATCAGATAGTATATACTATCTGTATTAGATAGTATATACTGACTAAACCAGATAGTATATACTGCCTGCATCAGATAGTATATACTGTCTGCATCAGATAGTATATACTACCTGCATCAGATAGTATATACTGCCTGCATCAGATAGTATATACTACCTGCATCAGATAGTATATACTACCTGCATCAGATAGTATATACTGTCTGCATTAGATAGTATATACTGTCTGCATCAGATAGTATATACTGGCTGCATCAGATAGTATATACTGCCTGCATCAGATAGTATATACTGTCTGCATCAGATAGTATATACTGCCTGCATCAGATAGTATATACTGCCTGCATCAGATAGTATATACTGGCTGCATCAGTTAGTATATACTGTCTCCATCAGATAGTATATACTGCCTGCATCAGATAGTATATACTGCCTGCATCAGATAGTATATACAGTCTGCATCAGACAGTATATACTGCCTGCATCAGATAGTATATACTGTCTGCATTAGATAGTATATACTGTCAGCATTAGATAGTATATACTGTCTGCATCAGATAGTATATACTGGCTGCATCAGATAGTATATACTGCCTGCATCAGATAGTATATACTGTCTGCATCAGATAGTATATACTGCCTGCATCAGTTAGTATATACTGTCTGCATCAGATAGTATATACTGTCTGCATTAGATAGTATATACTGTCTGCATCAGATAGTATATACTACCTGCATCAGATAGTATATACTGTCTGCATTAGATAGTATATACTGTCTGCATTAGATAGTATATACTGTCTGCATCAGATAGTATATACTGCCTGTATTAGATAGTATATACTACCTGCATCAGATAGTATATACTGTCTGCATCAGATAGTATATACTGCCTGCATAAGATAGTATATACTACCTGCATTAGATAGTATATACTGCCTGCATTAGATAGTATATACTGTCTGCATCAGATAGTATATACTGTCTGCATCAGATAGTATATACTACCTGCATTAGATAGTATATACTACCTGCATCAGATAGTATATACTGTCTGCATCAGATAGTATATACTGTCTGCATTAGATAGTATATACTGTCTGCACCAGATAGTATATACTGTCTGCATCAGATAGTATATACTACCTGCATCAGATAGTATATACTGTCTGCATCAGATAGTATATACTGCCTGCATAAGATAGTATATACTACCTGCATTAGATAGTATATACTGCATGCATTAGATAGTATATACTGTCTGCATCAGATAGTATATACTGTCTGCATCAGATAGTATATACTGGCTGCATCAGATAGTATATACTGCCTGCATCAGATAGTATATACTGCCTGCATCAGATAGTATATACTGTCTGCATCAGATAGTATATATTGTCTGCATTAGATAGTATATACTGCCTGCATCAGTTAGTATATACTGTCTGCATCAGATAGTATATACTGTCTGCATTAGATAGTATATACTGTCTGCATCAGATAGTATATACTGCCTGCATCAGATGGTATATACTGCGTGCATCAGATAGTATATACTACCTGCATCAGGTAGTATATACTGCCTGCATCAGATAGTATATACTGTCTGCATCAGATAGTATATACTGTCTGCATCAGATAGTATATACTGCCTGCATCAGATAGTATATACTGCGTGCATCAGATAGTATATACTACCTGCATCAGATAGTATATACTGCCTGCATCAGATAGTATATACTGTCTGCATCAGATAGTATATACTATCTGCATCAGATAGTATAAACTGTCTACATCAGATAGTATATACTACCAGCATCAGATAGTATATACTGCCTGCATCAGATAGTATATACTACCTGCATCAGATAGTATATACTGTCGTCTGCATTAGATAGTATACACTACCTGCATCAGATAGTATATACTGTCTGCATCAGGTAGTATATACTGTCTACATGAGATAGTATATACTGCCTGCATCAGATAATATATACTGTCTGCATTAGATAGTATATACTACCTACATCAGGTAGTATATACTGCCTGCATCAGATAGTATATACTGCCTGCATCGGATAGTATATACTACCTGCATCAGATAGTATATACTGTCTGCATTAGATAGTATATACTACCTGTATCAGATAGTATATACTGCCTACATCAGATAGTATATACTACCTGCATCAGATAGTATATACTGCCTGCATCAGATAGTATATACTGCCTGCATCAGATAGTATATACTACCTGTATCAGATAGTATATACTGCCTACATCAGATAGTATATACTACCTGCATCAGATAGTATATACTGCCCGCATCAGATAGTATATACTGCCTGCATCAGATAGTATATACTGTCTGCATCAGATAGTATATACTGTCTACATCAGATAGTATATACTGCCTGAATCAGATAGTATATACTATCTGTATTAGATAGTATATACTGACTAAACCAGATAGTATATACTGCCTGCATCAGATAGTATATACTGTCTGCATCAGATAGTATATACTACCTGCATCAGATAGTATATACTGCCTGCATCAGATAGTATATACTACCTGCATCAGATAGTATATACTACCTGCATCAGATAGTATATACTGTCTGCATTAGATAGTATATACTGTCTGCATCAGATAGTATATACTGGCTGCATCAGATAGTATATACTGCCTGCATCAGATAGTATATACTGTCTGCATCAGATAGTATATACTGCCTGCATCAGATAGTATATACTGCCTGCATCAGATAGTATATACTGGCTGCATCAGTTAGTATATACTGTCTCCATCAGATAGTATATACTGCCTGCATCAGATAGTATATACTGCCTGCATCAGATAGTATATACAGTCTGCATCAGACAGTATATACTGCCTGCATCAGATAGTATATACTGTCTGCATTAGATAGTATATACTGTCAGCATTAGATAGTATATACTGTCTGCATCAGATAGTATATACTGGCTGCATCAGATAGTATATACTGCCTGCATCAGATAGTATATACTGTCTGCATCAGATAGTATATACTGCCTGCATCAGTTAGTATATACTGTCTGCATCAGATAGTATATACTGTCTGCATTAGATAGTATATACTGTCTGCATCAGATAGTATATACTACCTGCATCAGATAGTATATACTGTCTGCATTAGATAGTATATACTGTCTGCATTAGATAGTATATACTGTCTGCATCAGATAGTATATACTGCCTGTATTAGATAGTATATACTACCTGCATCAGATAGTATATACTGTCTGCATCAGATAGTATATACTGCCTGCATAAGATAGTATATACTACCTGCATTAGATAGTATATACTGCCTGCATTAGATAGTATATACTGTCTGCATCAGATAGTATATACTGTCTGCATCAGATAGTATATACTACCTGCATTAGATAGTATATACTACCTGCATCAGATAGTATATACTGTCTGCATCAGATAGTATATACTGTCTGCATTAGATAGTATATACTGTCTGCACCAGATAGTATATACTGTCTGCATCAGATAGTATATACTACCTGCATCAGATAGTATATACTGTCTGCATCAGATAGTATATACTGCCTGCATAAGATAGTATATACTACCTGCATTAGATAGTATATACTGCATGCATTAGATAGTATATACTGTCTGCATCAGATAGTATATACTGTCTGCATCAGATAGTATATACTGGCTGCATCAGATAGTATATACTGCCTGCATCAGATAGTATATACTGCCTGCATCAGATAGTATATACTGTCTGCATCAGATAGTATATATTGTCTGCATTAGATAGTATATACTGCCTGCATCAGTTAGTATATACTGTCTGCATCAGATAGTATATACTGTCTGCATTAGATAGTATATACTGTCTGCATCAGATAGTATATACTGCCTGCATCAGATGGTATATACTGCGTGCATCAGATAGTATATACTACCTGCATCAGGTAGTATATACTGCCTGCATCAGATAGTATATACTGTCTGCATCAGATAGTATATACTGCCTGCATCAGATAGTATATACTACCTGCATCAGATAGTATATACTGCCTGCATCAGATAGTATATACTACCTGCATCAGATAGTATATACTACCTGCATCAGATAGTATATACTGTCTGCATTAGATAGTATATACTGTCTGCATCAGATAGTATATACTGGCTGCATCAGATAGTATATACTGCCTGCATCAGATAGTATATACTGTCTGCATCAGATAGTATATACTGCCTGCATCAGATAGTATATACTGCCTGCATCAGATAGTATATACTGGCTGCATCAGTTAGTATATACTGTCTCCATCAGATAGTATATACTGCCTGCATCAGATAGTATATACTGCCTGCATCAGATAGTATATACAGTCTGCATCAGACAGTATATACTGCCTGCATCAGATAGTATATACTGTCTGCATTAGATAGTATATACTGTCAGCATTAGATAGTATATACTGTCTGCATCAGATAGTATATACTGGCTGCATCAGATAGTATATACTGCCTGCATCAGATAGTATATACTGTCTGCATCAGATAGTATATACTGCCTGCATCAGTTAGTATATACTGTCTGCATCAGATAGTATATACTGTCTGCATTAGATAGTATATACTGTCTGCATCAGATAGTATATACTACCTGCATCAGATAGTATATACTGTCTGCATTAGATAGTATATACTGTCTGCATTAGATAGTATATACTGTCTGCATCAGATAGTATATACTGCCTGTATTAGATAGTATATACTACCTGCATCAGATAGTATATACTGTCTGCATCAGATAGTATATACTGCCTGCATAAGATAGTATATACTACCTGCATTAGATAGTATATACTGCCTGCATTAGATAGTATATACTGTCTGCATCAGATAGTATATACTGTCTGCATCAGATAGTATATACTACCTGCATTAGATAGTATATACTACCTGCATCAGATAGTATATACTGTCTGCATCAGATAGTATATACTGTCTGCATTAGATAGTATATACTGTCTGCACCAGATAGTATATACTGTCTGCATCAGATAGTATATACTACCTGCATCAGATAGTATATACTGTCTGCATCAGATAGTATATACTGCCTGCATAAGATAGTATATACTACCTGCATTAGATAGTATATACTGCATGCATTAGATAGTATATACTGTCTGCATCAGATAGTATATACTGTCTGCATCAGATAGTATATACTGGCTGCATCAGATAGTATATACTGCCTGCATCAGATAGTATATACTGCCTGCATCAGATAGTATATACTGTCTGCATCAGATAGTATATATTGTCTGCATTAGATAGTATATACTGCCTGCATCAGTTAGTATATACTGTCTGCATCAGATAGTATATACTGTCTGCATTAGATAGTATATACTGTCTGCATCAGATAGTATATACTGCCTGCATCAGATGGTATATACTGCGTGCATCAGATAGTATATACTACCTGCATCAGGTAGTATATACTGCCTGCATCAGATAGTATATACTGTCTGCATCAGATAGTATATACTGTCTGCATCAGATAGTATAAACTGTCTACATCAGATAGTATATACTACCAGCATCAGATAGTATATACTGCCTGCATCAGATAGTATATACTACCTGCATCAGATAGTATATACTGTCTGCATTAGATAGTATAAACTGTCTGCATCCGATAGTATATACTACCTGCATCAGATAGTATATACTGTCTTCATTAGTTAGTATATGCTGTCTGCATCAGATAGTATATACTGTCGTCTGCATTAGATAGTATACACTAGCTGCATCAGATAGTATATACTGTCTGCATCAGGTAGTATATACTGTCTACATCAGATAGTATATACTGTCTGCATTAGATAGTATATACTACCTGCATCAGATAGTATATACTGTCTGCATCAGATAGTATATACTATCTGCATTAGATAGTATATACTACCTGCATCAGATAGTATATACTGTCTGCATTAGATAGTATATACTACCTGCATTAGATAGTATACACTACCTGCATCAGATAGTATATACTACCTGCATTAGATAGTATATACTCCCTGCATCAGATAGTATATACTACCTGCATCAGACAGTATATACTACCTGCGTCAGATACTATATACTATCTGCGTCAGATAGTATATACTACCTGCATCAGATAGTATATACTGCCTGCATCAGATAGTATATACTGTCTGCATCAAATAGTATATACTGTCTGCATCAGATAGTATATACTGACTGCATCAGATAGTATATACTGTCTGCATCAGATAGTATATACTGGCTGCATCAGATAGTATATACTGCCTGCATCAGATAGTATATACTGCCTGCATCAGATAGTATATACTGTCTGCATCAGATAGTATATACTGTCTGCATTAGATAGTATATACTGCCTGCATCAGTTAGTATATACTGTCTGCATCAGATAGTATATACTGTCTGCATTAGATAGTATATACTGTCTGCATCAGATAGTATATACTGCCTGCATCAGATAGTATATACTGCGTGCATCAGATAGTATATACTACCTGCATCAGATAGTATATACTGCCTGCATCAGATAGTATATACTGTCTGCATCAGATAGTATATACTGTCTGCATCAGATAGTATAAACTGTCTACATCAGATAGTATATACTACCAGCATCAGATAGTATATACTGCCTGCATCAGATAGTATATACTACCTGCATCAGATAGTATATACTGTCTGCATTAGATAGTATAAACTGTCTGCATCCGATAGTATATACTACCTGCATTAGATAGTATATACTGTCTTCATTAGTTAGTATATGCTGTCTGCATCAGATAGTATATACTGTCGTCTGCATTAGATAGTATACACTACCTGCATCAGATAGTATATACTGTCTGCATCAGGTAGTATATACTGTCTACATCAGATAGTATGTACTGTCTGCATTAGATAGTATATACTACCTGCATCAGATAGTATATACTGTCTGCATCAGATAGTATATACTGTCTGCATTAGATAGTATATACTGCCTGCATCAGATAATATATACTGTCTGCATTAGATAGTATATACTACCTACATCAGGTAGTATATACTGCCTGCATCAGATAGTATATACTGCCTGCATCGGATAGTATATACTACCTGCATCAGATAGTATATACTGTCTGCATTAGATAGTATATACTACCTGTATCAGATAGTATATACTGCCTACATCAGATAGTATATACTACCTGCATCAGATAGTATATACTGCCTGCAT
The DNA here is from genome assembly GCA_964016885.1 of Eledone cirrhosa. Classification (NCBI taxonomy): domain Eukaryota; kingdom Metazoa; phylum Mollusca; class Cephalopoda; order Octopoda; family Eledonidae; genus Eledone; species Eledone cirrhosa. Next base: position 96,200,654 of record OZ024743.1, on the reverse strand, counting down.
CAGATAGTATATACTGCCTGCATCAGATAGTATATACTACCTGCATCAGATAGTATATACTGTCTGCATTAGATAGTATATACTACCTGCATCAGATAGTATATACTGCCTACATCAGATAGTATATACTACCTGCATCAGATAGTATATACTGCCTACATCAGATAGTATATACTACCTGCATCAGATAGTATATACTACCTGCATTAGATAGTATACACTACCTGCATCAGATACTATATACTACCTGCATTAGATAGTATACACTACCTGTATCAGACAGTATATACTGTCTGCATCAGGTAGTATATACTGTCTACATCAGATAGTATATACTGTCTGCATCAGATAGTATATACTGTCTGCATCAGATAGTATATACTGTCTGCATCAGACAGTATATACTACCTGCATCAGATAGTATATACTACCTGCATCAGATAGTATATACTCTCTGCATCAGATAGTATATACCACCTGCATCAGATAGTATATACTACCTGCATCAGATAGTATATACTACCTGCATCAGATAGTGTGTACTAGCTGCATCATATGGTATGCACTGTATGCATCAGATAGTATATACTAGCTGCATCAGATAGTATATACTGTCTGCATCAGAGAGTATATACTGTCTGCATTAGATAGTATATACTGCCTGCATCGGATAGTATATACTGTCTGCATTAGATAGTATATACTACCTGCATTAGATAGTATACACTACCTGCATCAGATAGTATATACTACCTGCATTAGATAGTATATACTCCCTGCATCAGATAGTATATACTACCTGCATCAGACAGTTTATACTACCTGCGTCAGATACTATATACTATCTGCGTCAGATAGTATATACTACCTGCATCAGATAGTATATACTGCCTGCATCAGATAGTATATACTGTCTGCATCAAATAGTATATACTGTCTGCATCAGATAGTATATACTGACTGCATCAGATAGTATATACTGTCTGCATCAGATAGTATATACTGGCTGCATCAGATAGTATATACTGCCTGCATCAGATAGTATATACTGCCTGCATCAGATAGTATATACTGTCTGCATCAGATAGTATATACTGTCTGCATTAGATAGTATATACTGCCTGCATCAGTTAGTATATACTGTCTGCATCAGATAGTATATACTGTCTGCATTAGATAGTATATACTGTCTGCATCAGATAGTATATACTGCCTGCATCAGATAGTATATACTGCGTGCATCAGATAGTATATACTACCTGCATCAGATAGTATATACTGCCTGCATCAGATAGTATATACTGTCTGCATCAGATAGTATATACTGTCTGCATCAGATAGTATAAACTGTCTACATCAGATAGTATATACTACCAGCATCAGATAGTATATACTGCCTGCATCAGATAGTATATACTACCTGCATCAGATAGTATATACTGTCTGCATTAGATACTATAAACTGTCTGCATCCGATAGTATATACTACCTGCATCAGATAGTATATACTGTCTTCATTAGTTAGTATATGCTGTCTGCATCAGATAGTATATACTGTCGTCTGCATTAGATAGTATACACTACCTGCATCAGATAGTATATACTGTCTGCATCAGGTAGTATATACTGTCTACATCAGATAGTATATACTGTCTGCATTAGATAGTATATACTACCTGCATCAGATAGTATATACTGTCTGCATCAGATAGTATATACTGTCTGCATTAGATAGTATATACTGCCTGCATCAGATAATATATACTGTCTGCATTAGATAGTATATACTACCTACATCAGGTAGTATATACTGTCTGCATTAGATAGTATATACTACCTGCATCAGATAGTATATACTGCCTACATCAGATGGTATATACTACCTGCATCAGATAGTATATACTGCCTACATCAGATAGTATATACTACCTGCATCAGATAGTATATACTACCTGCATTAGATAGTATACACTACCTGCATCAGATACTATATACTACCTGCATTAGATAGTATACACTACCTGTATCAGACAGTATATACTGTCTGCATCAGGTAGTATATACTGTCTACATCAGATAGTATATACTGTCTGCATCAGATAGTATATACTGTCTGCATCAGATAGTATATACTGTCTGCATCAGACAGTATATACTACCTGCATCAGATAGTATATACTACCTGCATCAGATAGTATATACTCTCTGCATCAGATAGTATATACCACCTGCATCAGATAGTATATACTACCTGCATCAGATAGTATATACTACCTGCATCAGATAGTGTGTACTAGCTGCATCATATGGTATGCACTGTATGCATCAGATAGTATATACTAGCTGCATCAGATAGTATATACTGTCTGCATCAGAGAGTATATACTGTCTGCATTAGATAGTATATACTGCCTGCATCGGATAGTATATACTGTCTGCATTAGATAGTATATACTACCTGCATTAGATAGTATACACTACCTGCATCAGATAGTATATACTACCTGCATTAGATAGTATATACTCCCTGCATCAGATAGTATATACTACCTGCATCAGACAGTATATACTACCTGCGTCAGATACTATATACTATCTGCGTCAGATAGTATATACTACCTGCATCAGATAGTATATACTGCCTGCATCAGATAGTATATACTGTCTGCATCAAATAGTATATACTGTCTGCATCAGATAGTATATACTGACTGCATCAGATAGTATATACTGACTGCATCAGATAGTATATACTGTCTGCATTAGATAGTATATACTGTCTGCATCCGATAGTATATACTGTCTGCATCAGATCGTATATACTGTCTGCATTAGATAGTATATACTGCCTGCATCAGATAGTATATACTGCCTGCATCAGGTAGTATATACTACCTGCATCAGACAGTATATACTACCTGCATTAGATAGTATACACTACCTGCATCAGATACTATATACTACCTGCATTAGATAGTATACACTACCTGCATCAGACAGTATATACTGTCTGCATCAGGTAGTATATACTATCTACATCAGATAGTATATACTACCTGCATCAGATAGTATATACTGTCAGCATCAGATAGTATATACTGCCTGCATCAGATAGTATATACTGTCTGCATCAGATAGTATATACTACCTGCATCAGATAGTATATACTGTCTGCATTAGATAGTATATACTGTCTGCATCCGATAGTATATACTGTCTGCATTAGATAGTATAAACTGTCTGCATCCGATAGTATATACTGTCTTCATTAGTTAGTATATACTGTCTGCATCAGATAGTATATACTGTCGTCTGCATTAGATAGTATATACTACCTGCATCAGATAGTATATACTGTCTGCATTAGATAGTATATACTACCTGCATCAGATAGTATATACTGTCTGCATCAGATAGTATATACTGTCTGCATCAGATAGTATATACTACCTGCATCAGATAGTATATACTGCCTGCATCAGATAGTATATACTGTCTGCATCAGATAGTATATACTGTCTGCATTAGATAGTATATACTACCTGCATCAGATAGTATATACTGCCTGCATCAGATAGTATATACTACCTGCATCAGATAGTATATACTGCCTGCATCAGATAGTATATACTGTCTGCATTAGATAGTATATACTACCTGCATCAGGTAGTATATACTGCCTGCTTCAGATAGTATATACTGCCTGCATCAGATAGTATATACTACCTGCATCAGGTAGTATATACTGTCTGCATTAGATAGTATATACTACCTGTATCAGATACTATATACTGCCTACATCAGATAGTATATACTACCTGCATCAGATAGTATATACTACCTGCATCAGATAGCATATACTGCCTGCATCAGATAGTATATACTACCTGCATCAGATAGTATATACTGTCTGCATTAGATAGTATATACTACCTGCATCAGATAGTATATACTGCCTACATCAGATAGTATATACTACCTGCATCAGATAGTATATACTGCCTACATCAGATAGTATATACTACCTGCATCAGATAGTATATACTACCTGCATTAGATAGTATACACTACCTGCATCAGATACTATATACTACCTGCATTAGATAGTATACACTACCTGTATCAGACAGTATATACTGTCTGCATCAGGTAGTATATACTGTCTGCATCAGATAGTATATACTGTCTGCATCAGATAGTATATACTGTCTGCATCAGACAGTATATACTACCTGCATCAGATAGTATATACTACCTGCATCAGATAGTATATACTCTCTGCATCAGATAGTATATACCACCTGCATCAGATAGTATATACTACCTGCATCAGATAGTATATACTACCTGCATCAGATAGTATATACTAGCTGCATCAGATAGTATATACTGTCTGCATCAGATAGTATATACTGTCTGCATTAGATAGTATATACTGCCTGCATCGGATAGTATATACTGTCTGCATTAGATAGTATATACTACCTGCATTAGATAGTATACACTACCTGCATCAGATAGTATATACTACCTGCATCAGATAGTATATACTACCTGCATCAGACAGTATATACTACCTGCGTCAGATAGTATATACTACCTGCATTAGATAGTATACACTACCTGCATCAGATAGTATATACTGCCTGCATCAGATAGTATATACTATCTGCGTCAGATAGTATATACTACCTGCATCAGATAGTATATACTGCCTGCATCAGATAGTATATACTGTCTGCATCTGATAGTATATACTGTCTGAATCAGATAGTATATACTGACTGCATCAGATAGTATATACTGACTGCATCAGATAGTATATACTGTCTGCATTAGATAGTATATACTGCCTGCATCCGATAGTATATACTGTCTGCATTAGATAGTATATACTGTCTGCATCCGATAGTATATACTGTCTGCATCAGATCGTATATACTGTCTGCATTAGATAGTATATACTGCCTGCATCAGATAGTATATACTGCCTGCATCAGATAGTATATACTACCTGCATCAGATAGTATATACTACCTGCATTAGATAGTATACACTACCTGCATCAGATACTATATACTACCTGCATTAGATAGTATACACTACCTGCATCAGGTAGTATATACTATCTACATCAGATAGTATATACTACCTGCATCAGATAGTATATACTGTCAGCATCAGATAGTATATACTACCTGCATTAGATAGTATACACTACCTGTATCAGACAGTATATACTGTCTGCATCAGGTAGTATATACTGTCTACATCAGATAGTATATACTGTCTGCATCAGATAGTATATACTGTCTGCATCAGATAGTATATACTGTCTGCATCAGACAGTATATACTACCTGCATCAGATAGTATATACTACCTGCATCAGATAGTATATACTCTCTGCATCAGATAATATATACCACCTGCATCAGATAGTATATACTACCTGCATCAGATAGTATATACTAGCTGCATCAGATAGTATATACTAGCTGCATCAGATAGTATATACTGTCTGCATCAGATAGTATATACTGTCTGCATTAGATAGTATATACTGCCTGCATCGGATAGTATATACTCTCTGCATTAGATAGTATATACTACCTGCATTAAATAGTATACACTACCTGCATCAGATAGTATATACTACCTGCATCAGATAGTATATACTACCTGCATCAGACAGTATATACTACCTGCGTCAGATAGTATATACTACCTGCATTAGATAGTATACACTACCTGCATCAGATAGTATATACTGCCTGCATCAGATAGTATATACTATCTGCGTCAGATAGTATATACTACCTGCATCAGATAGTATATACTGCCTGCATCAGATAGTATATACTGTCTGCATCTGATAGTATATACTGTCTGCATCAGATAGTATATACTGACTGCATCAGATAGTATATACTGACTGCATCAGATAGTATATACTGCCTGCATCCGATAGTATATACTGTCTGCATTAGATAGTATATACTGTCTGCATCCGATAGTATATACTGTCTGCATCAGATCGTATATACTGTCTGCATTAGATAGTATATACTGCCTGCATCAGATAGTATATACTGCCTGCATCAGATAGTATATACTACCTGCATCAGATAGTATATACTACCTGCATTAGATAGTATACACTACCTGCATCAGATACTATATACTACCTACATTAGATAGTATACACTACCTGCATCAGGTAGTATATACTATCTACATCAGATAGTATATACTGTCTTCATTAGTTAGTATATACTGTCTGCATCAGATAGTATATACTGTCGTCTGCATTAGATAGTATATACTACCTGCATCAGATAGTATATACTGTCTGTATCAGATAGTATATACTGTCTGCATTAGATAGTATATACTGTCGTCTGCATTAGATAGTATATACTACCTGCATCAGATAGTATATACTGTCTGTATCAGATAGTATATACTGTCTGCATCAGATAGTATATACTGTCTGCATCAGACAGTATATACTACCTGCATCAGATAGTATATACTACCTGCATCAGATAGTATATACTCTCTGCATCAGATAGTATATACTACCTGCATCAGATAGTATATACTACCTGCATCAGATAGTGTGTACTACCTGCATCAGATGGTATGCACTGTATGCATCAGATAGTATATACTAGCTGCATCAGATAGTATATACTGTCTGCATCAGATAGTATATACTGTCTGCATTAGATAGTATATACTGCCTGCATCGGATAGTATATACTGTCTGCATTAGATAGTATATACTACCTGCATTAGATAGTATATACTACCTGCATCAGATAGTATATACTACCTGCATCAGACAGTATATACTACCTGCGTCAGATAGTATATACTATCTGCGTCAGATAGTATATACTACCTGCATCAGATAGTATATACTGCCTGCATCAGATAGTATATACTGTCTGCATCTGATAGTATATACTGTCTGCATCAGATAGTATATACTGACTGCATCAGATAGTATATACTGACTGCATCAGATAGTATATACTGTCTGCATTAGATAGTATATACTGTCTGCATCCGATAGTATATACTGTCTGCATTAGATAGTATATACTGTCTGCATCCGATAGTATATACTGCCTGCATCAGATAGTATATACTGTCTGCATTAGATAGTATATACTGTCTGCATCTGATAGTATATACTGTCTGCATCAGATCGTATATACTGTCTGCATTAGATAGTATATACTGCCTGCATCAGATAGTATATACTGCCTGCATCAGATAGTATATACTACCTGCATCAGATAGTATATACTACCTGCATTAGATAGTATACACTACCTGCATCAGATACTATATACTACCTGCATTAGATAGTATACACTACCTGCATCAGGTAGTATATACTATCTACATCAGATAGTATATACTACCTGCATCAGATAGTATATACTGTTAGCATCAGATAGTATATACTGCCTGCATCAGATAGTATATACTGTCTGCATCAGATAGTATATACTACCTGCATCCGATAGTATATACTGTCTGCATTAGATAGTATATACTGTCTGCATCCGATAGTATATACTGTCTTCATTAGTTAGTATATACTGTCTGCATCAGATAGTATATACTGTCGTCTGCATTAGATAGTATATACTACCTGCATCAGATAGTATATACTGTCTTTATCAGATAGTATATACTGTCTGCATTAGATAGTATATACTGTCGTCTGCATTAGATAGTATATACTACCTGCATCAGATAGTATATACTGTCTGTATCAGATAGTATATACTCTCTGCATCAGATAGTATATTCTGTCGTCTGCATTAGATAGTATATACTACCTGCATCAGATAGTATATACTGCCTGCATCAGATAGTATATACTGTCTGCATTAGATAGTATATAGTACCTGCATCAGGTAGTATATACTGCCTGCATCAGATAGTATATACTGCCTGCATCAGATAGTATATACTACCTGCATCAGATAGTATATACTACCTGCATCAGATAGTATATACTACCTGCATCAGATAGTATACACTATCTGCATCAGATAGTATATACTACCTGCATTAGATAGTATATACTACCTGCATCAGACAGTATATACTGTCTGCATCAGGTAGTATATACTCTCTACATCAGATAGTATATACTGTCTGCATCAGATAGTATATACTACCTGCATCAGACAGTATATACTGCCTGCATCAGATAGTATATACTGTCTGCATCAGATAGTATATACTGTCTGCATTAGATAGTATATACTGCCTGCATCAGATAGTATATACTGTCTGCATTAGATAGTATATACTATCTGCAACAGATAGTATATACTACCTGCATCAGATAGTATATACTGCCTGCATCAGATAGTATATACTAGCTGCATCAGATGGTATATACTGTCTGCATCAGATAGTATATACTAGCTGCATCAGATAGTATATACTGTCTGCATCAGATAGTGTATACTGTCTACATCAGATAGTATATACTGCCTGCAACTGATAGTATATACTGTCTGCATCAGATAGTATATACTGTCTGCATCAGATAGTATATACTGTCTGCATCAGATAGTATATACTGCCTGCATCAGACAGTATATACTACCTGCATCAGATAGTATATACTGTCTGCATCAGATAGTATATACTGCCTGCATCAGACAGTATGTACTACCTGCAACAGATAGTATATACTGTCTGCATCAGATAGTATATACTGCCTGCATCAGATAGTATATACTGTCTGCATCAGATAGTATACACTATCTGCATCAGGTAGTATATACTGTCTACATCAGATAGTATATACTGCCTGCATCAGATAGTATATACTGTCTGCATTAGATAGTATATACTAGCTGCATCAGATAGTATATACTGCCTGCATCAGACAGTATATACTACTTGCATCAGATAGTATATACCACCTGCATCAGATAGTATATACTATCTTCATCAGACAGTATACACTGCCTGCATCAGATAGTATATACTACCTGCATCAGATAGTATATACTACCTGCATCAGATAGTATATACTACCTGCATCAGACAGTATATACTACCTGCATCAGATAGTATATACTACCTGCATCAGATAGTATATACTAACTTCATCAGATAGTATACACTATCTGCATCAGATTGCATATACTACCTGCATCAAATAAAATATACTATTTGCATCAGTATATGTTATTTGTTATAGCTATATCCTGTTAACATTTATGGTGGTCTAACGATACCAACCATAGTATTACAGCAATGTTAAAGCAAGGGGATTTCATGTGGTCATTAGTTTAAAATACTAATTCAAAATAACAGATTGAATGTGTAGAACACTGACAGAACATCAAAACAGAATCTGAGAAATTTAATTGAGATTTTTTTGTTCATATGATTTGAATAGCTTTGAATATTTATCGAAGGAATATTTGGAAGAATAAATTATATTGAACCTGTTGCTACTGCAATTGTCTCTATCCATACTTTTGCTATTGTATGAACACAGCAAAGAGTTCGCTTCGCAATCATTAGATCCCAAATTAAATTTAACTGAGGGGTATCTTGAGCAAGTGTCTTATACCACCAACCCATGATGCCGTGTGAAATAAATTAGGTGGGTGGAAACTGTTTGGAAGTCTGTTAGGTGGACTCTACTGGTAATTTAAAGAGCTGGCTTTGTCACACACAATGTCACTTTCAATCACTCGGAGAACTATATTAAGAGTACACGTGTCTGTGGACTGCTCAGCCTTTTGCATGTTAGTCTCATGAGCAGGCTGTTCCGTTGATCGAACAATTAACACACTCATTATCAAAATGGAGGTCCATTCCCAAATTCCATTGTTGCTATTGTTGTATTTGCTATTATAGTTTCTATTTACCCTTGTCCATATTGTTGCTGTTTCTAATGTAATTGCTATTATAGTTTCTACTCTTGTAGTTGCTGCTAGTGTTACGACGGTAGCATGTGTAGCGTTTAAGAAATGTTTTAAATACAAATTGTGATTAGTACCTTGAAAGTGTCACCTTGTAGTTTATCATCGAATAATGCAACTTTGAACAAGTTAACAGACCAGGAATTAACTTTGACATTAAAACATTTGCCAAACTAACCACAGCGATCTCAATGTCCTTAGCATTTAAATGTCATTTTGACAACGATAACTACCAAATTACTTCGCTATTATAGCCGATACCTCACAAAAATGTCACTGTTTATGAATCCTAAAAATATCTAGTTTTCAAAGATATCCAATTCCACCTTTATTTCAAGCCAAATAAATACAGAACTAGATAACTTTTCTAGTTATTTATCTAAAGATAAAATAAAAAAAATGAAATGTAGAATAACTCGGAAACTGAACTATTGCAACAGAGAACCGGTTCTTGTTACGGTTTCTATAACTAAGGTATAATGACACCACCTACTTTATATGTAGATGTGTTTAGCTCCAGGTGAATCCTTATCAAGCAGATCTATGATGAAAGATGTTCCAGCCGTGACTATCCAGTCATATCTTTCAGACCTTGTGTCTAGAACTACATTAACCAATGTGGTTTTCTTTATTTAAGATTCTAGAGCTTTATTTGAGAGCGATAGATTGGCAGTATCGGTAGAGGATAGGACGCCACGCTATGTAGCATAGAGTTATGACCCTTTACGTTCTGAGTTAAAATCCCGCCGAGGTTAACTTTGCCGTTCATCCTTACGGAGTCGATAAAATAAAACACCAGTAATACACTGGGGTAACTGCTGGCCTTGTGCCAAATGTAGAAACAATTATTTGAGAGCGATTTGACTGACTCTATATCTTGTTTGTTTCATATGGTCATCTTAGTTGGTAACGGTTTAGGCAAAGTTGGAGTTGCACCTTGGTCTTGTATGAAGATACAAATGATTGACCTTTGAAACCAATCTATTGCTCTTAACTGGGTAAACGAAATGGCAATAATGTTCCTTTTGGGACAATTATAGAGAGATTCTTTGAAAGCAACTCATTTTAATGATGCGGTAAACTATCCTGACTTGTAATTTCAGTTATATTTCAATTGAAACTATAGATATCAATATTGCTTTGGAGAACTCGTGTTTTTCAAAGAAACCAAAATACAATTATTGGTTTAATAAACACAAATATAATCTTAGAAATATTTGGTTTAGGCCTATAAATTTACCGTTTGATTGTCTAATCTAACAACTCAGTATTTCAGTTTAACATGTTTGCTTACAATTTGCTTTTGCAACACATTTTCGAAACAATAATTTCTGTTCAATTTCTCCCAAATCCTGTCTTTACCTCGTTTGACTATGTTTTGAAATTCACAAATCCGAAAACCTCCAATATCCGAAAGTTTTTCTAGTGGTTACAAGACGAAGACTTCTGGTGTCCTCGGCTCTAGGGCTACCTCCCAACTCACCACCATAGGCGCTGAGCTGGCCAGCCGTAGGTGTGAGCCTCGCGAGCTGGAATGGCTTTTCTAGCGCGTCTCCTTTACCATCCTCTGGGGAAACGCCTTCTCCATTCTGTCCGCCGGGGCTGTGTAGAGGCCACCAATATGATTGACTGAATTCTCATTTTATCAGTCAGATGATTTTAGACATTTAATTACACACACACATACTCACAAACACTCACACAAAAATACTACCTACCAGATAAACCCTGCATTCAGAACTCCTCTATGTTTTTTGTAATTTCCATAAAACTACATTCAGCTATATTATTAAATAGAAATGGATATCCTGTTTATGATTGGTTTCAATCTCTATGCTGTCCCATTTTATATATGCTCTATAAAAGTATTGTGGACGTAGCATAGATATATGGTTAAGAGGTTCGCTTCGTAATCCCTATGTCTCGGGTTCAATCCCATTGCGTGGAATCACGGGTAAGTGTCGACCTAGATCGTGTTAGTAAACACACATAAATGTCGGAAACTGAGTGGTAGCCCGTCGGATGGAATGTACACGTAATTGGAAGGACTAGTCTTCTCACTATGTCATGCAGAATCTCCCTGAGAATTACGTTAAGCGTGGGTACACATGCACGTTAATTTCATGAGCCGGCTGTTTAGTTGATTCATAACTGGAACACTCTAAAAAAGGGATTACCACTGATCTTTCTTTCTTGGTCGTGATACCAATTCCAACCCCGCTGCGCATGTCAATTCTGTTCATGAAAATAATTGTTTCTGCTTTTGGCGCAAGGCCAGCAATTACCTCAGTGCATTACTGGTACTTTTATTTTATCGACCCCGTAAGGATGAAAGGCATATTTAACCTCGGCGGGATTTGAACTCAGAATGGCAAGGGCCGTAACTCTATGCGTCAAAGCATGGCGTCCGATGAACAAGAGAGTTGAGAGTTCGCATACTTGGTGGAGTCCGACTCTCACATTGAATGGTTTCGATTTTGCACTATTTATCCGAACACAAATTCTCAGGCATTCATGTAGAGACATCAGGGCAAAAAGAAGTCGATCATCGATCCCATACTCCTGCAGAACTTTCCACAGCAGATCCCGTGGAACGCTGCCACATGTCTTTTACAGGTCTACAGAGCAAGAAGACTTTATGTCGAGTACTGCATGTCTGAAATAAAAATCAGCACTGCGAAGACTGAGACAACCGTCCTCTCAAGGAAGCCTGTATAGTGCACTCTATATGTGAATGGAGTTTTAACTGAAGCAGGTGGAAAAGATCAAGTATCTTGGGAATGTTTTCACGAGTTAGAAGGCCTGAGGCTGAATTAAATGCAAGAGTTGCAGGAGCTTGAGTAGTAATGCGCCAGTTTCAGCATTCGGTAAGCAGAAGGGGGAGATAGGTGTAAAATCCAAACTCGCTATCTTCAATTCGGTAATCGTGCCAACCCTTACCTATCGTCATGAATCTTGGGTAATGACAGAAAGAATACGATCACGAATGCAAGCTGTCGAAATGGGATTCCTCCGAAAGGCCTTTCGATAGAGTAGAGAGCTTGAAGATCAGAGAGTAACTCCAGGTTGAGCCGCTACTTCTCCGAATTGAGAGATCACAGCTTCGATATTATGGGCATGTGGTTAGAATGTCTTAAGAAAGTATCAGGAAAAACTAACCGTTATGAGATCTAAGGGTAGACCCTAAACCCTAGCAAGATGGTTGGATAACATCCATGAGCTCGGCTGGTCTCGCTTGGGGATCCAGCCGGATCAATTGGAAACGGCTGCTTCTGACATGACACACAGGAAGGATTGTTTGAGATCTCTTCTCCCACGACCCTCTCAGAAATAATAATAATAATAATAATAATAATGATAAAAAAATAATAATAATAAAAACATAATAATAATAAAAAAAAGAAAAGAAAAACAAACAAACAAACAAAAAAACTAAGTCAGACATTCAAACATTACATTACAATGAAACTTATGCTTATTTTTTTAGGTTTTTACCTATTTGTCTGTTTATTTATGTTCGTCTACAGCGTGATAGTGCCACGCTAAAATCATCGGGAGTGATCAAATGACTGGGGGTGATGAAATCACCGGTGGTTATGTAACCATACATTCACCAATCCTCGATATGAGTGTTTAAATGTCGAACCTAAACAGTTCGAATAATGGTGAAGTGGAGACTGGAATGTCATGTGACAGACTCTCATCCAGCAGGTGCTCCCTGGCCCAGCAGCAGGGACCTGGCTGTCATCCAAATACTGCTGGTGTTGGAGGAAGAAGAAGGAAAGGGACCAGAACCAACTGGACGAAAGAATTGAATAGAACTGTTATGCAATGTTACCTGAAGAGTAACCCCAAGGAAAAAGGCTATAGGAAACGGATGCATAACATCTGGAACGAGATTGGTCTATTTAAATTAGATGAACAAAAATTGGCCGGGCAGCCTCGGGTAATAAGAACTAATGGGTGGATAAGCGAGATGGAACTGGAGGAACTCAGCAGAGAGATTAGATTGGAAATGGAGAGTGGAGTAAGCCAGGCAAACGAGCCAGTGGGAGATGAAGGTGAAGAGGTTGAGAGAACGGAGGAAGCATCCGAAGCAGACAATGATCTGAATGTTGAAATAAATAATACCTGGAACAAAGATACGGCCATTGAGGAAATGAATGCTGACGGGCTAGGACAAGATTTGGTTGATATCCTAAACTTAGTGGTAGATGAAATGAACAATGATAGTGGGAAACCTATGAACATAAGATTTGTAGACAGGAAAAAGTTAAAAGAAACAACAGCTACAGTAAACAAAGTCATCCCATACCTTGAGGCGAGGAACCTTCACCAGTGCAACAATATCCTCAAAGCAACAGCAAATGCGGTGAGGAAATTACTTGGAATAAAAGCGAGAGGAAACAACAAACAAGAAAGATCAGAACCTTGGTGGAAGAAACGACTGAATGGTCAAATCAGGGAAATGAGAAATGACATTGGAAAGCTTGAGTCCCTACTGAATGGGACACTACAAAACATAGACACTAAAAATAGACTGGAAATAAAGTACAAAACTAGGAGGAAAAAGCTAAATATTACCATAGAGGAACTGAAGCAACGCATTGTAGCAAAGAGTGCAAAGATTAGGCGGTATGAGAGCAGAGTCAGTCAGTATAGATAGAACCGCATGTTTAACAACAGCCAGAAGATGTTGTTTGGGCAGCTTGAAGGGAAAGAACGAGGCAACGACCTGATCCCTGAGGCGGAACAGACTAAGACATTCTGGAAAGGAATATGGGAGCAGGATGTTGAACATAATGATCAGGCAGTGTGGATTGAGACAGTACAAAAGGAGATTAGTGAACAAGCACACCAACAAACTGATTTGAGTATCACAGTTGAAACTCTTAGAGGACAGGTCAGAAAACTAACCAACTGGAAACACCAGGCCCAGATGGTGTGCAGGAGTATTGGATTAAAAATATAACATCCCTCCACCCGAAACTGACAACCATGTTCAATGACTGCTTGATGTCGGGTGAGGTACCAGAGTGGTTGACAAAGGGTACCACAGTCCTGGTAATGAAAGACCGAATCAAGGGTAATGATGTTACCAACTATAGACCTATCACATGTCTATCCGTAATGTGGAAACTGTTAACAAGCATTGTGTCTGAGGAAATATACCACCACCTCCACACAAACAACCTGTTACCGGACGAACAGAAAGGATGCCGAAAGAAGTCCCGTGGTACAAAAGACCAGCTACTTATTGATAAGATGGTAATGAGGAATTGCAAGAGGAAACACACTGGTCTTGCCATGGGATGGATAGACTACAAAAAGGCATTCGACATTGTACCTCATTCTTGGATAACCAAAAGCGTAGAGATCTTCAAGGTGGCATATAACATCAGACAGTTTGTTGAGCAAAAGTATGAAGTCCTGGGAAACAGAGTTAACATCGGATGGAGAATCCTTGGGAGGCGTGACGATCAAGAGAGGTATCTTCCAGGGAGATAGTCTGTCCCCTCTGTCGTTTGTCCTTGCCCTGATGCCCCTGACCATTATACTGCGTGAAGTGAGAGCAGGATACAAGTTGGGAAAAGGAGAGCTTACCATCAACCACCCACTCTTCATGGACGATCTTAAACTCTTTGGGAAGAGTGAGAAGGAGTTGGATGTACTTGTTGACACTGTCCGTATTTTCAGCAATGATATATGTATGGAATTTGGTATTAATAAGTGATGAAGAGGGTAAATTGAGCAGAAGCAACGGAATCCAGGTACCAACAGGTGAGATGATAAAGGAAATTGACACTGAAGAAGAATACAAATATTTAGGTGTTCTGGAGGCAGATGACGTCAAGAACAAAAACATGAAGGAATTGATAAGATCTGAGTACATTCGGAGAGTAAGGAGCGTATTAAAATCACGTCTAAATAGTAGGAATGTCATAAGTGCAGTGAATTCCAGAGCTGTGTCTATTATTAGGTACAGTGCGGGAATTCTGAAATGGAATCTTGCTGAACAAAAAGAAATGGATAGGAAGACTAGGAAGCTATTGACTATCTACAACATGTTCCACAAGAGGAATGATGTCGATAGACTCTACTTAAAGAAATCTGAAGGCGGATGAGGTCTTATCAGCACAGAGGACTGTGTTCAGATGGAGAAAAACAACCTGCACAAATACGTGACCGACAGTAGGGAGCCAATGCTCAGAATTGTACTGAAGGAGAGAACAATAGACCAGGGGATGTCCAAGGAGGAAATAACAACAAGGAGGAAGAGCAACCTTCATGAAAAATCCCTTCATAGTACCTTCTTTGAGAAAACTGAATTTAGAGATCCGCAGACATGGAACTGGTTAAAAAGAGGAAACCTTAAAAAGGCTACAGAAGGAATGCTAATGGCTGCGCAAGAGCAGGCACTCAAAAACAAAGTGGGTGAAACACCATATTTACAAGGAGGAGGCTAGCCCACTGTGTAGGATCTGTGGAGAGAGAGAGGAGACTGTGGCTCACATTGTATCCGAGTGTAAACACCTAACCCAGACTCACTATAAAGGCTGGAGACATGATGTGATAGGCAGGGTGATCCACTGGCATCTATGCAAAGTAAACAATTTACCACATTCTGAGAAGTGGTATGAACATAAGCCAGAGTCGGTGATAGAAAACGATCAGGTGAAGGTGCTATGGGATTTTAGGATACAGACGGATAAGAAACTGGAACACAATAGACCTGACCTGGTGGTTTTGGACAAGGAAAAAAGATCGTGCCTGATTGTAGATGTAGCCTGCCCATTTGACACGAGAGTGCAAGAAAAGGAGAGTGAGAAAATTAACCGATACCAGGACTTAAAGTTGGAGGTAAAAAGGGTTTGGAACTGCCATGAAGTCAGAGTGGTCACGATTGTCATAGGCGCACTAGGTACTATCTCAAAGAGTTTCCCAGGATGGTTAAAGATAGTTAGTCCAGCCTCCGTTTTTTGGAACACTTCAAAAGGCATGCTTGCTGGGAACAGCAAGAACCCTCCGATACGTCCTGAATATCTGAGGCTGCAGCTAGCGGCTTGATATTCATTTCAACAAACTTTCCAGTTAGATAACATCAATGACTGAGACTCAAAGAACAATAATAATAATAATAATAATAATAATAATAATGATTTCTTTATTAACCACAAGGGTTTATACAAAGTAGACATTAAGGACAGTACAGGACAATACAGGACGGTACAAAAGGGCATTTCTGCGTGTAAAAAAAACAAGAAACAGAGGATGTAATAATAGAACAATGAAAAAATTCCCCAATAGGGGGGAAACTTCCGAGGGACATTCGTGGAGAAAGTCCATTAAAAGGCCACAGTGACCCTGACCACCAGGGCAAGTGCCCTCTCCCAGTTTTCCACCTTTAATTTACAGACACATACTCAGAGTAGGCCCATTCACTCGGGCCATACTTGCTTCTCTCACCCATCTTTCAACAAAATGCTGGGAAGAGAGCACATGATTTTCCTTTTCAAATGAAATTTGAAAAAGTTAATCAGGGCATCACCGAAGAGGTAAGTGCTCGTCTTCAGCCCTTTCAAACGTGTCCACCATACTATCTCTTTCGCCATGGCCACCAGACAGATAAAAACTGCCTGCCCTTCCCGACTAAAGGAAGAGGGCGGGGTAATCCTCACGATGAACTCAGCTGATAGCTGGATCCGTCCCACACGTGACAGCAGGTGTTCGACATAAACCCACAGGTCAGCAATGCTCGGACACTGGACGAGTGCGTGCAGGACGGTTTCGTCGCCCTGCGCGCATCTCGGACATGCCCGGCTGACGGCACCTCCATGCCTGTAGAGTTTATCCCGAACTGGCAAAGCTCCTCGGTAGCACTGCCAGGCAAGTGATTTCTGGAAGTTGTCCATAGGCCCCGGCCCGAAAGTTCTTCCGAAGAGATTGGCTAGTTGATTTTCGTCGACACCTAGAGTTTCCCCAAGTACGTCGTCGCTCTTCCCCTCCACTAATCCTCTATAGAACGCCAAGGTGGAGTTTCCACCTATCACATTGCCCGATTGGTCGAGGGCTGTGAGCGCCTGAAGACATTCCAGTCTCCAAGCGCTCCCTCTCGGTCTTCGCTTGACCCAGGACTGCAGCTCCGTCAAGGAGACGAGCTGGGGAAAGACGCGTCTAGCAAACAGCGACCACACCTGATCACCGTCGAGGAAGAGGTGGAGATGTGGTAGCCTGAGCGCGTGTCTGCGCATCATCAGCCACGGCATTCCCAGCCCTCCACGTAGCGGGTGTAGACAGCAGATGGACCGCCTGACCATCGGAGCACGTCCCTTCCACAATAAGCGAAAGAGCAAACGCTCCAGCGCAGTCAGGCGGGGCTTAGGACAAGGTACGACGGTCAGGCGGTAGTAGATGACGGACGCGATATACGCGTTAGCCACCTCCGCTCGACCTTTCAGGGGTAGCTTCCTCTCCGCCCATTTCTGGGTGAGAGAAGCCACCCTGCTCGTCACCTCGTCCCAGTTTTTGTCCGTCTGGAGGTCCGGACCGAATCAGACCCCTAGCAATTTAACCGGTCCATGCGTCCAGCGCCCGACGACGCTGTTGGACGGCATGGACCTGCCTCTCCAGGTGCCGAGCTGCAGGCCCACTGACTTTTCCTGGTTGATCATTGCTCCTGTCACCGCTTCGTATTCTCTTAGTGTAGTGCCGATCGCCTCGATGTGTTTGGCGTTCGACACCACTACGGTGACATCGTCCGCATATGCTGACATGGATCTTCCGCATCCTAGTTCGCGCGGGACCCCCTCAACATCTCCAGTTTGTGCAGTAATAGCTCGAGAGTCAATACGTACAAGAGGGACGAGAGGGGACATCCTTGGCGGACCAAGCGCATGATGTTGAACGGTTCCGAAAGGTGACCGTTCACTTTCACCACAGAGAAGATGTCTCTGTGCATAGCAGCGATCCAGCCTCTGAAGACGAGCCTAAAGCCAGCCGCCCTCAGGACTGCCGCTAGGTAACGATGGTCGACCCTATCGAAAGCTTTCGACTGATCTAAATTGATCAAGGACCCACCCGTGCCAGGTTCCCTAGCTACCCTCTCTACGATGTATCGCATGAGGTGGAGGTTGTCGTGGATGGATCTGTCGGGAATGGCGCATGTCTGCGCCTCTCCCACCAGACCACCAACGACAAGCGCCAACCTCTTTGCTAGCACCTTGGCCAAAATCTTGAACTCTGTGTTCAGTAGAGTTATGGGCCTGAAATTATCTATGTTATCCCCCTTGTTCGGATCCTTTCTCAGCAGCGCCACAGATCCTCGGCTCACAGAGCTGGGAATTCTCCCAAGAAGAAGAAGAAGAAGAAGAAGAAGAATAAGAAGGGTTGTGTCATTGAGCAACACACTTTATTTCACTTTACTCAGCTAGCAAAATCAATTTGTACCTGTAATTCAAGGAGCCTGTCTAGTCACACACAGTCTCACGCTGACTCTACCTGGTACACGTGTCTTTGGAATGGTCAACTACCTACACAATAATTTCACGAGCTGGCTGTTTCGTTGCTCGAACAACTGGGATATTCTCGTCAGAACTAACAGTGTTTCAACAACACAAGCTTCTGAATATAATGAATAATTCCCATTGGGTCTACTTTATTTCTTTTAATGACACAGCATCGTTTTATGCCTAGTACCTAATACTTAATCAATGTCACCTGACCACCTGGCCACAACCCAATGCCAAACTGTTTATTTATTGTCAACTGTTCATTCCACGTTCTTTGACGTTTGGTGAAGTAACTGATAGGTAAATAGAAATACTAGAGCTGACACAGCAATAAACAATCTTCATGGAGACTAAAATTACCACAGAGAAACACATTTTAACAAGCTGGCGCAGTGTAAGAACGAATAAATTCGTACAGGAATACGTGTACGTGCATACATATTGTAAATCATCCAGATAAATATATTAAAAACTATATCACTATTACAGGCATAGTCGTTTTGCTTTTGTAGCATAAGCATAAAATAAGTGAATTTACTATTAAGGCTGTTGTATATAAATTATTAATATCAATTTCTGAACTGCTTCTCTGTTACATAATAATTGAGATTTATTCTAAGTTAAACGCAACAAAAAAAAAAAAAAATAACCTATTGTTGAATAGAAGTAAACAGTGATGAAATTATTTTAAAAAATGGATTAAAATAATATAGAGAAAGAGAAAAAAAGAAGAAAATAAGGGTTAGCGAAGAACAAATTAAATAATTGTTTCTAGTTTTGGCACAAGGCTAGCAATTACCTAGTGTATTACTGGTACTTTATTTTATCGACTCCGTAAGGATGAAAGGCAAAGTAAACCTCGGCGGGATTTGATCTCAAACCGTAAACGGACGTCACTCTATGTTGGAAAGCATGGCGTCCGACCCCCTACCGATACGACCGATCCCCCGTTAAACAAATTAAATAATAAAAAAGAGAAGAAAAGCGCGTATATCTCAGCTGCGACCACAGGCAAGATGGCAGAAGTATGACCGTGGAGAACAACGAGATCCATCGCATCAGCTATTCCACATCACGGGGCTACTTCTTCAAGCGGGATGCATACCTTCTGATTTTGCAGAGGAAAACAGCAAGCGGGAATTTCGTAAATAGTACGATATTGCACCACCTACTGCTCAGAGTATTCGATATTGGCACAAACACTTTCAAGAGACTGGATGTTTACATAAAGTGAAATCTATATGAAGTGTTTCCGATTAAGGCGTTGAACACAGAGTTTTGTATGTAACCCCAAAATGTCGACTTGAAGTGGCAGTCGTGAGTTGATAATACCCCATATGACTGTGTGGCGTGTTTTGTGGCGACGTTTGTTATTTAACCCTTTAGCATTTACATTACTCTATATATACAATTATATTTTCACAGTAAAGTCTTTACCTCACATAATATATCACATAACATTTACATTACTCTATATATACTATCATATTTTCACAGTAAAGTCTTTACCTCACATAATATCTCACATAACATCTCACATAACATTTACATTACTCTATATATACTATCATATTTTCACAGTAAAGTCTTTACCTCACATAATATCTCACATAACATCTCACATAACATTTACGTTACTCTATATATACTATTATATTTTCACAGTAAAGTCTTTACCTCACATAATATCTCATATAACATTTACATTACTCTATATATACTATTATATTTTCACAGTAAAGTCTTTACCTCACATAATATCTCACATAACATTCATATTACTCTATATATACTATTATATTTTCACAGTAAAGACTTTACCTCACATAATATCTCACATAACATTTACATTACTCTATATATACTATTATATTTTCACAGTAAAGGCTTTACCTCACATAATATCTCACATAACATTCATATTACTCTATATATACTATTATATTTTCACAGTAAAGGCTTTACCTCACATAATATCTCACATAACATTTACATTACTCTATATATACTATTATATTTTCACAGTAAAGACTTTACCTCACATAATATCTCACATAACATTTACATTACTCTATATATACTATTATATTTTCACAGTAAAGTCTTTACCTCACATAATATCTCACATAACATTTACATTACTCTATATATACTATTGTATTTTCACAGTAAAGGCTTTATCTCACATAATTATCTCATAATATCGAATCTATGAGATTTTGATATTATTTATTTTGAGAACAATACCTTAACATTAGTATGAGTGGCCAATTATGGCCAGTTTGAACAGAAAGAAGTGAGAGAATTCTGGCCGGATATGGCCGGTTTAAATGTTAAAGGGTTAAACCATACAAGATTTAATTGGTGCAAGCCCTCTATGTAGAGGATGAATAACAACGTGTGGAGTTCTGTGAATTCTTTCTGGGCATGGAAATTGAAGATGACACTTCTATCACGCTTAGTGTTTAGTGACGAGGCCATGTTCCATCTAAGTGGAAAGGTGAACCACCATAATGTAAGACTTTGGAGATCACAACAGTTACTCGAATAGTCAAGTATAAGTATGACTCTCCAAAACCTTATGTCTTTTGTGCCGTTTCGCAACATAAAGTTTACGGTTCATACTTTTTTGTAGAAAATAGTGTTACGGCAATCTCATCTCGAAATGTTACAGAAATGGCTTTTTCCGAAATTACAAAACTGATTCTGATGTTTTCGTTTTGTAACAGAATCGAATTGTGACAATCGTGAAAAACAAATCTAACGGTAGAAATAATTATACTATTACAAACAATAGGTGTTCAAAACATCTGACTGATAAAATGAGAAGTCAGTCAATCATATCGGTGGTCTCCCCACAGCCTCGGCGGACAGAATAGAGAAGGCGTTTCCCCGGAGGACGGCAAGGGAGATGCGCTGGAAAAGCCATTCCAGCTCACAGGGCTCACACCTGCGGCTGGCCAGCTCAGCGCCTATGGTGGTGAGTAGGGAGGTAGCCCTAGTGCCGAGGACACCAGAACTCTCCACTGCCAAGGGTACAACTGCAAACCTGTCGGAGAGCGACAGAATGTAGCCCCACCACACTCGAACAAGTATATACCAGCATTTCTTAACACAGTGTTTACTCAATGATGAATCGGCCGTAAAAAATGCTACTGATTTTACACTTCACCACTGGCCACCAAATGTCGCCTACCAAGTCTACGATCTTTCCTTGTGGGTGTTTGTGAAAGACCCCGATTATGTGCCCCCAATTCGAACAACTATGGACAAACTGAGAAACTGCATAACAAGAGCGGTGGTTGCAGTAACACCAAACACACTCACTCAGGTATGGGACGAGTTTGACTATTGTGTAGATGTATACCATGTGTCCAGGGGAGGGCACATTGAGCATTTGTTAAATTGTAAATAAAACATCATATTCAGACAAGTATTTTACAAGTTACAGCATCATTGTATGCTCACTTACCTCAAAATCATAGAATTTTGAAATCGAATGATTCTTTTTAATACAACCTATATATATATATATACATGATCGATCGTATGTTTAGAACTATACACACATACACACACACACACACACACACACACACATATATATATATATATATATATATATATACACACACACACACATATATATATATATAAGGAACCAGGTGGACCATAACGCACCAAAGTACTCAATACTTAGGGTAGTAGAGTGGGTAATAGTCCAGAATTAGCCGTTGAAACGGCTTGAGCTCAGCCGTCGGGGTCCTACTCGTTCCTATATATATATATATATATATATATATATATATATATATATATATATATATAGTAATAGTAATAAATTAGAAGACTAAAATCCAAAGAGGGCTCGATAAGGATAAATATATATCAAATATATAAGAACCGCAGAGCAAATATTTATTAAAATAGCAGATTAAAGTTTAAGCAAAGAATCGCTGCTTTCACCCTTAAGGGGATCTTCTGAAACGTTAAGGGTGAAAGCAGCGATTCTTTGCTTAAACTTTAATCTGTTATTTTAATAAATATATATATATATATATTTATACACACACACACACACACACACACACACACACACACACACACACACACACACACACACACACACATATATATATATATATATATATATATATATAGTAATAATAATAAATTTGAAGACTAAAATCCAAAGAGGGCTCGATAAGGATAAATATAAATCAAATATATAAGAACCGTAGAGCAAATATTTATTAAAATAACAGATTAAAGTTTAAGCAAAGAATCGCTGCTTTCACCCTTAACGGGATCTTCTGAAACGTTAAGGGTGAAAGCAGCGATTCTTTGCCCTAAACTTTAATCTGTTATTTTAATAAATTAATATATATATATATAACAACTAGAAATTGATTAACATATAAATAAACATATGAAACAACCACAGGGGATAATTTTATAAGTGTGCAAGCACACATAGCTAGGTAGGTAACTAAATAAAGTTAACTAGAACTTCAAAAATAGATACCTTATAATATGATTAATCTTCCCTGTATATATTCCATTAAAGAAATATATTTCACCAATTAATCGAATGGTTAACCACGGAGGCCGATACTTGGATTTTCAACAAGGAAGATGTCCAGCCATCTGTGTTTACGCATTAAGTTCAAATCAGCGACTGGCCAGTAACACGTGCTGTATCTACTAAAAATACACACATCATACCAGCTTCCCCTGTGATTGTTTCATATGTTTATTTATATGTTAATCAATTTCTAGTTGTTATAAAATGCTCGGACCTATTCATTAGAATCTTGGAGCTTATTTTACGGGTGATATGGCGCATGCCTTTCTGGCATGACACCCATAATTTTGATTTAGATTAAATTCATTTTGATTTATCTTATTTTGGGATATATATATATATATATACATGATCGATCTTATGTTTAGAACTATATATATATATATGTATGTATGTATGTATGCATGATCGATAGTATTTTTAGAACTGTTAAGCAGTTTGTGAATTTTGAATGCATGTTAACTTAATGTTAACAGTTTCAACGCAGGTGTTTGACTATGAGAAGAGAACATAGTGAAGAAGTTACATAAATAACAACACTATATAACTATAGTGCGCGTAGTTTTTTACTCTTTAGTCGACTGCTCATGATTTTTTTAAAGGCCTCCGTTACTGAATCTATGAAGTCAAGTATCTTAAAATCAAAGACCTGGCCTAAATACTTACAACAGAGTAATAGACTTTCTTAAAGACTCCCTCGAATCAGGTGGTGGTGTTAAATTGGGTGAAGAATTAAATCTACCGCCCAAGGAGGCCAGAGTGCAGAGAGCTGGAACAAATGTCGCTCTAACTATTTTCTGCCCAGGACTGACACTTTATTTTAGCAGCTCCGCAAAGTTGACTTCTGGATTTGAACACATAACGGAGAGAGCCAGTATACATATCGTAAAGTATTTTATTCGACGCTTTAACGATTCTTCTCGTACTAATTCACTGCCTCCCATTTAAAATAAAATGGTAATTTATATATTCTAAACGTGTATATTTAGAAATAAATATTATATATTAAAAGTAATTTATTAATCAAGCAATGTTTGATATGTCAGTCATATTAACTCTCAGTTGTTACAAGAGGTCAGACAAGATCACGATAGAATTAACATTACTCTATAGAATTGTCGGAACACTGTAACATATTTTCTTTTCTGCAGTTGTTCATGTTTGCTGGTTTTTAGTTAACAGAAGAATATAGTTTCAAATATTGATCCCGATAAATGTTATTAGGTCAGAGTTTATTCTAATATATGTGAGAGAAAACAATGTTTTGCTTTATGAAAGGCTAAAAGTATAAATACTCTGCAACAAAACAATCATGTATAGTAAAAAAAAAAATGTAATACTATAGAGCTAACAATAAGCTAGGTAGAATAGACATACATTGGTTTCGACGATGAATGTTCCAGTTGTTCGAACAACCGAACAGCTTGCTCATGATGTTAACGTGAAAGGATGGCAAGGCTGGCTCTTTGAATTACAGATACAGCCCATCTATCAGATATGGTCAATAAAATATTACTGCATCCATGTTTGTCTGGCAATCACATTGCGTTAACAAGTAAACCATAACGTGCCGTGGTCGAGCGCATCACCAAGAAACACGCCCCCATTTGAGGGCATGAATTTAAGGCATCTTAAAGGATTTGGAGAATACCTTTATTTCTCTGTTATAGAGGGAGGAAAATTGGCAGAATCGTTAGAGCGTCAAACTTTACAGTATTTAATTACGACCCGTTACGTTCTGAGTTCAAATCTTTCACAGCTGAACTTTACCTCTTATCATTGTTGTTGTTGATGTTATTGTAGCTGGAGGGGGTGAGTGATAAACTAATATATCGTACCCCTCGATATAATCGAGATTTCTAGTCATGTGACTAGATAACAAAGACACTGGATGGTAAATCTCTCTCAAGTATTCACACTGCAATTCTCCATCCCAAATAATGGTTTCTGATTTAGGCATAAGGCCAACAAATATGGAGAAGGGAATGTCGATTACATGGACCTCAGTATGTGACTGGTACGTTATTTTATTGATCCCGGAAGGATGAAAGGCAAAAACTAACCTCGGCAAGATTTGAATTCAGAAAGTAAAGGGCCATAACTCTATGTCACTATGGTTTAGGGTTAAAGTTTTTGGCTCACGATCATAAGTTTAAGTTCGATTTCCGGTGGCACACTATGTCCTTGAGCAAGATACTTTATTTCACGTTGCTCCATTCCCTTAGCTGGCATAAATGATTTGTACCTGCAATTCAAAAGGTCAGCCTTATCACATTGTGTCACACTTAATCTCTCTGAGAACTACATTTAAGGTGCACGTGTCTGTGGAATGCCCAGACACTTACACGTTAATTTCAAGAGCAGGATGTTCTGTTGATTGAATCTTCTTGAAAACATGTCCTCGAAACCGACGGAGATCCAACAGACCTATTTGCAAAAATTGCGAATCGAGATAGAACACCTCGCTACTCTGAACATTAATAGAACTAGCAGAAAACCACCGTTCGGATGGTTTTCTGCTAGCATGTGTAGTGTGTATATTGATATTATACGCAAGTATATATGCATGTAGATATGATACATCAAATAAAATCGTAATTGACAATATCCACAGAAATTGAACGAAGACTACGTTACACTGTCTTATGTAATCAGTAACGTAATCCATGAAACATTAAAAAAAGACGATATTATATATAAACTGCATTAGGAGAAAAATTAGTGACGGAAATATATGAATGTTTATTTAAGCGCTCGCTAACCGGAAGTGTTGACATTTGAAAATTTTATAGAAGTGAATCTTTAAATAAGCAATAAAATATATTTAATCAAGAGTTACGAAATTTAATAGATAAATTATGTAATATCCATTCATTATTTATTCAAAGTAATCCAACTTATTTTACAAACGGGATAAAAAATATATATTCTGGACGCTGTCTCGCACTCCTTTCTGTGACTGACGAATTATCGTGCAGAATTAAGCTAGTCTAGCCCAAACAACAGTATATATTTATAACACTTAATGTAAGAAGATAGAATGGCGACACCATAGCTACACAAACTCCTTCAGTTAACTTGGTGCTATTTTGGCCTAACATTGATGCATGTCGGCTTCTACAGTTGACGATTTAGGAATACTAGGACGGAAAGAGAGAACGAGAGAGAGAGAGAGAGAGAGAGAGAGAGAGAGAGAGAGAGAGAGTTACAGATAGGGAAAGAAGGTTTTGAGTAAAGGATTTAGTTGAAAGTCAAACAGGATAAGGGCTTTGTGGTATTCATTTTGGCTCTATGGACTCTGTGACCTTAATTCCTGCCGAGGTCAACATTTTTTTTACCCTTTCGAGGTTGATAAAAAAGTGCCAGTCCGGTACTGGGGTCAATATTTGCTCTCTATCTCTTTCTCTCTTTCCATCTCTGGAAGAAATCGGCTAGGTTCTGACCTGGAGAGGAGATGGGTTCGCCCTATACCGAGCCCCTACCACTCCATCAGGATTTACGGATCCATACAAAAATAATCTGCTAGTTCAGAGAGAGAGAGAGAGAGAGAGAGAGAGAGAGAGAGAGAGAGAGAGAGAGAGTCTAAAGGCGGCGGGTGGGGGCGCAACTCCATTGGCAGTCAATTAACTTTTGCTTGTTGGTAAAGGAAGTGGTGATTATCAGCCAGGTTATCTCTTCTGGATATGGCCCAGAGTATTTGTATTATATATATGATGGTAATGGTGCAAAGTATATTGGTATTGTTGTTATGGTAATATTGATAATGTTATTATCAATGTAATTGATACTACTTGTGAGATGTTAATGCTTGTAGTAATTTCAACGAAAGCGCTCAGGTATCGTTGATAAGACGCTGACGAAGAGGGCTGAGAAATCAAACAATACAGTAGAAATACAGTTTACATTATTACTTTGATTACAATCAAAGCTATTAGTCATTAGACAACTGTTGCGTTTTTAATTGACTACTCAGAAAACACTTTCGGCTGCATCTGGAACTAAGCGCTTAAAACATCAAAATAACGTCAGGCAATTTGAGGATAATATAGAGAATAAAAAAAGACAAACAAGAAACACTGACAAATATGAAACAAAGTGAAAAACAATAGGAAAGATTAACTATGCGAAAAATGGTGAACGTATGAATAGAGGGAAAATCAAGAGTTTGAAGAAAACTTCACTGAATAGCATCAATTTAAACTACTATCACGTAATTTCTGTTACTTTTCCTTTTAACGTTTTCATTTCAATGAATAAATTAAAAAGAGAGTCGGAGTAAATAAATAAATAAGATGTATTAGTTGAATGCAATGTTAAGTTTCAACATCACAATTTAACGCTACATCAAAGTCAGACAACTCTGATTTGTATATCAACTTTCCGATAAATGTATAACTGAATCTTGATTCATATCAGGTCTGACCTGGATTAAATAGTTAATTCTTTGCTCACTCTTCAATAACTGTTATTAGAAATTCAATTCACGTCGACAATTGTTGAATCCACAAACCATGCTTATTTCAAGACCATTTCCATTGCTAAACACTTGTACGAGAAAGTAAAGTCAACAATTTTTTTTTTCAATTTCTGATGCTGCGATGAATAGAGCAGAGACTTTGCCATAAACAACTCGTACAAAAAGAAACAAAAGAAAATCAACAACACTGAATGCAACACTCTATCATACACTAACAGTTGATGCCAGACATTAAATAGTTTAAACATAAAAAAAAAACTTGTACTCTTTAGACACAATATACCGAATAATATTGTACTATACATATTTACAGAAGGATATTCAGAAGGACATTTACATATGAAGGTAGCAGTTAGAATATGTTTCAACAATGTTATTAAACTATGTGGGCTTTGAAAGAAACTACAGCATAACCAATACCACTGTCATACTTCTCCACAATGTTATCAAAATACGTGGAGCTTGAAAATAATACTGCATAAATATTAATGGTGTTTTGTAAAAAATGTTTTAAGATAATCTTATTAGGGGAAAATATTTAAACATCTCACTTGCAGTTAGTTGATCATAGCAGAAAGAAGGTTACTGTTGTCTCAAACGGATACATTTAAGGAGCGATATTGTTAATTTTATTTTATCGGCTTTGTCCGAGGTGGAAGGGCAGTGTTGAAGAAGATTTTCAGCACCTTAGTGACTACTGGGAAGAAAAAAGGAAGCTATTATTAGAGTCATGGCCTGGAAGTGTGCACTCTAGGAACAAATGGTGTTAAACCAGGTGACGGATCTATATCAACATAAAATGGTGACTTCGAAAATCTGTGAGTAACGTTTTAGTTTTCTCATTTAAGTATTTCAATACAGTTAACTCCCACTTTATTGTTCCTCTACACACGCATACATACAGACACACACACATATATACACATACACATACAGACACACACACACACACACACATATATAAATTGGTAGATAACTGTATATATCTTTCCATTTGTGTATGTTGTTGTTGTAAGGGGGCATACAAGTTGTAGATGGTCTGACGCTGGTATAGACGAAATAAACAAAACAAAAGAGAAAAGAGCAGAGGAACACGTCCGTATCGAGCGGTGGTCGACCCAAAAAGAGGCTGTCTGTTATTCGGACGGCAACAACAGCAGCAAGTGAGACGACATCGGAAGTATCAGTAGTAGTGGTAGTAAACAAAACAAGAGAAGAGGGCAGTGTGACACTTCTGTATCGAGCAGTGGTCGATCCGAAAAGATGTTGTCTGTTATTCTGACTGGAACAGCAGCAAGTTTTCCCTACCGAAGTTATAGATTATATTCTAGGATGGCATTTATAGCTATTATCTTATTTTAATTATTGAGTTCAATTGTTAATGTTAGAGTAACACTATTTTCAAAATTTGTCCTTCAGTTTTCTGTGTTGTATCTTATTTCATCTACTCTTAAAGATTTGTGTCATTGAATCTGTTCAAAACAACAAACGCCGCTCTTAAACAATCGCTGGAGGATGTTTTAGGAAGAGACTATTTCCAGATGCCACTAAAAAAAGCATTTGGAAGACACCAGGACATGATATGATCCCAAACTATATATTTAACAGGGACACATAAGGCGCAAGCAGAGACATTTCATAATAATTGTTTCTACTTTTAGCACAAGGCCAGCAATTACCCAGTGCATTACTAGTACTTTATTTTATCGACCCCGAAAGGATGAAAGGCAAAGTTAACCCCGGCGGGATTTGAACTCAGACCATAAAGGGCCGCAACTCTTTGCTGCAAAGCATGGTGTCAGACCCCTCTACCGGTACTGCCAACCCACCACCGTTTCATAATAATAAAAAATAAAAAAAATGATACAGCCGGAAAGCTAACATCTGGATGGATCACCAAAGAGAAAATTCCTGGCAGACAAGGAATGCGGGAAAATAGATAAATACTGAAACCTGAAATACGAAATGCAGATAATTGCTGCGAAATTGTTATCATCCTGATCTGAAACAAGAGCTTAGTGACTGTCATGAAGTCAATGGCTGGTTAGAGCTGTTAGGTATAGAGGTGAATTTCCTAAACCTGTAAAAAGCTTGTTTGATTGGCTCAGCAAGTCGTATGAGAAAAGTAATAGATACCTAGCAATATAATTGTTTTTACTTTTGGCACAAGACCAGCAATTATCCCAGTGTATTACTGGTACTTTATTTTATCGACCCCGTAAGGATGAAAGGCAAAGTTAACCCCGACGGGATTTGAACTCAGACCGTAAAGGGACGTAACTATGCTGGAAAGCATGGCGTTCGACCCTCTACCGATACTGTCAATTCACCGCCCTATACCTGGCAATATAATACCGGCAGAAAAACAACGAAACGCCAAGGAAAATAATTATTTCTAAGATTGAAACAAGACCAGCAATTAGGAGAAAGGGAAAATTTGATTAAATTCAGTCGTGTGTCTCTACTTTATTTTCTCGACGTCTGAAAGATGGCAAAGTTGAATCCGGCAAGATTTGAACTCCGAATGTTACAAAATCAAAGTACCAAAAAAAAAAAAAAAAAATCAATATAAACTTGATCAAATGAAATCATACATATACACATATATAATTGGTGGACGGAAACTGTCTGGGAGTAATCTAAACAGCAAGTTTTGCTGTACACTGTGCCACGCGGAACCTCCGTGAGAATTACGTTAAGAGTACAGGTATCTGCGGAATATTCAGCCACTTACACGTTCATTTCATAGAAACCGACGGAGTTCCATTGATTACATTATTGACAAGGAATATATGTAGTTAGATCTGCCAGAGATAGATATTAAGGCTGAAGATACATTGCGTTTGATATACATAAATATAAAATACTATATGATAATAATAATAAATGCGTTGCATTAAACTAAAATAAGACCAAAAATATCTAGACGAAAAAGAATAAGGAAAAAAGTAATGGAAAAAACGATATAGAAGAAAATGAAAACATGAAATGGAAGTAAGGCAACATTTATGTGCACCATGACCTTTTCGAGCAGTTTTAGGCGTGTTATATCTCGTTTTCATCATATGAACTAAATTAGAGG
This sequence comes from Eledone cirrhosa, assembly GCA_964016885.1. Classification (NCBI taxonomy): domain Eukaryota; kingdom Metazoa; phylum Mollusca; class Cephalopoda; order Octopoda; family Eledonidae; genus Eledone; species Eledone cirrhosa. The sequence goes on along the minus strand of OZ024743.1, from coordinate 96,169,025 downwards.
TATTGATTTATTTTACGTTTTAAATTTCGTTTTTCTTTTAGCTTCAATTATTCAATAGTTTTGTCGGAATGAAGCAAAAAGTGAACATGAATCTCTGTCACACTAAATAAGTCTATTCTAGTCCTAAATACAAGATCAACATTCCAATTCTTGACATTTATTATCAGTCTGCTTAATTTCAATGTCACTTCCACACTATAAACTATATTTTTCCTCTTCTAAACATAGTAAATTCAAACTTCACTTTTTATCTTTAGTTTGATGTGCTAGTCTGTGTTAGTTCAATGGGTATCCGTCAGCTTCGATGATGAGTGTTCAAACAACGGAATAGGCTTCTCGTGAAATCAATGTGTAATTAGGCGAGCATTCTACAGACACGTGTACCCATAACATAATTCTCAAAGAGATTTTCCATGGCATGTGGTATGTGGTAAGGACGCCCCTTGGAGTTACTGGTAGAATTCATCCAACGAGCTTCCAAGCAATTTCCTTCAACCCATTTTCACTCACAAGGCACATGTCAACATGAGACTATGGTAAATGGCACTTGTCCACGGTGCTACGCAGTATGGTCGAACCCAAGACCTAATGTTTGCGAATCATTCGGCCAGTTAACAATACAGAAGGTCCCAGCAAATACTTAATTTGGTGGGGCTTACAAGAATAATAATAATAATTGTGTCTACTATTGGCACAAGGCCAGAAATTACCCAGTACATTACTGGTACTAAGAAGAAGAAGAAGAAGAAGAAAACGACTAATAGCAGATGTAAAAGAACTAAGATTATACCTTTCAGAGAAACAAGGAGAAAGGAAGGAGTCTCTCAAGACGGTTTCGATGAAAGAAAGTACAATAGGGAGTACGGCAGTAAAAGGATGCGGGCGAGAAGAAAGATGAGACACTGGAGTAGCAACCCAGAATATAGAAACTTAAGAAGGACAACGGCTGAGTATTTGTTGAGATACAGAAGCAATGTTCTGGATATGAAAGAAGGTCTATCATTGTAAAATCTTAATCACTGTAGATACGACTTCCACAGGATTAGAACTGTTTCATTCGTAAGAAATCCTCAGGAAGTCCTGATAATTTCTAACGAATGAAACAGTTTTAGTTCTTTAGAATTAATTTCTATGATAAAATGAATATACTCAACTAACGTTTAGTACATTTATTGACAGTGGTCACCTCCCGATTTACATTGGGATCCTATACATATATAGGTTCCAAATGTACATCGGGCTTCTGACTTAAACCACACAGAGATGGTGCCGTATTGTCTGCCGCTCGCTATCTACTCGGTGTCTTGCCTGATACATTTCAGCGTAGCCTCAACCTTGGCTCTAGGAGTGATCTCCACTTTGTGAGTCTGCGCCGAAATGTATCTGAAAATTATCGTCATCCTCTAAATTTGGCTCTCGTTTAATAAGCTTCCATGGCTGGGCAAAAATTTTGTCTTTCTCACTCAGGTCCAAAGAAAAGCATGGCGTTTTTTTTTTTGCTGCAGCAGCGAAAGAGTTTTTCTCCTTGTTCGTGTTGCTGTTACCGATTCTGTTGCTGGTCACATTGTTGTCGTTGCTGTTGTTGTTGGTGTTGTCGTTGTTGTCGTTGATGTTGTTGTTGTTTTCATTCTTCTTCGAGTTGTTCTTGATCAGTGATCAGTTTCGAGAACCCGATGAGGTCGACAAATTTGGGCTCTATATACAGATACAGCCACTAGGTGTCATCACCGCATGTCTCCGTCTTACAGCAGTTGAGAATCTATCTGTGCTTTCACTTCGCGCTCCTGCACGCCTTCTTAAAGAGCATTGGTAACCAACGCCTCAATAAACCCAAGTCATCCATTATATGATATGGCTGAGGATTCTCAGCCACTCAGATTTCAACATGCTTCAGATGTGGAGAGCCAGCTGACAACAGACATCTCGACCGACGCAACTGAATGTCAACCCCAATACAGCCCCCCCTACAGGCGCTAAATTCTCTCGGAGTGAGGGTTCCTGAATCGGCTACACACAGATGCCAGCCGATTCATTGCAAATATACACCACTAGTGTCTGCATCCGTCCACAGCTTGTGTGATTTGACAGAGCTGACTGCTCAATATATACAAAGTGATTGTCCGGATCTCCGCCAGCCTGACAGTGTAGACTTCACGCACCTTAATCGCACTTCCGTGAGTTGGTTGCAACGCCTGGATAACGTCACGTGATTGTTGTCTCCTAAGCAAGAAGACAAGAAGACAATGAGGATGATGACCTACATAAATATG
>OZ024743.1:96151755-96164255 GCA_964016885.1 Eledone cirrhosa | reverse complement strand
TGTTTAAGAAAAAAGTAATTGCGAGTGAGCCGGAGGTATGAAAACACGCGAAAACAACCTAGGAAAAAAATAATTTATAACCAAACTCCAGCGGGTGCTTTGCTATAAATTTACCACAAAAAAAAAAAAATGTATATATATATATATATATATATATATATATATATATATATATATATATATATATAATATGGAAAACGAAGAATCGGAACACAATTTATTACGTATTACAATTGTTTCTCCGGCGAACAGCTCGAGGTGCGATCTGTTTGTGGATCGAGCCTGACTCTGGATTCGCAAGCTCCTCAGATACGTCTAGTGATTTCGAAGTAGATTCTCTTTCTTTCGAAGCAAATTCTATCTCTATATATAAATTTACTACACACACACACATATATAGAATAAGCCGTTTCTATATATATATATATATATATATATATATATATATATATATATTTCCAGGTACCTTATAAACATGACTTTCTGTATTTGTTACTGTTGTGAGATATGGAGGTTTTTTGGTTGTCACTTCTCTGTTTTTAGCCTATGAAAATATATATATGCGTGTGTAAACAATTACATGCATACATTTATTTTTTTAAATTCATTGAGTTCTTAACGCGTGGAATTGATAATAGTTTTAAATAACTAATTAACCCGCGTGTATTAAATATTTTACTCTTAATATGGCCAGAGATTTACATTCCCAATCGCCTTTAAAGCGTAACCTTCAGTATTTGCTGCGGTGATGTGATGCGGTTTGTTATTTTGGTATCACCTCTGTTTTTAGCCTAAGAAAATATCTATATGCGTGTGTAATTAATACACGCATACATTTATTTTTTAAATTTCAATTGAGTTCTTAACACGTTGGATTGATAATGTTTTTGAAAAAACTAATTAACCCGAGTGTATATTATTTTTTTCTATTCTCTTGTATCGTGGTTGTCTCCCTTTCCCGCTTCGTGACGCTATGAAACTTCCTCAGTCAAAAGACTGCTGGAATTTCAAATTTGGCGGTCATTCGATGCGTGAAGGAGCAGCTTAGCAGACACGATTTTTAACTGCGGTAAGAATTCTTTCTTATATCAAAGTTTAATGGGCTTCCACTGAAGATTTATAAGTGCCCACCTAAATATATTCTTACATGAATATATGTTAGGCTTCTACATAAACTGGAAACATTCTCCCAATTTGTAGAAAACTTATAATGAAACAATTGTTTGGAAAGAGAGATATATTTTAACTTTAATTATATCTCATAAAATAATACAACTGGCTTTCCACAAAATACATATAGTTAGCACCCCAAACACTTAAATTGGGTTATACTAACATATAACCTAATGTTTGTTGAGTGAGATGGTTACCAGTCGGAGTTTAGCGTTAAGCTATCTCTGTTATTGTATTATATATATATATATATATATATATATATATATATATATATATATATATATATATATATATAATATTATATATATATATATTATAACGAAGCGTTAGGTAGAGCTGGATATAGTAATACAATTAAATACATTGATAGTAATGATATGACAAATAACTATAATTTTAACAACTATAATAGAAAACCTTACAATAATTCGAAAAACAAAAAAAGAAATAGAACTAGGAATATATTATGGTTCGCTCCTCCTTTCTCATTAAGTATTAAAACTCCTATTGCTAAATTATTCTTTAAAGCTCTAGATAAATGCTTCCCTAGAACACATAGGTATTACTCAATATTTAATAGACAAACTATAAAATTAATGTATTCAACCACCAGTAATTTAGCGCAGAATATTAATAGAATTAATAATAGAAACTTAAAACCTAACCAGAATACCATTAATAACCCCAGCAATATCCAACTGAATAATACGGCACATAGAAACTCAAATTTTGATAAATGTAACTGTAGAAATAAATCTAACTGTCCGTTAAATAACAAATGTTTAGTTAAAAATATAGTATATAATTGTAATGTAAAAACTAATTTAAATTCATTTAATTATGTAAGCTCTACCTCCACAGATTTTAAGTCTCGTTTTAATAACCATAAATGCTCTTTTACGAATATAAATAAAAAATCTTCAACTTCTCTATCTAATTTACTAAAATCAAAGAACACTAAATATTCTTTACTTTGGAATATTATCTCCAAAGCTCCCCCATTCAATGTTTCTTCTGAAAATTGTGCTCTGTATAGAGAAAATATTCTTTATATTAAAAAGTAAAAATTCTGTTAATTTAAGAAATAATCTTTTCAGTTCTTGCAAACATAGATTGAACTCAACGTTTAAATATATATATATAAACTGTAATACATAACTCATCTTTATTAAACCTATCGATAATTCATTAGATTCCTTCATATGACTGCTTATAACTATCTTAAAAAGATTTTTTCTTGAAAAACATTTTTTGATAAACGTACTGAAAGATTTGAAGAAGGAGTTTTTTCTCAAAATTCCTATGATGGGTACAAAGAATTCATAATTCATAATTTAAATTATAGTTCATATTTTATATTGTATATTTTGTATTTATATATTTTTCATATGCTTAATGTTTATATATATATATATATATATATATATATATATATATATATATATGTGTGTGTATGTATATGTATATCAAAATGTTTATATATATATAAAATTTATACTTTAAATATATTCTACAGATATACTCTTATGAAAGAGTTTTTTATGGTTTATGCTTTGGATATTTCCAATGAATGAATTTTTAAATGTTAACACGTTATAGCAAACAAATTTATGTTTTTAACAGTCATAACTGTATGACAGGTTAGAGTTATAAATTCATAACTTGCTATAAAATAACATAAAATTCATACTCTAATTACATTATTAAGATGAATAATTAAATTTGTTAACATCTTAACTTTATAGCATTTAATCCTTAGAGCTATCTAAATTATTAATAAATCGCTAGCAATTTCCTTTACGCTCTACTGATATTACAAATAAGGGATTATTCTTCTGTAAACTCTCGGAAATTCCATGAGCTTAGAAATATTCGGATATTTTAAACTTACACATTTTTTAAAATAATTAATTAATAATTAATAAAATTATATATGGTTTTGTAATAATAACATTTTTTAATAATATATATTCTTTAATAATATATAGGTCTCAACTTTAATAATCTAACATACACATTTAAACATTTAAACTACGGATTGAATTGATACATTATTAATTAAGCATTTAATCAAATTTATTAATTAAACATTAGATAAATTCTTCAACTTATCTTTATTATTGTTTATCCATCTTTATTATTGTTTATTATTATTGTTTATCCATCTTACGGTATTTATCCACGCTATATTTATTTCTTCGCCTCTTCTCTCAAAATTATGCTATTCTCTCTCACTTAAATATACTCAGGTTTTTTCCTCTTTCTTTCTTTCGTTTTTCTCTTTCTTTTCTATTTTTTCCCTATTCCAACGGCTTAATTTAAATATACTGTTTTTAAACCTTTCCAACACTAATTTGCATAATAAACCAACAATAAATCTAATAACTCCACTATCCAGGAGATTCCAACCAGAATGGTTGCATTTTTTAAGGGATGTCAATATTTATTTATAAAACTAACCTATATTATATTTTATCTGATGAAAGCGCACCATTGTTTGCTCTGGTGGCCCTTGACATATGTATAATGAAATAAATATGGTTTTATAAATATAGTTTCCATTTGTTAATATATTATATATATATTATATATATATATATATATATATATATATATATATATATATATATATATATATATATATATATATGTACATATATAACTTCGAGTATGTGTTGGTTGTTTACCGACACTTCAGTATGCAGGGTAGCGCACTAAACGAAGTGCGCAGGTGGGTCTGTTTACTCCGGAGTAATGTAAAAACAAGTAGGTAAGTCAACAGGTTAGAATTAACTTCGTTTATTCATATTCTCTGCTATTTAAATCCTCAAACAACCAAACTCAGATCCATAAGAGAGAATATATATATATATATATGCGATTCTTTAATTTCTTCAAATAACCGAAGTCTCACTCACGTATCAAATAACAAATATCTTAAAACGCACACAAGGATATTTAAAAAAAAAAAAAAAAACTATGACCAGCAAGCCCACAACGGACGAAATTGGTCTGAAAATGAAATTGACCTCTTAATAAACACATGATTTTCTCTGTGACAAACATCAAACGTTAACGCGTCATGTCTGAATTAAATTGCCGAAAAAACAGCCCAAACATTTAAGACGAGATCTGCTAAGCAGATACAAAACAAACTAAAACACGTCGAAGTCTCTGTGGGTATGGTGTGGCGTGCGGTGGCCGGAGGCGGGGGAGTGCTCGACCGGAAGGGTGTGTGGCGTGCGGTGGCCGGAGGCGGGGGAGTGCTCGACCGGAAGGGGTTTTTGGCCGGAAGGATGCTCGACCGGAAGGGCCAGCAGAGGGCCTCTCTCTAGTGGTGACCAGCACACGGTGTGGACGCGAGTTTTGGGCAGCTCCCGGTGTTAAGCAGTTGGACGCACGTGGAAGAGGAGTACCTGCAGTGGAATTTAGCGGCGCCTGTGAAAAGCGGTAAGTGAGATAGCTTTTTCTAACCACAAGCTATTTCGGCGACTGAACCCCCCCCCCCCCCCAAAAAAAAAACCAAAAAAAAAACCACTTGCCGCAAGACAAATCAGAAGATGGCGACAAGACTACGGATGAACGAAGCTATCAGGGCATTCACCGGGGAAGGTGATGTTGTCGCTTGGCTGCGGAAGGTTCGGCTGGTCGCAAGCTTTGCAGAAGATAGAGGACGTGGCCGGCCTCATGGCATTGTACCTCGAGGGCGACGTGCTGGTACTCTTCCTTGAGTTGGACGAGCACAGCCAAAGAGATGTGCAGAAGATTGAGAGGCGTCTGATGGATGCATTCGCCGAGGGACCGTTGGCGGCTTTTGCTAAGCTGGCGAGAATCAGGTGGAATGGTGAGCGCGTCGACATTTTCGCAGCGGAAATAAGGCGGTTGGCTATGTTGGCCGGTTACCAGGCGGAATGCGAACGCACGGTGCGGTTGGCGTTCATCAATTGATTTCCGGACGACATAGCGGTGAAACTGCAGCAAGTCCCGGGTTATAAAGAGATGGAAATGCGTTCACTGGTGGAACAAGCCCGGATCATAGCGGAAGATGCCAAAAAGAGTGTTGCGGCGATGGCAACTACGGAGGCTCAGGACACCTAGCAGCGAAATGGTGAAAGGGAGGCAACCTCAGCACGCGGCCGTCCGCGTGCGTTTAGGGGGCGCTGTTTTCGGTGCCAGGGCCCGCATATGGCTAGAGACTGTAGAGAGTCGAAGCCGGAGATAATTTGCTACCGGTGTAAGCGACCAGGCCACATCGCTACTAACTGCGACCAGGGAAACGATCCAAGGGGAACTACTGCGCCTGTAGTTGCCCCTTACGAGTAGCGGCGCTGCCCGTGGTGGAAGTCTTCGTGAGGGGGAAGCCACAGCGAGCCCTCGTGGATACGGGCTGTACGACGACACTGGTGACCGCGGGGGTGGGGCAGAGGTGGGGAGGGAAGAGCAGCGTAAGGGCAGTCGACGGCAGGAAAATTGAATGCCGAGGTCGCAGCGAGATGGAAATAGCGGTACGGGGAAGGAGGATAAGGCTTTCCGCCATCGTGGTGGACAGTGTGGTGGATGGGATCGGCGTGGTTATGGGCATGGACGCGATTGGCCGTCTAGGGGGCGTCACGGTGAACAATGTCGGTGTGTCGTTTGGCGCTGCTGCATCGGTATGCGCTGTGAGTGCACGTCATGAGAACCAGAAGGCCCACGAGGAGGAATACCCCGCTTACACTGTACAGGACAAAGACTTCAAGGCCGTGTTTGATGGGCAGCGATGGGTTGTTGAGTGGTACTGGAAGAGAGAACCACCAACGCTGAAGACCAAAGTGGGCTGCTATCAACACACATTGAAGGGAAACGCTAGGAGCGAGTTCGAGCGAGAAGTAGAGAGATGGATCGAAGAGGGCATACTGCTTCCCTGGAAGGAGGAGGTGAAGTGCGGAGTATTGCCGTTGATGGCGGTGGTGCAGCCCACGAAGAGCAAGGTGAGGCCGGTGCTGGACTATCGGGAGCTGAACGAGCACGTGTCATGCCACACGGGTGGCGAGGTCACGGATGTCTGTGGGGAAACCCTGCGTGAGTCGAGACGCATGACGGGGGGTTCAGCGATCGTGGATCTAAAGTCGGCTTACTTGCAGTTGCATATAGATGAGAAGCTCTGGCGGTATCAGCTGGTCAGGTATAAGGGCCGGACATATTGCCTGACCAGGCTCGGTTTCGGGCTGAGCTCCGCACCGAAGATCATGGCGGCGATCCTCAAGACCGCTCTGGGGAGGGCCGACAAGATAAAGAGGGCTACTAACTCCTATATTGACGGCATCCTAGTGGACGAGTCGGTGGTGTAGACGGCGGAGGTCACGAGCCATTTGCGGAGGTATGGACTGAATGCGAAGCCATCAGAAGCATTGGAGGGAGGAGCCGCGCTGGGACTTAGGCTACGGCGAGACAAGACGGGCGTTTTGGTGTTCCAGAGGGGAAACGAAGTTCCGGAACTGGGCCCAAGTATGAATAGGCGGGAGCTTTTCTCGGTGTGTGGAAAGCTGGTGGGTCACTACCCGATCGCTGGGTGGCTCCGGACGGCATGCAGCTATGTCAAGAGACGAGCGGGAGGGGTGACTTGGAGTGACAGAGTGGGAGAGAGGACGGTGGCCATGATGCAGGAGATCGTGGGGAGGGTGAAGGCCGACGACCCAGTGCGGGGACGCTGGTACGTTCCCAAATCACAGAGCGGGACCGTATGGTGCGATGCCAGCAGCATAGCGCTGGGTGTCACGTTGGAGATAGGAGGTGTTGAGGTCGAGGATGCAGCCTGGCTTAGAAAGAAGGACGACTGCAGCCACATCAATGTGGCCGAGCTGGACGCGGTGTTGAGAGGGGTGAACCTCGCCCTGCGGTGGGGGCTGCGCACCATCGAGAAACGCACCGACTCGGCTACTGTACTCGGATGGGTAAGATCAGTGCTCACCAGTGAGAAGAGAGTGCGAACGAGAGGCGCGGCGGAGATGCTGATAAAGCGCCGCCTGGGAACGTTAGGAGAGCTGGCCACCGAGTTCGACCTGAAGCTGAGCGTAGTGTTCGTGCCCTCAGACAAAAATAGGGCGGACATCTTAACTAGAGTGAAGAAAGCCTGGATGGAAGCGCCGGAGGAGGTAGAGGATGAGATAGCTGCCGTGTGTCGGCTGACCGAGTTAGACCTGAAGGGGTTGCATGACATGCACCACATGGGGGTGGATAGGAGCCTGTTCCTAGCCAGGAGAATCGACTCGGACGTTAGCAGACACAGTGTTCGGGTGGTGGTTAGAGGCTGCGTCCGATTTCAGTCCATTGATCCCGCCCCGGGGGTACACGAAACGGGAAGCCTCCCGGTGGATCGCGACTGGAAGCGATTAGCGGTGGATGTGACGCACTACCGGCAGGGAACGTACCTCTCGATGGTCGACTGTGGACCAGGTCGAATGGCGATATAGAGGGAGATGAAGACTGGAACAGCCGAGGAAATCGTGCGGACGTTGAGAGAGGTGTTCTTGGAGCGGGGCCCTGTGGACGAACTGCTGATGGACAACAGCGCAGTGTTCCGCTCGGAGGCACTGAGGGAGATGCTCGATGGATGGAAGGTGGACCGTTTCTTCAAAGCGGCGCACAGGCCGAGCGGGAATGGAATCGTGGAACGACACCACCGGACGATCAAGGCAATGGCGGAGCGGGGCCATATCTCACCAATGGAGGCAGTGTTCTGGTACAATATGTCCCCTCGGGTTGGACAGGTCGAAGAATCGGTGCCACATAGAGCAGTGTTCAAATACGAGTGGCGGCACCCGTGCACGCCACCACAACGGCCAGTGGGGAGAGAGAGTGCATTCGTGCAGGTGGGCGAAGAAGTCTGGGTTAAGCCCCCAGATGCACGTTGCACATCTCAATGGGGAAGGGGAACGGTGACGGCCGTAAATTCAAAGAACAATGTGTCCGTGGACGGGGTACCACGTCATGTCCTGGATGTAAGAAGAATCACTGTGTCGACGGACTCCGAGGAAGAGGAAACCCAAGATGAGGTGGAAACCCAGAGCTCTGCCCCAATACTAAGAAGATCGCAACGGAGTCGTAGACCACCGACCTGGACAGCAGACTTTCATATGCAGAGGGACGAGGGGGGAAATTGATCCTTGAGATCAGGGGGGCGTGTGGGTATGGTGTGGAGTGCGGTGGCCGGAGGCGGGGGAATGCTCGACCGGAAGGGTATGTGGCGTGCGGTGGCCGGAGGCGGGGGAGTGCTCGACCGGAAGGGGTTTTTGGCCGGAAGGATGCTCGACCGGAAGGGCCAGCAGAGGGCCTCTCTCTAGTGGTGACCAGCACACGGTGTGGACGCGAGTTTTGGGCAGCTCCCGGTGTTAAGCAGTTGGACGCACGTGGAAGAGGAGTACCTGCAGTGGAATTTAGCGGCGCCTGTGAAAAGCGGTAAGTGAGATAGCTTTTTCTAACCACAGTCTCTTTCAAACTAATTCAAAACCATTTTGAAAAACTTCGACATATTTACTCTAATGGACAAACACAACAACAACAACAACAACAACAACAACAACAACAACAACAACAACAACAACAACAGCCACAACAACAACAGCAACAACAACAGCCAGAAAGCTAGGAGCAACCACTACTGAATTCAAGCATAATCGCCGAACTACTGAATGACAGTATCACTCAGCCACTCACTCAGCCATCATTATCGCCATCACCATGACCACCGTCACCATCTCCTGCCACATCTACATCTTCTGCCACACCAACTGCTAGTAATGGACCACTGCTCTCTCTCCCACCACAGTTGTCATCATCATCATCACCACCAATGCTTTCTTCCCCCACATCACCACCACATCCATGCCATAGTCAAAAGAACTATAAAAAAAAAGTTCTATGGAGCTGTATGCACCCCCAATACACATACTAGAAATCCCCAAATATGCCGCTACTCACTACGTCAGAGGCTATGCACACGTAGCGACTGTATATTTACCCATTTATCGGGTACTAGGCGCACTAACACTGCCAGCCATCACCAAAGCACAATGCTTGCACGTATAGGTCGCAGTCCCAAAGTCTGCCAACATTCCCAACGTGAGAGGCTATGTCTGCTGACTGACTGTCCCTTCACTCATCTTCCTGGGACACAACTCACGAACAGAAAAGGGGCTTCATGCCAACCCACAAACCACAATAAAGCCACCCCCTGCTGCAGTAATGCTGATCCAGTCTCCTCACAAAGACATGATTACAACAACAAAAACAACAAAAGTAATGCTGCTCCAGTCTTGTCACAAAGACACGATCACAACAACAACAAATACAACAACAACAAAAATAACGCTGCTCCAGTCTTTTCACAAAGACACAATTACAACAAATACAACAACAACAACAAAAGAGGGAACTGCAACCCTATCCAATGTTGTAACCACAAATCCAATCAAAAACTGCTCCCTGAACAAAAAAAAAAAATTTTTTCTTTTTTAGCCATGAACCTGGCAAAAGAGATAGAGAAACACATTTTAAACATCACCCAACACCAACCTTGCTGTCATTAGCACACAATCACAAAACAAGCCCCCTGCAACAGTCAAAACCACTCACCACACTAGCCTCCAAGCCTCCACATTCTTACTCAATACACAAGGTATCAGCCCATCGATCAATGCACAGAAATGGAAGATCCAATTCATGGAGGATTGGGTTGGTAACCATCCATTTCACATCCTCTTCTTCATTCTTACTGAGACCCATCTTGACAACTCCCACTTGGAGGCCGAAGTAAGAGTGAGAAATTTCACAACCATCCCCGCGGATCGTGTTGGCAGAAGGAAGGGTGGAACTGCCATTTTCCTGCATGATTCCTTTACGGCAGATGGCAACACAACATTCTCTAATGGATACTGTGAATCAGTCACTGTGCACAATAAAGCCAATGACCTGACATTAGTTGGGCTCTATAGGCTACCACAAACACCCATAATCTGTTTCAAAGAATGCCTCAACAGTATTAAATGCTTTATTAAACAGTGCCATTCTAGCAACATACTTTTGATGGGAGACTTTAATCTACCCTGTGTCGATTGGTCTACATGTAGTTTGAAACCAGGCTCCACAGCCTCAACCACTGACAAAGAGGCTGTCGAGTCACTTCTTGACTTCATGAATTAGTTTTTCTTGTCCCAACTTGTCCTTGCACCAACGAGGCATCAGAATAACATTCTAGATCTAGTGTTTAGTAACCACACTAACACTATACATAATATTACAGTGGCAAAAACCCTTCTCTCAGACCATGACATGGTTCTTTGTAACCGAGATTCCACCAGCCGAAAGCTAATCCCAGGGTTCTCTCTCCAGCCCACCCATTTGATAACATGGATATCTACAATGCCAACTGGGATGCAATTATGAACGAACTATCACATGCCGACTGGTCTTTTACACACGCACACACTTCCACCAACATCAAAACATCTTGGCAGATCTTTGTAGACACTGTCACAAATATATGTACAAAACACACCCCACCAAAACCTGTGAACAAAACCAAGTCCAGTATTCCCCAAAACAGAAAAAAAATTATCAGAAAAATAAAAAGAACAAACAAAAAAATTAACACACTAAAATACTGCCAACAGCAACACACACATTCAATGGCTATCACCCTGCTTGAGTCAAAAAAATATAACCTCCAGCAATGCATGATGACCATCATCAATAACCAGAGAATAGCTGAAGAGAGGTGGGCCATTGAGAAAATCAAACTCAACCCCAAAGTGTTCTTCTCATTCGCTAAAAAACACAAGGTCACCATCTCCACTGTTGGCTCCCTAGTTGATGAAAATGGCACACCCCAGGACAATGCTAAAACCATGGGCGAGATACTGCAGAAACAATACTGCTCTGTTTTCAGCAACCCTGATATGGCCGATTTGGGCCGTATCAGTGATATTAACCCCCCAACACACTATATCAGACATAACATTTGGCGCCCCTGATGTCTTAGCGGCAATAAACGAAATTAAACACAATTCAGCAGTAGGCCCCGACAGGTTCCCTGCTTGTGTCCTGAAGGTGTGTCGACACTAACTTGCAACTCCTCTTGCTAATCTGTGGAGGAACTCACTGGACATTGGTTATATTCCTGAAAACTTTTTGTCCCAGTCCGTTGTCCCAGTCTTCAAAAAGGGAAAAAAAGTCCCTTGCAGTGAACTACCGCCCGATCTCACTCACCTCTCATATTATCAAGGTATTTGAGAGGGTGGTGAGATCACGAATAACCCACTTTCTTGAAAGCAACGGCCTGCTGAACTCCAACCAACATGGATTCCGTAATGGAATGGACTGCCTAACGCAGCTCCTGCATCACTTTGACGATGTTTTGAGAGCCTTGGGAGAGGGCTCCAACACCGATGTCATCTACCTTGATTTCAGCAAGGCCTTCGGCAAGGTTGATCATAAGATTCTACTGAAAAAAACTATCCAATGTTGGTGTCTCTGGAAGGTTACTACAGTGGATCAAATGTTTCCTGACAGGCAGAACCCAGCATGTTGTAGTCGAAGGAGTAAAATCAAGCCCTGCCAAAGTCAGCAGTGGCGTCCCAAAAGACACTGTGTTGGGCCCACTTCTTTTATTCATCTACATTAATGACATTACTGACATCATCAAACAGCAACATCAGAATCTTCGCAGATGATTCCAAGCTCCAAAGGGTCATCAATGAGGTGGGTGACCGGACTTGCCTTTAGCCAGACCTACTGTCTGTTATCCAATGGGCAGAGATGAATAATATGCTGTTGAATGAGGATAAATTTGAACTAATCCACTTTGGAAAAAAGGATGCCCTGAAACTACCATACTCTCTTCCTTCGGGTGAAGCCCTAGTAGCTTCCAATAAAATCAGAGACCTGGGAGTAATTGTGGACAACAATATAAGCTGGGCCACTCATATAAACAGCAAAGTTGATATGGCCCGCAGAATGTGTTCCTGGATTCTCAGAACTTTCCAGTCGAGAGATATCCACACTGTTGTCCTTCTCTTCTCCACTTTTGCCCGACCCCACCTTGAATACTGTTGTCCACTGTGGTCACCCCACACGAAACAAAGTATCATGAAAGTTGAAGCACCCCAAAGTTCAATTACAAAAAAATAGTTGGCATGACAGGCCTTGACTATTGGGGTCGATTAGAAAAGCTCAAACTGTATTCTCTTCAACGTCGCCGTGAGCGCTACATTATCTGTATGATGTGGAAAATATTCCATCAGCTTAGCCTAAATGATGTTGGCATCACCTTTAGTTTACACCCAAGG
>OZ024743.1:96121755-96146755 GCA_964016885.1 Eledone cirrhosa | reverse complement strand
TACACCTTACATAACAAATACCTACATTATCACCACATGCCTCTCTAACAAATTGCACACTATCTTAAACATTTATAACAATTATAACATGCTTTAACACCCCTCACAAAATATATTTGTTTCAACTGCATTATAACTCTTTCCTGATACATGCCTTATTGACTGTATTGATTCCTGCATTGTACACCAATTTTCCTTGCTTATAACTTTTTTGCCTGTGTTTTTTTTTGCTTGTGTTTTTTTGCTTGTGCTTTTTACTTATACCTATTACACTTCCAACCAGTGCTGCCTGTAATTGTATTCTTTCAAGCAGAACATATTTTTAACTCCTGACTCTCCACATGATGCCTTTGACATTAATAACAATTATGTACCCTAAATGTTCCAAAGGACTAGGATTTTAGTTACATGTTTCGACATTCCTTATGCTCCGATGATTCCAGACTTGCATCTGGAAGAAACAATTGTCAGCAAATAAATGTTCTAAACTAAAATTTGATCGTTTTAATATTTTGTACATATATATATATATATATATATATATATATATATATATATATATATATATAATTACTGTTATTGTAACGAGATATTAAATACGTTAACGCATTGTCATCTCCTATTCGTGTTCAGCTCCAATGAGTATGACTAGCTTATAAAAGCTCTAAGTTATATATGATATATAAAAGTATGAACGGCATAGTTTACCACTCTCCTCTTTTGTCTCTCTTTCTCTTTATTATTTAAATCCTTTAAAAAACACATTTCCATCATTGTATACCCCTGTTTTGAAAGTATGTGGCTTAATGGTTAGAGAATTAGATTCGCAATTATGAGTTTCCGAGTTCGTTTCCCAGACCAGGCGATTCGTTATGTCTTTGAGCGAGATACTTTGTTTTAGATTGTATTAGCAATGGAAAAACCAATGTAAACTTGAAGAGAATGTTGAAGTTTGCTTGAAGCATTGTGGAATAATAAAATTGGTCGTTTTGGAAGCCTCAACAATGCAGATGGGTAAATCTCCGGGTAACAGAATCAGGTGGTGATGAGAGAGATGTAAGAGGAAATGTAGGATAAGACGTATAGGGTGTAGAGGAACGTAGGAAAGAGTAAAAATAATAACACGAGATAGAGTTACCTTGGAAGTGATTTAATTGTCCCTATATTTCGGATTCGCATCCATCAACTGGGGGTTTTCTGAGGGGGAAAGCTTTTAGTCAGAGAGGAACAACACGTGGCCTCTGTTGTCTATCGTGTGTGTACAACTGAACTAATCTGTAGGGCGCGCGTGCGCGCGGAATAGCTGCGGTCAGACAAAGATCGAGGCAGTTCTTCTGTACTAGAGTAGTGGGATGGTGATGTGTCCGTGTTTACGCATCTTCACTGTTAATTTCTTATATTCAGTCTTTGAAACTTTGTTTCCTTGGTACGATTTGACGAGTCCACCCCATAGCAAACGAGGATGGAATGTTGTCGATCAATTCCTTATACCTCTTTTCAAAACTAAAACCGGGTTATAGTAAATAAACTCTGTTAACTAATAAACTGAAGAAGGCATATCAACGAAATAGAGTACATCCAGAATTATGTTGTCAAGGGTTTATTGAGGAAATATAGATGTACATATTTTAATGGGTGAATGTACTATTCATTATTGATATGTTCGTGACAAGCAATTAGGAGTAAATCAGTGTTTAATAAATCAATTTATATAATTGCAAAATATAATTTCCTATTCTGCTTATTTGATAATCTTTAAAAACGGATGATTAAAATGTAGTCCAACGAATTTAGACTCATTGCAAAGTAATTGGAATGTCTTAATAATAATTTGGGAAATCGTGCATTCTATACCTAATAAGTAATGTAGCCTCCCGATAGTTCTGATCCCTAAAAGAACTACTATTTTGAAGCTATTTTCCTATCTTCCTATCTTAACTGTTCTGTAAGCAGTATTCTAATGGAGAGAGCTTCCACATTTTTTTGCTCTATTGGCGTCCATAAGCAAGGATTTTTCCAAAACGTTCCCTGTTCATTTCTCTCGCCTCCTTATCCTGGGATGAATATTGTTCACTAGAAATGTGTTCGATTCATAAGAAGGACAACCACGATCACCTGTCAATTACCGATCTATGTTTCTCACGTCCAACATCTCAAAGACGATAGACACATTCGTTAAAAACCACTTACCCAAACTCAGAAGGGTTTCACATTTGCAATATTTTGATTTGAAAAATCTGAATCAACTGAGATTATCCATGGTATTAGGTGACAAAAACTTCCCTAAGTGATGTTTGAAATCTATAAATAATCATCAAGGAAGGTAGCGCCAGTATGATCAATCGAACAAAATTTTGGGGAAATATAGATAATGCAGATTGAAGTAGATTTGATGGTATCAACAGATACATTGGGTTTTATCAGATCAGCCCAGTGAAGAATATTATACTCTGTTGTCAACACCGTGAGTGATATATATATATATATATCACCGACATCCAGAGTTGACACTGCACTCAGTGCTCCTATGGGAAGAGGAAGACCGAGGTTAACATATGTTGATGTCCTAAGGACAGACACTGGTCTCTTTGAGACGCAGGAAATGGCAGCGATAATGAGGGACAGAGACCGCTGGAGAGAACTCGTCCATGGATCTCGGGAATTTTACCCGCCCTATATATATATATATATATATATATATATATATATATATATATATATAAGTGGTTACACAACAGTTAGTTCACCATACCGAGAACAATTGTTTCACCTTCGCGGATCTTCAGCTCGGGATGTGAATGGTTATAGGAACAGGAAGGACAACCGTACGGTTGTCCTTGCTGTTCCTATAACCATACACATCCGCGAATAAGATCCGCGAAGGTGAAACAATTGTCTCGGTATGGTGAACTAACTGTTGTGTAACCACTTCTACCTAACTCGTCCCATGGACTGAGTGCTCTACCACTATGGATATTACCTTCCAGTTTTCCACCACTATATATATATATATTTATATATATATAGGAACGAGTAGGACCCCGACGGCTGAGCTCAAGCCGTTTCGACGGCTAATTCTGGACTAAATGAAAATTTTTATCCTGGTATTTGAATAGCCGAGCTTCTCAAGGGGTAATTCCATATATGGTAAAAGTGATTGTCACAAGGATTGGTCAAAAGTTTGTTGTTGAGACATAATAATTCTATCATGGCAATTTGTGGAGGTAAGGGGTAGCTGAACCTGCCAGTATATATATATATATATATATATATATATATATATATATATATAATTGAATAAACAAGAGAGATGAACACTAATATAAACATACATGTGTTCGAATCGTAAGGACCAAATTTGCTAGGGTGAAAAAATACTAACTACAGCAATATAGTTTGTTATCCTTAACTTTAAATATTAAATTAAGAAAAATAAAGAAAAATAACAGACCTATATTGGGCAAAACGCCTGGTAACAACTAGACAGTATTGGAGACTGTTTCGCAACGACTTATTAAGTGAAGTTCTCACGTTTCTCTGCTCCTCAGTAGTTGTTGAGAAATTAGTGATCCTTTCACTTCTAAAAATATTAGAGAATGAATTGTGTACAATATATATACACACACACACACACACACACACACACACACACACACACACACACACACACACACACACACACACACACACACACACACACACACACACACACATATATATATATATATATATAATGAAGACATCACTGGAGCTTTTGAAATAGAAGCCTTCACTATGAAAGAATAATTGTTTCTACTTTTGGCACAAGGCCAGCAATTACCCAGTGTATTACTGGTACTTTATTTTATCGACCCTGTAAGGATGAAAGGCAAAGTTAACCTCGGCGGTATTTGAACTCAGATTGGAAAGGGCCGTAACTCTATGCGTCAAAGCATGGCATCCGACCCTCTACCGATACTGCCAATCCACCGCCCTTTCACTGTGAAAGAATAATGAAGTGTAAAGTGTAAACACTTTCTATTGTTCCTCCATACACAGCTGTGTACAGGGGAATATTGTTATACTAACCCTATTTGTTTGATGCAAGATATGTTAGATAGCTGATATGATCAATCTATTTTACATGACGAACATACGTTTGGTGACGTAAAAATTAAATAATAGTTATTCATAACTCAATTCCAGCTAGAGCAAATGTACTTCGGCGAGGAATTGCTAGAATCCTTAGAACTTCAGATAAATCCCATTGATGTCAACTGTATGTTTTAAACTTACGAGGTTGATGAAATAAAGTATCAGTGAAATATCGAACTTGAATGAACTGGTACTTGGGGATCTCATGAACGTAGCGTGGTGGAATGGTTAAGAAAATTGATCCATAAGTACTAGACCCCGGTTTCAGTCGCAGTTTATGGCATCTTGGGCTAGGGGCTTTTACAGCTGCGTCGGGTCAACCAAAACTATGTGAGTAAAAGTGGATAGCAGAAAAGTGTTTATAATTCCACCAAATGGTCTGTACGAGTAATTCAAAGGACCAACCTTCCCAGGCAATGTCATATTGAATCTCCTAGAGAATTATATTAAGGACACGTGTCAGTAGAGGACTTGGTCATATGCTAATTTAAAGAGTAGGCTGAACAACTCGAACAGTCATCGTCGAAACCTACTGAGGCCTGTTTACTTTGTTTTCACTGGTGGCTTCAAGGTGTCTTCAAGAAACAAAACTGCATCTAAGAACCTCGAATGAATTGTTTCAGTGCTCCCCGTGCTTTAAGAAAGGCCGTGGCTGTAATCAGCCAACTACTGGCGCAGCGACCTTGAAAAACATAATATTAACGGAATATATGGCACGTACCTCATCGTACCCGTTGCTATTCGATAGATGAAGAAGATAAAATCGCAACCGCAGAAACTTTAAGTCCACAAATTATTTCCTTCGGTAGAAAATCTGAAAAACAAGGCATCTTTACATAAGTAGTTATTATATTTCTATCAAGTAGCTATCAAACTAGAATTAAATTCTCTGTTTTCTCATTATATCGAGCGTGTCTCACAATAATCTATTAACGTCTTCTCCTTGAGGCAAATGTTTAGATTTGAATGGTTTTCAAAGTAAGTCTCATAACCCAGACGAGATTAAGTTTTGGACATTTTTATAATATTAAAACCTATTACTTTTCTTCGGTGATTCTTTCTTTATGTCTAACAGAAAGTTCAAACTAGAAAGCAGAAAACCGCCACTATCTTAGTCTATTTGTATAATATCCTAGTTGATATACTGTAAAAAACAAGCTTCTTCAACACCAGATAGAGCTACACCATGTCTTCATAAATTTCAAGCATATATTTGATGAAGTCTAGCATAATGTCCTTCGGGCCACCACGGGGAAATTTAACATGGAAAAAAGTCTATCACCATAAATAACAATATCATATTCTTGCGACACTGAATACTGAAGCTCTTCATCTTCTTGTATGCATGCGATCCTCACTACGAAGATGTGCGCGCGCGTGTGTGTGTGTGTGTGTGTGTGTGTGTGTGTGTGTGTGTGTGACAGCTCACACCTATGCAGTTTTAGCTGGCCTCCAAGGTATATCTCGTTGGAGGTGCCTTGGGTAATTTAATGATAGGGACCCCAGTCCTATCATCTTATTTCTACAGCTGAGTAAACTGGAGCAAAGTGTCTCGCTCAAGGAAACAACACATCACCCGAGCCGAGAATTGAACTCACAACCTTTCTATTGCAAGCCCAATGCTCTAACCACTAAGCCATGCGCCTTCACTACAAAGATACTGGCACTAGAAATGAAATGCTACTGCAGAATTCAAACGTAGACTCTATTACAAACGACTAGGTCTGCAACAAAAACCCGATATCATATTGCTCTTTATGAAGATCTTCCCACAATAGGGATGAAACGAAAACTGAGAAGGTATGGCCATGTAATACAATGCATTGGCCTTCTAAAAAGTAGAGGCCGACAAATAAAACGATTAACAGGCAACACTAAATAGTGGACAAGCAAACCCTTAGCGGAGACACGAGATGTGGGATGCTACCACAATAGATGAAAACGTCACCATGGCGCCCCCCATTCTACATACGATATTGTCATAGAATATTTTTTAAAATGTGACACATGAAGTGTTTGTTAAATAACTTAATTTTAATTTGTACAATATTTTTTTGAAATGTGACGACTTAGGTTTAAGTTTCACACGAATGTATGTCAGACTACAATATAACATTTGTAAACACATTTAAATGTATTTATGGATATAGACATAACATATTCTGCTATGTATTGAGTACCTTACTTACTGTGGTTACCTCCGATTCAACCCGGAATAACATATATATATATGTGACGTTCGATGTAGTCAACCTATACTCCAACATCCCCCACAACCTAGGAATAGAAGCTATCCAATTCTGGCTGGATAATTACCACAATGAACTCCCACAACGCATCAAAAAAGAATTCGTGATAGAGGGACTCAAATTTATCTTGGAGAACAATTACTTCGTTTTCAATAACAAACCCTACAGGCAGAAATCTGGGACCGCTATGGGAACGAAAACAGCCCCCACTTATGCCAACCTAGTCATTGGATACCTGGAAATCACCCTCTACACTAAAGTCCTAAACAAATTTGGAAACACTCTCCACTTACACATAGAAAGGAACTGGAAGCGATATCTAGATGACTGCTTCATCATTTGGCTCGAAAACATCGAGAAACATAAAGAATTTCACACCCTTATAAATGGGCTAAACACGAATATTAACTTCACGATGGAATACAGCCATCAACAACACCCATTCCTCGACATCCTCATTAAGATCCATAACAAAAAAATAGAAACAGACATAAACTACAAGCCCACAGACTCCAAGCAATATCTTCCTTTCAACTCTTGCCACCCTAGACACGTTAAAATTAATATTCCCTACAACTTAGCCAAGAGAATCTGTACTATAGTCTCCAATAAAAACACCTGCTACTTACGGCTACAAGAACTAAAGGACACACTCATAGGCAGGGACTACCCTGCATCACTAATTGACAATGGAATCCAACGTGCCCTAAAACTCAGTACCCAGGACCTTAGACACCCTAAAGTAAATCAACCGAAAATAAAAGCTCTTCCATACATCTCCACACACAACCCCTCAACAATGAGGCCTTTGACACTATCCTCCAGAACATCCCTGTGTTGAAAAAGGACCATAGAATGAACCAAATCCTACGAACACACGATATCATAAAGAGCAAAAGACAATCTAAGTCAATGAAAAACATCCTAACACATGCCAAAGTACTGCCAACCATAACAACGAAACCCACAGTAAAAAAATGCGATAGACCCAACTGTGGCATATGCATCAACCTAATAGAGGGTTCGGAATTCTATTTCAAAGAAGGACAACGTTTTATAGTAAAACACAATTTCACATGCGCATCAGAAAATCTAATATATGTATTAACTTGCTCAGGTTGTCGAGAACAATACATAGGCCAGACTAAAAACAGCCTCCGCCAACGCATGACTCTATAGATCCCAAATTAAAATATGGGAATACGGGAAAATACCACTGAGTAAACACATTGATACCTGTGCCGCCCCAAATCATCCCAACTTCAGAATCTTTCCCCTCTACAAATTTAAAGATAATGCCACCCACACCCAGCGCATCAGCAAGGAATCTCACTTTATTAACAAATACGGACCCCGTCTAAACACTTCTCCCTAAGACGAACCCACAACATACACACGTCAACATACATACCTACATCAGCATACATCTCTATCCACATATAAACACATTGACATACGTAAACACACATGTTCTATGGTGCAACACAAATATACACAAATTTGCATACCTTTTGATGTCTATAGATATAAACGTGCCAACACACACACATACATAAACGCATACATGCATTGCACACTGATGGGCACATACATATTTGTACACAAGTATTCCAATACGGCAAGGCCTAATGGATTCCCCTTGCAGTACGTACAATCTGGACACTCACACACACCTTGGTATTATGCCAATACTATATATCATTTCACACTTTTTATTATTAAGGTTTTTGATGTTCTATTGACAGAATCGTTTTTACTGAAAATATCGAATAATGTACACCATTTTTACCAGTATCACAAAAATACTGGTACACCCACACACACACATTATCACACATACACACATACTTATATACACACACACGTACACACGCGTACATTAACATACAAAGAGACATATACACACACACACACTTCTCCGTATAAGACAAGAGCTGAAAAATATCTTTTAACATGTTAAAATATCCCCCACACACGTACAGAAACATTCCTACTGACCATCCATCTACCACGAATTACTCTGCTACACACACACACACACACACATTTGTTTTGAAAGACTTATTTTTCAGTGACTTCTCAATCAGCCGACACAAACCTACATTTGGCGCAAAATCAATTTTTAACATTCACATGACCTCTACCGACCAATCAAAATTGTTTTGACCACAAGAATTTTTGCAACACGAATTGGCGCGAAACTTATTTTAATACATCTGGAGCCACTATTTTCACATAAAACCGGTAGAATTTCCAAAACTAATCAGATTAGAGCATTAGAGCAAACATCACGTGCGCTCTATCTCAAAATTATTTTTGAAAAGCATTAGAAATGCGCAACCGGTAAAACTTAAAACCAAAACTGAATACTAACCAATACTATTACTAATTTTTACTTATTCCTAATTAAAGTATTTTTCACTGGGAACAATTTGTCAGCATTTTCTTTTCCGTTTACCAATATATATATATATATATATATATATATATACAGGTTTTGCAAGAGATGTCAACATGAATGGACCTGTTATTTTTATCTAAAGACATTTTTTTCCAATTCCATCCCGCCCGTCCCCTCAATCTATTTTATTTCTTATACTTTCTTCTGATGACGGACTAGCTATATCAAGCGTTAACATAATATATATCTTTCATATACTGTACTGATTGTGTTGTTATTTCTGTTTACCTTTTACATACACATATATATATATATATATATGTATATATATATATATATATATATATATATATATATATATATATATATATATATATATATATATATATATATATATATATATATATATATATATATAACGAATGAAGTGTGGTAAGGAACCAGGTGGACCATAATGCACTAGAGTACTCGATACTTTGGGTAGTAGAGTGGGTAATAGGCAAAGGTTCAGGACCCCGACGGCAGAGCTCAAGCCGTTTCGACGGCTATTTCAGTCCAGAAATAGCCGTCGAAACGGCTTGAGTTCTGCCGTCGGGGTTCTGAATATTTTCCTATATATATATATATACATACATATATATATATTTCAATCATAAATACAATAATAAATCAACACTAAATATAATTTTTCTTGTTTTTTTTTGTTTCTATAAACAGAAGAACAGAAATTGTGGACTGGCATCTAGCTAGACATTACTTACAGATATAAACGAAATATCTCGAGTAATATATACTTAACTCACATCCAAATGTCCGATAGGATTTCTTGAAATTACTCTCCGTTTAGACAGTTATTCACAACATTCCTCATTTCTATTCAGAATTTCTACATAATCACAAACCGAAATTATTGATTTATTGATTCACTTCATTCTTTGTAATTTCTTTCTAATGTTCCCATATCTAAACATTTTTTCTTCTTTCATTCTTTCGTTTTTTATTGTGTGTGTATTCTAAATGATTTTGTCACATGACAGTATTTCTTTGGCAACCTATTATGATTGGCGACATTAAACTACCAATTGATTCAATGACAGTGTTAAGAAACACAGAAGCATGAACATTACAAAAAAACTAAAGTATAAAACTACATTTACCAGAGTAACAATCGCAGAATTAAAACAATTGAATTAAAATATTAGGTAAACACTTTTCTAAAAAAATGCAAAAAAGTTTATCCATGTATGATAATTGAATTAAATTTATTCTCGGTGTGTCGAGTACAAATGTTATTGTGATGTGATAAATAGATAATAATCGATGTATTCTCTTCCCGACACGCTATCATGCTTTCGTTTTCCACTCGATTTCATATCAGCTTCGTGATCTCTCAGGTTATTTTGAAATAATCCACCAATTCTTTTATAAACTCAATTATATCTGATCAAAAACAATGAGAGTAAATACAAGTTTTTTGGAGAGTTAACGCAATAACAAAATACATTGAAATATATTTCTTCAAAGATGTATGTAGATATACTGCAGACTTTTGGCACCCAGAAACACACACTCATTCAACTTTCTTTAGTTTAAAAAAAAAATTAGTCAAATTTTCTTGCGAATCGTTAAAAGGATTTTTGGATGAATTAATTTCTAGTGAGCCACGATAGACGAACATTGAATGTTTCGCTGATCCATAATGAAATATTAAACATTGATCATACAATATACAAATGTAGTGTAATCAATGTAATGTACTCCCTAGTGAAGGTGATCTGATAGCTTTGGCTCTCATAGCTTAAGTTAAATAAATAAAAGGAAAGACCAGCTAAAGATTTTACTTTACCGAAAATGAAAATCGATATATATATATATATATATGTTATGAGTTCAATGCATTGAACTCATAACATTAAGTTCATATGTGGATATGTCACTATCTTTATTGTATTCTATCTGATGAAAGCGTACCAAAATACTGGTTCCCTTGAAATATGTATATATATACATGATTTCTCACGAATGAAACAGTTCTAGTCCTGTAGAAGCTCTTCTATATTAAAATTATATATATATATATATATATATATATATATATATATATATATATATATATATATATATATATATATATATATATATTAATAAAAGGAATTCCAACTTTGTCTGATTTACTCGTTTTATTTACAATGCTTTAAAATTATAATGATATAATGAAATAGTATGGTAGAATATTAGATGTTAAATGTTAATTGAACAAGTACTTTCATGCTTTCGCAATCTCCAGGTTCATATTCAGTGGTGACAGTCAAGTTTGCAATTTTCAACTGTATATATGTATATATATATATATATATATATATATATATATATATATATATATATATATATATATATGTATATATGTATATATTTATTAAAATAACAGATTAAAGTTTAAGCAAAGAATCGCTGCTTTCACCCTTAACGGGATCTTCTGAAAGTTATCGAGCCCTCTTCGGATTTTAGTCTTCACATTTATTATTATTAATATATATCTATATAATTCTTCATGAATGTAAATAGTTACTTGGGTCCTCTCAGACATTTAAAATATTGCAAAGGTTCTTAATTTTCATATGATAAGAATAGTACAAAGTGAATATTTATTATATATTTTGAAGTGTTTAGAATTTTGTTTAGAAAGTAACGTAATAAATCAATTGACAGTTGTTATAAACAACATTACAAGCGTTCATTTTAATTGTTTGAGTCTGTTATACCCTACTTAATTATCTGGAGTGAAGCCAATAAATGATAAAGTTGAAATTGGCACAACTAACCTTATTAAAGACACTGATGCCCGTAGAACAACTAAGAATATCAGTTTCTTGAGATTTAACCATTTTCTGCATTCATTTCTCTAAGGTTGAATCGAAATGAATTTTAGGTCAATGTGTAATTTTATAACAATAATCTTAACATGAATCAAATTTCTATAGGAATTATAACAGTTAAGTACAATTTGCTGAATGTATAGTTTAAAGTGTCCACACTAAATGTGAAGAGAGAACATTTGATAGTAGCCAAATTGAGTGGATAAAGAGAACCCAAGATTAAGAAATCAAATTTAAAGAGGAATCAGGTGTTTACGCACGATGAGAGGTGAAAGAATATTATAATGGTCACATTAGATATAACAAACAAACAAAAAACTAGAAAAACTTTAATTCAGAATCGTTCGAATACATACCAGTTTTCTTTACAAATTTTCGTTTTTGTTTTGAGTTTAGAGTATGTTTTAAAATATACAGTGTTGCTACAAGGTAGTCTCAATAGCTATCGTGTTCAATGTATGTTTGAATGTGTGTTCATTAATATTCAATATCTTCTTAAACAAAAGCTAATACTGATCGTTTTTAGAAGTTTTGATTTATTATTTGATTTCTTATATTGTGATCCTATTTTCCTTACAATGTCATCGCTACATATTTCATATTCTGCAAATATTTAATAGATTTTTCAAATAGTTTTATCAGAAGTAAGGAAAGTACGATTGAGTTATAACTTTAAACTAAAATAGAAAATAAAACAGTTTTCATATTCTCCATCAAATCAATAGATTATCTTTATTTCCCTCGACATATCAACAGCTTACATTTATAAAACATCGTTTAAATAAAGAACTAAGATTAATAATTTATTTCTTAAGAAGCTTTACTTTATACGTTCTTCTAATATTCGCAATTGTCCCCCAAGATTCTTTGTAATCACATGTTCAGTTTAGAAATATGCCTGATTGCAGAGTAAGCTTTACGTCTGTAAAAAGAATCCAATCCTATATACTTTAAGTTAGATTCAGTAAAAAGGAAATAAAATCAAATCACTAATATTTACACAAACAAAAAAGAAAATACTTTCTATTAAAGATAATATATATTCATGATGGAAAAAGAAATATTTTGAAAAATTGATAGTTGCGATTACCATTTATGATATGATATCGTTTATAGTTAGTTGTATGATAAAAAAAATCGATGAAAGCAATCAGGGCCTCTGGTTGAAAGAATACTAATGATACTAATAAATTGTAAAAAAGCCGAAACCATATAATTAAATAAGAATAATATTGTTTTGATTTTTAGCAATCTTTAAGTATGTTTGTTGATCATCTACTCAAAGATTCATGAAATATATTAAGCCAAGGAAGTATTGCTTGGCAAAACACTTATATGACAAAACACTACTAGAATGTCAACGGCAAGGAAACAGTATCACTTAGTGTTGTTCCTGGACTTCCATCGGTTCCGACGATGAGTGTTCCAATTGTTCGATCAATGGAACAGCCTGTTCGTGAAGTTAACGTGGCTGAGCATTCCTCAGACATTAAGGGAATTCTTAATGAGATTTAGCGTTACAGAGCGTGCGACAACACTGGCCGTTTGAATTACAGGTACATAATATCTGATGGACTTCTAAACAGTTTCTGTTAACCCAGTTTCGCTCATAAGGCATAGATCGACATGGGACTATGGTAAATGACACTTGTCTAAATAATCGATTTGAACCAGGGTCCTAATAAATGTGAAGAAAACTTTTTACCCATTCGACCATGCTGCGTTTACAACTATAGGATGATGAGCTGAACAGTTCATAGGCTGACTATGAAGGAGTGACGCGAGAGCTGTTAAATCTTGCATGCATTGATTTCAATTCTTCTTATTAATAACTGCATTGTTTTTCTCCAGGTAAACTAGCATTGTTTCTTTCCTGGAACGATGATTAAAAATAAACCTCATTTAGTCATTCCATGGGAGTACCTTAGTCAGTATATGAACTTTTCAGCTGACCCTTTTACGAATGCTAAAGGAGATGATTACATTAACAGATATAAAACATATCATAACTAGGTTAACATGTAGCAAGGTTAACACGTAGAAAGATTAACATGTAAAACGATGTAGAAAATTAAGTTCAAGATTCACAAAATGAAAAATAAAATATTTGAAATAAGTGGAAAGATGAGATATTTATAGACAATTAAATATATAAACTTTATAAACAAAGTATAAAGTAGTGGATTGACAGTGGCGTCAGGTATTGGTTTCGGACTTCTGTATTTTGATTTCAAATTCCACCGAGGTCCACTTTACCTTTCATCCTTTCGGGGTCGATAAAGAAAGTAACAACCCAGTGCTTGTACAGTCTTTTCTCCTTCCATCTGAACATTCTAGAATATTCCAGTGAATCAAAGGAGACAAGGTCTAGTGAGTATTTGTGTTTGCTGGTAACTGCGCATGCACCAACAAATATTAAAAAAAGAAAGGTGCAAACTACCAAGTCATGCTCCATTGCGAGTGACGGCTGTAGTAGTTGCTAGTAAAGTAATATTTTATTTTATTTTACACAGTTCCTTTATAGGACTTAAATCGTCATCCGGTTTAAAACCCTCGCCCGGCCCTTCAGAGTCGTTAGCGGAGTTCACAGCGTTACTAACATTCGAGTCAGATCTCGAGTATCAGAAGTAATCAATATATTGATACGCTTCTTTTTCAATAGCAACATATGAGAGGTGTCATTTTCCTTTCCCCCTAGCAGTCACGAAGCTAATGCAAACTCGTATAATTAATAGGCATTAATATATATATATGTATGTATATACACACACACACATGTACGCACGCACACACACACGCACACACACACACACACACACACAACACACACACACACACACACACACACACACACACACACACACACACACACACACACACACACACACACACACACACATATAGTCCCCCCAAATAGTATACACACTTCAGCAGCATTCTAATAAATATTGCCTGTACAGGTAATCAAAGTGTGTATACATTGTTTGGGGACACCCTCTATATGTATGTGTGCATATATGTAGTATGTAGTATGTGTGTATATATGTAGTATGTAGTATGTGTGTATATATGTAGTATGTATGACTTTACCAACTACTGAAAGCCAGTGATGCTTTTGGACGGCTGCATGTTTATGGCCCCGACGAAGTATCACTATCGAAACGAAGGTGAAAGTGTATCTGACTTGTGTCGTCTCCTCTTTGCTTTATGCTTGTGAAACGTGGGTCACATACAGAAAGCACCTCAAGGAACTGGAGAGGTTTCACCAACAATCTTTTCGTAAGATACTTGGGGTGCGATGGAAAATGTTCGTCAGTGATTTGGAAGTTCTCGAACGGAGCAGGTGCGTGACTATAGAGAGCATGATCTTTCGGCATCGGTTGAGGTGGTGCGGTCACGGGGTCCGGATGCCTGATGATCATATTCCAAGGCAACTTCTCTACGGAGAACTGTGTGAAGGAAGGCGACCACCACACAAACCAAAAATGCGGTACCAGGACTGTGTCGGAGGCACCTCGACTTGTGCTGGAAATTCATCTGATGAATGGGAGAAAATGGCTGAGGAACCTTTGAAGTGGAGACATTTGATTAAGTCAGGTAGTGATCATTTTGAAACTCATCGAAGAGAACACCACACACTGAGAATGAAGGTAAGGAAAGGAGACTGTTCTGGACTGCCCGTTGTTGATCATCATCTGGTTTGCCAGCACTGTGGTCGAGTCTGCTTGAGCAAAGCTGGTTTGACTAGATACGAACAAAGTCATATCAGTAGACCTCATGTAGATTATGATCTGAAAAGGTGTAAGGAATGTGGCAGCATGGGAGGTCTTAAAAGTCACATGAGAACACACAGCCAGAACAAAGCAATGGAATGTCCCAGAGGAGCCACAGTTGCCATATATGTGTCGGAGGGTGAAAGTCTTTGGCTGGTTTGAAGAGCCACATTCATGCCTCACATTTTTGAGCATTTTATCAGGCGATGGCAATATTCGAACACGAGTTTGCAGCCATCATGTATGTATGTATGTATGTATGTATGTATGTATGTATGTATGTATGTATGTATGTATGTATGTATGTATGTATGTATGTATATATGTATGTCCGGGAGAGATGACCCCTTAGCCTTTGTCAAGGCAGAATTCTAGGAGAAGGAAAACTCTGATATAACACCTGCAACCCTGATGGTATCCAATGATGTTGACTTGTTCTTCTTTTTGGTAAATATCATCTTGGTTAAGAGAGTGGGACTGGCTTTGTGCAGTGTCTTTGCTCACTATAAAAGCTTCACGGCAGAGGCATTGCTTCATATCTGGAGATCTCTCTGCACTTGTCATCACACGGTACCATGGGCCCAGCACTATGTGTCAGTAATTGTCACAAGTGTAGTCTTTGTACCAGAGTTTTCAAGTCGCAGGCTGGACTAAAAAGTCACACTTGTTCAGCACATCGGTAGGGGTTCTCCTACATGGATATAAAGTAGTGGCCGTACTCGAAAACGAGTTGGCAGCCACCATGTATGTATGTATGTATGTATGTATGTATGTATGTATGTATGTATGTATGTATGTATGTATGTATGTCTCTCTCTCTCTCTCTCTCTCTCTCTCTCTCTATATATATATATATATATATATATATATATATAGTTACAGAATGAAGAGTAACATGGTTGGCTGTACAATAAGGGCTTTATTTAAAGTACTGACAATTGTTTCGTTGATCAGGTGAGTCTAGAGTTAGCTAGTCGCTTGGGGTTGCGTCATTCGATCTCCAATACATTATTTACCTCTGGTCAACACATCAGAGTACGCGGATATCTACGTACTCTGAGGTAAATAATGTATTGGAGGTCGAATGACGCAACCTCAATACGTACTCTGATGTGTTGACCAGAGGTAAATAATGTATTGGAGATCGAATGACGCAACCCCAAGCGATTAGCGAACTCTAGATTCACCTGATCAACGAAACAATTGTCTGTACTTTAAATAAAGCCCTTATTGTACAGCCAACCATGTTACTCTTCATTCTTTAAATATTATTACTCCAAGTACAACCTGCATAGAAATTACCACGATCTCGCTGCATAAATATGGAAGCATCTTGTTGAGTCAAATAAAGCCGTACGTTAAAACTATCCACAACGCAGAGTACTCACAACCTCTAACTGGATTACCTATAACGATAACTTGTTATCCCATATATATATATATATATATATATATATATATATATATATATATATATATATATATATATATATATATATAGTTTTTATTAATGTTCATACACTTAACATGTGTACATTACCTTAGGGTTCGGGGTCCAGTTATGGCTACCACTGTATAGTGGAGTAGTGCTTCTAAAACTGGCCTCACTCTCTTCAGGCGCAAGGACAACCAAATTTAAAAAAACAAACGTTACTTTACGATTAATGCTAGTTGGGGATGATAATCTTCTAATTAGCTGTGTCAGCTTCTGAAGATTAGGATTTGGGCATAAAGCAGTTAGTAACATAATCACGCGTTCCAATAATCATATATATATGTATTTATATACACGTGGCCGATTTTTCGGACTTTTACGAAGCGCTGAGAGGAAGTTAATGTGAAGTGTGGTGTGTTCATTCGGAGAAACGCCATACAATGTCTTATAAAATACGGTAAAGACCTTTGAATACGGAAAAAGAAGTTGTCAGCGGCCAATAGGAACTACATCTATAAGGGTCTTCACTGCATTTTATAGCATCTCCGAGTACGATCACACAATTGTTTATATTAAATTTATATATATATTTATGTATGTAAAACATATATATTTATGTATGTAAAACATAAGCAAAGAATCGTTGCTTTCACCCTTAAGGGTTCTTATATATTTGATATATATTTATCCTTATCGAGCCCTCTTTGGATTTTAGTCTTCACATTTATTATTATTACTATATATATATATATATGTGTATGTGTGTGTGTGTATGATGTATGTGTGTATATATGTTATACGCACACAAACACACGTACACAAATACACACACACACATACAGGAAGGACATGTGAAGTGTAAAAGCATCTCAAGAACAAAGAGCTAAAATGCAATGAGTAATAATAGTGTACTCACATTTCAAACTGTAGCTTCACAAATTAGGTAGTTTTGCCGATTTCCAACCAATAAAAAGTATGGAAATGATTCAAACGATCTACCAGTTATATACGAGATATAAACTTTTGAATATTTATATTAGTAACATTTTTGATTTGTTTGTAGTGTATAGCAGGACTATACAAGATTATCCCACATTTAGCCAGTAAGCATTTTGACATATTAAATTCACATATGATAGATTAATATACAATAGTATTACAAATACCTATAAAATACTAGTCGTACTACTCTAAATTCCATTAATGTTGAAGCTAAGGAAATAGTTGACATGGTTGCACATCTCACCTTATAAAAACTATACTTTGCACTAAAGTACGATAAAGAGAATTCTATAAATAATCCATCTTGTAGGTTAATAAACGTTACTAAAAGGGAGCTAGATATAATGATTAAAAGTATATTTGACATAATAGTGTCCACTCTTTTATCAGCTGTTTGAATAATAAGCCTTCACAAAAGAAAAAAAATCAACCCGTTTGATTGAGTTTTATCCTTCAGTAACTAACTCATCGTTGCAAAAGCATTAGTTTTCACCAAGAATTATATCTCAAACCAGGATTATGATATCAAAATAATTACGTATGCGAGAAAGATGAGTTTTCTTTCAATAATTCTCTATAGATAAGGGAAATGATAGTAATTATTTTGATGTAGCCTAAAATCTGCAGAAATGTGTTAGCTTACTGGTTTTTATATTTTACATTTTTTTACGTATACGTTAAATAATGTACAGACTAAATTTTACTGAGATGATGAGCTCATTATTAGAGAGAAGATAGATACCCAACAGCTTGAGATTCAGAAAAGATCTTTTAAAAGGCAACCGTTGAAATTTCAAATATAGTCGTCCCAACACAGAAATTATCAGGTTATTAGTCGAATACTATGAAAAAAAAATTGAAAACATTGGGTAAAATACTAATGGGGGACGGAAAAAATGACAGAGGTGCCTTCAGAAATATGAACCCAGCTATCCCGGGTGCCGGGCAAGTGTCTTAACTACTGCTAACCAGGAATTCAATGATTTTACAACATTTTAAGCCTGAAGCGAGAAATGTAAAGAGGTGTTGATTTAAGAAACGTCTTTACACTTTTTTCCGTCTCCAGGAGTATTTTACCTGATTTTCGCAACTCATATTGGCAGTATTGGGGAGCGTCGGACATCATGCTTTATGGCATAGAGTTACAGCCTTTTACGAACTGAGTTCAAATCCTGCCAAGGTTAATATTGCCTTTCATCCTTACGGGGGGGGGGGGTGATGAAATAAAGTACCAGTAATGCACTGGGTCGATTTAATCGACTTTACCCTCCCCACAAAATTGTTGGCCTTGTGCCTAAATTAGAAACCAATATTACGGTCATTTCTACAGCGACTACATTTCAAATCTCATTAAGTTGTTTAGAGATTTATATCACTAAATTACTGATGATACAAATTGAAAGTTATTATGATATTATGTAGATGTTAGAAACGAATGAATGTTAACAAATTAGGAAACCAAACGAAAAATTATAGTATATAAATATCACTTCAAAATACTAAATTGCCATTAAAAATAATTTAGTGAACAATATTAAGACGAGGTTATTCAGATATCATCTGTTATACGTTCCTACACAAAAGCAACCTCATATTATAATAAAACGATAAGGTGGTGGATTGGCAGTATCGGTAGAGAGTAGGACGCCATGCTTTCCAACATAGTTACGTCCCTTTATGGTCTGAGTTCAAATCCCGCCGATGTTAACTTTGTCGTTCATCCTTATGGGGTCGATAAAATAAAGTACTAGTAATACACTGGGATAATAGCTGGCCTTGTGCCAAAAGTAGAAACAATTACAATAAAACGATAAAATGCAGTGGTTTTAAGAATAAAATTATATAAATACTAATCCTATTAATTTTAGACTGGAAAAAAATAGAAAACGTAAAATTATTTGGTTTAACTGCAGTAAGTAGTTCCGGACAGCTTTCCTTCCAAGAGAAAGCATATGGAGTCTAATAACACCGTGAAAGAGAAATGGGAAATAAATAACTGAAAGAGTAACGTGAAGTGTTAAGTGTTGAGGTAGAGTGAAAAATGACAGCATTGGATGTGGTGTGAGGGGAAAGATATGGAAGGAAATAATATGAAAGGTGAAAACAATTGTGGCAAAACGAGGTTAGTTGAAATTGGAGAGAGAACACGAGGGGGGAGGGTGTATAAATTAAGTAAAGATTGAAAGAATATATACTAAATGAAATAGACGGACATTAAGTCAAGAGGGGTGTGATGAAAATAAAGAATTTTGAGGAGTGCTAAGAAGCGTATATATATATATATATACAGTGGCGGACTGGCCAGGTTGCCAGGTTGCCCAATGGCAAGTGGGCCCCAGGGGGCCCACGGTAGCATTGCAAAGCCCACAGTAGCATTGCAGAGCCCACTGTCGTATTTTAGGGGCCATTGCTTTGCTTTCAAAAAATACCTGAAATCTAAGAGAAAAAATAAACTTTCTTTTAAAATAAATAAAACAATTAAGCAAAGCATTTGGTCAACCAATTCTCTGAGAAATTAATAGAAACCAAAATATATGATAGTGCAAATAGGTGGAATCAGTGGTTGTACATTCTACTAAATCTAAAGCTCAGTGTATTAGTGGTGAAGGTGGTATGTATATGTATATATATAGTAGTACTAATAAATGTGAAGACTAAAATACAAAGAGGGATCGATAAGGATAAATATATATCAAATATATAAGAACCCTAGAGCAAATATTTATTAAAATAACAGATTAAAGTTTAAGCAATGAACGGAAAAAAGCGAAGATAATACGTCGTTATGTGGATCGGTGATAACAATTATACGCAAAGACAAAACCACGTTTATGGTATAAATGAAGTCGTGTATGTATATATTTAATTATTTTTTATTTTAATAACCTCTGTCATTTTCGTTCTACTAATTTATTTACATTATTCTCAACTCTGAAGCCGAGAATCATTCAGTTTCCTAAATAGAATATTAGTCTACGACTTCATTTATACCATAAACGTGGTTTGTCTTTGCGTGTAATTGTTCTCATCACTCCACATAACGACGTATTATCTTCACTTTTTCCCGTTCATTGCCAGGGAACGTCTCCACGAACCAAAGTATCGTCTTCCTGTTTTCCTTCGGTTGCAACGTTTTTCGAAATATTTACTTCTGCGTTCACAGATTGATTTTTTAGTTTCAGAAGATCCCGTTAAGGGTGAAAGCAACGATTCTTTTCTTAAACTTTAATCTGTTATTTTAATATATATATATATATATATACATATATATATATATATATATAGAGAGAGAGAGAGAGAGGATAGCAATATATCGTTAAAGGTAATCCGATAAGAGGTTGTGAAAACTACTTATCATGGATAGTTTAAGCGTACGGCGTTGTATGACTCAACAGGAGGTTTACGTGGATGACGAGTTTATGACTTCACTTGTATTCCTATGTAAGTATATCTTGGAGTGATAAAATTGAAAAAGTGAAGAATAACATAGTCAACGGTACAAACAAGGAAATTTATTTACAGTCTAACAATTGTTTCTATGATAGAGTTGTCTAGAAATTGCTAAACACTGAAGGCAGTGTCACTCAATTTAAAATACATGCAACCTCCAACTTTTCCAAATTCTTAATTTCAACAAAACCCTTCTTAACAGTAGAATTGAACGAAGTATTTTTTTGCCGGCACAAATCAGCAACGAAATTCGAGAACTTTAGACCAACTTAATTCCATTATCTATTCCTTATCCCTTTTATACCATTAGAATCTACTACGATATCACATTATCAGCAGCATCGTCACCATTATGATTACCAAAGAACAACATCAGAACCTTTTGTATTGACATTCTTATTTTATACACCTCGATCTTTCACCATTTGTCTTTGCATTTCTCTACTTAAACCTATTTCATTTCGATCATTTCAAATACATTTGAAATACTGGATCAAATAGGACATCCAATCAATTCAACAAGACAATTGAATATCTTTAGTATTTGATTATGCATTAGCTAATTATACTTATATATTACTAGCAGTGTATCCCAGCGTTGCACGGATAAGAACATTGGTAATAGCACCTCCAATGAGAAATGTGTATTTGTGAGCGCCTGTTAAAAACTCACGAACTGGACATGCTCACCGATATCCAGAGTTGACACCGCACTCAGTGCTCCTGTGGGAACCCCTGCATGGACACACTGGAAGAGGAAGACCAAAGTTAACATATGTTAAAGCCCTAAGGACAGACAGTGGTATGTTGGAGACGCAGGACATGGCAGCGATAATGAGGGACATAGACTGGTGGAGAGAAGTCGTCCATGGATCTCGGGAATTTTACCCGCCCTATATAGATAGATATATTTTTATGTGTATATTTATATATTAAGTATATGTGTGTATATGTGTGTATATGTGTGTATATGTATATATATATATATATATATATATATATATATATATATATATATATATATATATATATATATATATATATATATATCAAAGTATATATTGAGTTAGAAACTCAAAATAGTCTCTTACAATAAAATAGCTCTAGGAAAGAGATATTTCCGAGCCGTATATTATAATCGAATATAAAAGAAAAACGAACACAGATATATACATATATGTGTTCAAATCGTAAGGGATCAGATTCGCTAAGGTGAAAGAATACTAACTATGGACAATTAGACAATAGGGTTTGCCAGACTCAATTTAAGAATAAATCAAGAAAATAAATACAAACCGGAATTGTGGTAAATACCAATCACCCAGACAAATTTGGTAATGCTGTTTCGCAAAATTAACTGTGAAGAGGAATACCAATTCTTGCTCATCAGTGGGTGAAGTATTAGTATCCAGGTCACTTCTAAGTATATTAAAAACTGAACAGTGTGCGTATATATAATAACGCACATGGTATCTGAACTTAGCGTGTCTCATAAAATCACACCACTAAAAATAGCAGCCAGGTTTGTATTTATTTTCTTGATTTATTCTTAAATTGAGTCTGGCAAATCCTATTGTCTATAGTTAGTATTCTTTTCACCTTAGCGAATCTGATTCCTTACGATTTGAACACATATATGTATATATCTGTGTTCGTCTTTCTTTTATATTCAATTATAATATATATATATATATATATATATTTGTATGTATATGTGTATATATGTGTATATATATGTGTATATATATATATATATTTATATATATATATATATATATATATATATATATATATATATATATATATATATATATATATATATATATATATATATATATATATATATATATGTGTGTGTGTGTGTGTATGTGAATGTGGCGAGGATAATACGTCAGCAATGGTCATAATGTCATTATGCAGACAGACAGGCATACAGGCAGATATTATAAGGGCGCGACAGAGATCGATTCCCTTTAACAACAGAAAATTGAAAAACAAAGCTGCAGTTAATATCTTTAGACCACAAGGAATATATAAATGCAAGTTTGAAGTCAATCGGAGTAGAAATGTGGATTTGTATAGACTTTGCAAAAATGAGGACACACACACACCCCCAGACAACTACAGTTTTATATATATATAGATATCAAAATTAATCAGTATAGATTATTTTCCATAGCAATCACATATATAGTTTAATTAAAAATTTATATAATTTAATTTAACTCATTATAGATTATTTTTTTTTATTTTAAGTTAAGATATTCTATAAATATTTTGTTACAACTTTAAAAGAATTAATCATTCATTAAAGCGTATTTGAATAATGATTACATATGTATTACAATCAAATACCATACATAAGTCACTATCAATACATATAATATATTTAGATCATATATTACTCAAATTATTTAATTATGATATTCTCTTTATAAAATCTTCACTATTCTTTAATTTTCATTTAATTTCTAGGATTAAACTGCATATATATATATATATATATATATAAGTATGAATTTTCAGAAGTTTTTCGTAGCTTTCTCAGTGGACTAGCGGTAGGTACTAGAGACGGTGGAGATCACGGTCTTGGGTTCAATCCTCTTTGAGAGGTACATGTAACCTTTTTTCAGTTTTTATTTTACATCCCATAGGAAAAAAATGAAAAGGTTTGCCGGGGACCCTACTCCCGACCAGGATCGAACTTCAGACCAGGACCACCAGCGTCTATGATTCCTCGAACTAGGCCGCCGAGACAGCTACAAAATTATAATGAAAATTAATAATTATAAACCTTCTTTCAAAATCAAAGTTAAAAAGGTGAGGTGTCGTTCATGGCTTTCCTAGAGCTATTAGTCATAATTAGGGTCGACTTTCCTTAAATTCCGAGTTTTACCTTATTTGTTTTTATACTCAATTAAAGGTTATAGAAATGTATCAAAACAAAAAGAAACATTGGATAAATATTTCCCCGCAGATCTTTTAATAGAATAACCTTAAAGTAAGTTTCAGCTTTACACATAATTTTGCTAGAGAAATAGCAAATATTTATAGTAAATCTGAAACAGCTATTTACATCCAACTTTTACATTCCATGCAATCGTTTTAACCTTGTAAACTGTCCATTAAATAGCTTGTCTTTTAAAATCGATAGTTTATTGGGGGGAAGTATTTACTGCCAATATTTCAGTTTCTAAGGATTATACCTAATTGACTAGCAATTCTTTTAAGTTAAAATTCAATGAACATAACAAACTTACAGAAATTCTGAAAGATATTTGGACAGAAGTTTCTCGAAGTACATCTGGTCTTTAAAAATAACAATACGAAAAGCTATAAAATAATTTGGAAAATATTAAAACATGGGAAACAATTTTTGGAATTTAATGTTTTTGTAATAAATCGGAAATTTTTATGAAAATATTTCGAAATATTGACAGCCTTGTATAATACTGTTGCATGCCACACTCGAACCAAATTAGACGATTTTCTAGTGTTAACGTGCGTATTCAACAATCTTTATTTAGTATGTAATTATTATAAATATAATTTGATTAATCTCTTTTAATGCTTCGGAAACGGCAAAACCTTGAAACTTAGGGTCACGATTTGTGACACTACAGTTTAAAACAAATTATATTATGATGGATTGGCTGTATTGGTAGAGTGTCGAACACCAT